>CANNZV010001899.1:124167-239026 GCA_947561585.1 Caprella mutica
CGTACAGTCTAAGTATATTGCTATGTTGAATACGTCAGTTAATAATTTTAATAATGGTCTTTTTAATATATATTAAATTGAGTAATAATTAATACTCTAAGCTATATGCAATATAGTGATTTAATCCCTGATACAAATAATTTAAGAAATAATTAATTTAAGATACAATTAATTTTAGATAAAATTAATTCTAGATAAAATTAATTTAATATACAATTAATTTCAGATACAATTAATTCAAGATACAAATAATTTTAGATACAAATAATTTTAGATACAATTAATTATAAATACAATTAGCTAAAATGAGATAGTCCCAGACACATTCTCAGCTTCTAAATCCATATCTAATACTAACATAGCTAATAAGTTTAGCATAATAAGTCTATTTATTATAGTACAAAGGTTACTTCTAATAGATTTAACATTTTCTCACTATATCAAGTACGCACTCAACATCCCATCACTAGTTTCTTTTACAGTCAAAATAATGAGGCTAGAAAATTCTAACGGCTACATGAGTGGAATACATTAAATGCACTGTGAATTAATAACTCAATATATATTAACTTGGTAACATTTTATGATCAAGTTATAGGCAGGGGAAATACTCAATTATCGACACTGTACACATTCCGTTACTCAATTAAATACTTTTGAATATACTGCATTAATTGTTATTGTTTAGTTTAAATACGTTGCAATTTATAATTAAACTCGAAATAATATTTTAATATATATTGTGTTTAGTCACTGTGATGATGTACTATCAGTGAAAAGAGTCACTGTGATGATGTACTATCAGAGAAAAGAGTCATTGTGGTGATGTACTATCAGAGTAAAGAGTCACTGTGATGATGTACTATCAGAGAAAAGAGTCACTGTGATGATGTACTATCAGTGTAAAGAGTCACTGTGATGATGTACTATCAGAGAAAAGAGTCACTGTGATGATGTACTATCAGAGAAAAGAGTCACTGTGATGATGTACTATCAGAGTAAAGAGTCACTGTGATGATGTACTATCAGAGAAAAGAGTCACTGTGATGATGTACTATCAGAGAAAAGAGTCACTGTGATGATGTACTATCAGAGTAAAGAGTCACTGTGATGATGTACTATCAGAGAAAAGAGTCACTGTGATGATGCACTATCAGAGAAAAGAGTCACTGTGATGATGTACTATCAGAGAAAAGAGTCACTGTGATGATGTACTATCAGTGAAAAGAGTCACTGTGATGATGTACTATCAGAGAAAAGAGTCACTGTGATGATGTACTGTCAGAGTAAAGAGTCACTGTGATGATGTACTATCAGAGAAAAGAGTCACTGTGATGATGTACTATCAGTGAAAAGAGTCACTGTGATGATGTACTATCAGAGAAAAGAGTCACTGTGATGATGTACTATCAGTGAAAAGAGTCACTGTGATGATGTACTATCAGAGAAAAGAGTCACTGTGATGATGTACTATCAGAGTAAAGAGTCACTGTGATGATGTACTATCAGAGAAAAGAGTCACTGTGATGATGTACCATCAGAGAAAAGAGTCACTGTGATGATGTACTACCAGAGAAAAGAGTCACTTTGATGATGTACTATCAGAGAAAAGAGTCACTGTGATGATGTACTATCAGAGAAAAGAGTCACTGTGATGATGTACTATCAGAGAAAAGAGTCACTGTGATGATGTACTATCAGAGAAAAGAGTCACTGTGATGATGTACTATCAGAGAAAAGAGTCCGTTGTGTATCACTTTAGTTGCGGGCAGTGCCCGTCTGATTACGTGGGCATGACGTCACGTAATCTTTATATGCGGATAGCAGATCATGCAGGGCGGAGCTATAGAACCAATAATATTTTAGCATCTCCACCTCATTCTTCCATTAGAAACCACACTGAACAGTGTAATAGTGCAATTTCCATAGATAATTTTAAGATTTTAAACTCTACCTCAAATAGTTCAGACTTAAAAATTTTAGAATCTCTTTACATTTTTAAAAGCAAACCTTCATTAAACCTCCAGAATAGTTCATTCCCTCTTTTAATTGTAGATAGCTGATTTTTATCATTTTTTTTTATATTGTTTTTTTTTTTATTATCTTCATTTTATCATTTCTCTTTCATTTTTTAATTTTTTGATCTTTTCTTTTATCTCCAATAAATTTTGTATAACTTTTTAAAACTCATTACAGATGCCTACTTTGATAATGATTCATGTACTGAATCGAAACGTCAGATTTTATAAACTATGAAAATTTTAACTTTGTTTTTAGCCTTCTCCTTCATTTTAGAAAAGAGTCACTGTGATGATGTACTATCAGAGAAAAGAGTCACTGTGATGATGTACTATCAGAGAAAAGAGTCACTGTGATGATGTACTATCAGAGAAAAGAGTCACTGTGATGATGTACCATCGAAGATAAATTACCTACTAACTTTACGTTAAGTTACCTTTTGGTAATGTTAAATTAGTAAACTGGGAAACGTTTTCCTGTGACTACAACTCATATTGAATAATTTTGTATTCAAAAACAACTGGTTATTCACATTGAATTTACAATTATTTTTTAATTTCTTATTTTTTGCCTTAATTTAAATGTTTATGTAAGTGATTTGTTCTTTATAAGTTTTTAGTGCGCAATGCAATATTTTTATAACTCTGCCTATCTGTTCATGCATGGGGTTTAAATGAGACATGCACCACCTTGTACATAGTGAACTATCGAAACAAATTACTCTCTGTGCACCATTAAAATTATATTAAAAACTTCTGAAAAATAATTTTCAAATATTTATATTACTCAATATAAATTAATGTAATCAGAAAAGCTTCATATTGGTATCATAACGATCAGTTTTCCTTCAACAAAATTTCTAGTTCAAGTTCATATCACGCATATCATACTCCGTGAGACGTAAATATGGAGGCAAAGAAAACTTGTTATATCATCTAATTTTGTAGATTTATATTTAAGAATATGTTTAAACTATGGGAAGTAAATGTTAGAACCAGCTCTGGTTTAAATTGCAGTGTGTGATGATGTACCGTTGAAATGTATCACAAGTTAAAATGTACACAATGTATCATAATCCAAATAAAGAATCATTCAGATACTTCTGAAGAAATTTTCTGCATTATTTTTTAATTTTTAATCAGCAAAGACCAGGAGACCTTCAGAATTCTCTTGCCATTCCTTCCAAAAACTGCAACACGTTGTACAGCTTCACTACAACACACTTTTGATGTTCCTCACTCTTGAACTGCCAAATGAAGGATTGCATGATGAATTATTATAAGCTATTGGGTATCTCTTTCCCTGTAAGAGGATTAAAATAAAGAGGATTAACCGTAAAGATGTGAAGTGATCAATGAGCTCCAATAGAGCAGAATGTTAGTGGTCAAAAGTACAAATAATATTACGGCATGATATCGTCAAAGCTTCACTCGTAGTTCTTTCACTGAATAGTTACGTCAACAGAGTTCTCATATTAAAATAAAATAAAAATATTATTTCTATTTATTTTATCAGTTCTAATTCCATCTGAGAGTTTTAATGTCTTTGTAACCGATCAACCGAAGAGAGAATTATATTAGAAGGTTGACTTTCTTCGATTCATTTAAACGTATTCTTTGTTATTTTCTTATGTAATTTCAACAAATTTTTATATTATTTCCACTTAATTCAGAGGAAACTGTTTAGGTGAATTTAGAATTTGAGATTTTTTATCCTTCGTCTAACAAATAATATCGATTAAACTATATATTTCTATGGATGGTTAATTACTTATAAAACTACAGGTCACTTATTGTGTTAATTAAATTACTCTTTACTTATTGGTATTTTTATGATGAGAATAAATTTAAAGTCATTGAATAACTTATGAGGTTTTGTTGGTTTTTGGCAAAATTAGTTTTACTTTTTTATTATAAAATTAAACAGATATCCTAAATAATTATACAAGTGTCATTAAATGGTAACGACTAGTAAATATAACAAATTATTACCATTTTCAAATCTAACCGCAATTTGAATTATAAAATTATATTTTTTCAAATTTCAATTAGGAAAAGTAAGTCTTAATTAACAGTTTTTAGTAAATTGGAATTGAGAATTAAATCCTCAGAATACTATTTATTTGTGAACAGATTGTTCTTAACTTTTCACAGTATACGTATTATGTAAGAAACACATATTGTTCTTAATTTATTTTCATTTATGCTTTATAGTTTTTGAGAAAATTAAGATATAAAAAGAAAAATCGTAATTTTCAAATGAATAGAAGTCTATTAAGCTAGATGCTTAAATAGAAACAAAGATAGTTAAAGATCATTGAAACATTTCTGGTATATAATAGAAGCTGATTTCACTTCATCTTTCCCATTTTCTTTGGATAAAGGATTTTTTATGAGTAACTAATAGTTTGAACAGCAGAAGAACTAAAAATTGGAAATATCTCTCATATTACTTTGCTAGACATCATTAGAGTTTGCTAGAAAAACCAAAACTGTTTTTCTTTTCTTTGTAACGCGAAAATCATTGATTTATATTCATTTTTAGGTTGGAAATTCACATTTAACAGGAGAGCCAAAATATTAAATGTTTGGATGAAATGTCAATTTTATCACTTTAGATAAAGTCTGAATGGTGTTCTTTTAAGTTCTGCAACCTACAAATGATATATAAGCTTATGTTTCATATTTTCACCTCTATGAAAAAAATATTAATTTTCCACCCCTGACTAACAAATTTCATGACCCAAGACACAAGAACCTGAAGACACTTTTTCAGCAAAAAATTTACCAAATTTGATTACTCCCTAATAAAGATAAGGTAATAAACAGTTTTTAAATTTAAACATGAGTACGTATCTAATTTCAGCTAATATTCTTTTTTAATAGTTCATAATATTATAGTAATAGAATATAGTCATGCTTTTATTACATTTGGTAATAGGTGCGAGGAATGACTCATATTATTATATAAGTGTAACTCCTTAAGCATATCATTTTCTATGAGTTAGATTAAAGGACAGTTATTACCGTTTACAAAGATACAAAGACACAATGATGATGCAACTTTATTGAAGTAACCAAATACATAAAATAGTAGCGTTCACAAAAAAGCCCATTTATAAATTCCCGCAATACGCGGGACCTTTTCAGGCACTAATAATTTTATTAATATGAATACAATGGCAAAACAAATTACATTGAAACATACATACATACACACAAGTATTAGTAATGCATCTAAAAAATTAAAAATTGTATATAAAGTCTGAGTCGTGATTTTGGTAATAAAAGCAGTTCTGTACTGAACATAAAAAATATAAAAATATGTGCAAGTCATTGATTTGTCATAGACTAACAAATAAGAATCGACTTACACTTTGAATTTTTTTTTTTGCATGATAATGAAAGATGAAGGATTAATATTGTCTTCCTCCTATTTTAAAATGATATACAGGATTACATTCATAAAATATAATTGAAAAAATAATTTGATTAAAGCAACAGGAAAATGATACCTACCCATGAAAGAAACGATAAAATGTTGACCATTATGTTCTCTACAGAGCTTATCTACATGCGTCACAAAGTCACATTGGTAATACTAAAATGAGAAACGATTCATTAGTGACAAATTGTTTCAATGAATATATCGAAGAATAAATTTATTACATCAATAAATTAAGGTTTGAAATATGAACTACTGACATATATAATAATATGTAATCTGCAAAAGGACTACTTGAAGTTAAAATAAGTATTTGTACATGTTGTACGAATGGAACTGAAACACAACCTGAGTCAAATGTTTACCGTGCCTGTGAACTAATTTATGAAAAGTATTTTATTAATGAATAGTTAAATGAATTAATAAAAGAAACTGACCAATTACCTGATAATAAATTTTGTTGAGGGATATGTTGCCTTAAAATTGCAGATTTTTTAGCATATTAGATAAATTTACTTTACACAAAATGATGAGTTAAAGAGATGTTGGGCTCTCGTAGAGCGCATATCTTCGCCGCCTCTTATAAACGACCTTGACCATTCAATTACCCTTGTGTTATAAATGATCTTTGACCCGTTGGCCCTCAAAATCTAATTAAATGGTTCTTGTATAACGACCAATCGTCACACTAAATTTCAAGTATAATTTGGATGAATACTTTCGAGTTATGCAAAAAACAAGATTACAAATAGATGTATGCTGACCAAAACATAAGCTTCGGCAATTTGCGAAGGTAATTATGATAAATATTCTATAAGGTTGTTGGAAATGAAGTTAGTAAACACGAATGTTTGTCAAGTGTCTGGTGAAATAGTGATATACTAAAGAATGAGATTAATTAAAAGAAATCTTGAAACTTCGTCATCAATGATGATAATAATGAAACTTGTCAGAATTTCGAAGTGAAATGAATCAAATGAAACCTACCGTCGAAACACAAAAAAGATACCTTCACTGTGAGTAACAATATAACTGGTGGTCAAAAATTTCGGTCTCGAAATTTCGGTCTCAGAATCATAAATGACCGTTATGTGGTTTGTTGTATCCGCTAGTTTGTTTACTGCACACTTCATAATTTTTTTAAAGAACTCGCAGGGGGTCGGGGGGCGGTACATCACCGATATATTTAATTCGTAAGTATTATTTATACCTGAGACCAAATATTCCTAGACCAAATATTCAGACACCAAATTTTCCGAGACCGAAATTTCTAAGAACCAATAAAACTATAAAGTGCGATTAAAAATGACGGACCAGGGTCTCTTATCTTTACTTGGTTAAATCCAAAAAATAAACAATAATTGGAATTGGAGTAATAGTTTGAATCATAGATGCCATATTCAAAGATTTAAGCAGACAATTTTGCCATTGTTTATTACTTCTTTTCCACAACAGTAAAATAAAATAAAACTGGAACAAACATAAAATAAGAATTAGGCGAATGGTGAGATGCAAGACACAAAGGTTGACTGACTACTTACAAGAATTCTTGTTGTTGGAAAGGAACAAATATAAATATTTCAATAATTTTCGTTCAGAAATTGCACGTCAATATTCTTTCAATGAATGATTATTCATTAAAAATACATAATCATTAACAATACCTTTTATAATTTGAGATGTTATGACAGTTGAAGATAAGATATGCACTCATTTTTTTTAACCGTTATCTCTACTTGGTTCATTTCTGGTCCATTATCTTTACTTGGTTCATTTCTGGTCCATTATCTTTATTTGGTTCATTTCTGGTCCATTATCTTTACTTGGTTCATTTCTGGTCCATTATCTTTATTTGGTTCATTTCTGGTCCGTCATCTTTACTTGGTCCATTTCTGGTCCGTTCTCTTTATTTGGTTCATTTCTGGTCCGTCATCTTTACTTGGTTCATTTCTGGTCCGTTATCTTTATTTGGTTCATTTCTGGTCCATTATCTTTATTTGGTTCATTTCTGGTCCGTCATCTTTACTTGGTCCATTTCTGGTCCGTTCTCTTTATTTGGTTCATTTCTGGTCCGTCATCTTTACTTGGTTCATTTCTGGTCCGTTATCTTTACTTGGTTCATTTCTGGTCCGTCATCTTTACTTGGTTCATTTCTGGTCCGTTATCTTTACTTGGTTCATTTCTGGTCCGCTATTTTTACTTTCTCCAACTGTAGTACAATTTTATAGAATTGCTGAATAAAATTATAACTTTATTTTATACAAAATATTACTTCACGTTTGGCCCAAAAATCTTCACTCGCTTTCATCCTCCAGAAAACCCAATAATAGCCATTAGAACCTCCCCCCCCCCTCTCCTCCCCTACACAACCATTGCCTCTAAATAATTCCCCCCCCCCCTATCAGTTGCATCACCTTCACTCTCACCCCCCTATCAGTTGCATCACCTTCACCCTCACCCCCCTATCAGTTGCATTACCTTCACCCTCACCCTCATATCAGTTGCATTACCTTCACCCTCACCCCCCTATCAGTTGCATTACCTTCACCCTCACCCCCCTATCAGTTGCATTAAATTCACCCTCACCCCCCTATCAGTTGCATTACCTTCACCCTCACCCCCCTATCAGTTGCATTACCTTCACCCTCACCCCCCTATCAGTTGCATTACCTTCACCCTCACCCCCCTATCAGTTGCATTACCTTCACCCTCACCCCCCTATCACTTTCAAGGAACCATCACATCGCCACTGTTCATACAGAGGAGGTACAGCTGCAAACTATCAACAATTATAATGAACAAATATAAATAGGATTGTCTCTCTATTCACTAGCAGCAAAGTGAGCTGATTTACTCTCTATTCACGTTTTTTTTTCTCTCTCTATTCTATCCCTTTCTGGGTTTATTTTGTTTAGGTCTCATCTCACTTTATTTCAGTGGATGCTATCAACAAACTCAACTTTTAAAATGATTTCAAAACATTTTTCTTGCGGCGCCGAAAAATATTTACTTTCGGAATTATCTTCATATCCTAACTATCATATCTTATTTTTATCTACACATATTTTGATTTTGATTTTATCTACACATAAAGAAATTTCTTCAAATGAAATATTTTATATTTAAATTTAAATCAAACGAGTGATACGTGCACATAATTTCAGAATGGGAAAAATAATTGCAATGGGCTAATTAAGTCAAAATTATTTCAATTCCAGGTAAGTGTTACATTATTTATTACACAATATTATACTATAGTCAATTGTTGATAGTTATTATTCATAATCTTAAAGGCATTTACAGTTAAAACCATGTGGCATTAATTAATTATGTAGAGATGGAAAGTAGCGTAATGATTCTTGATTAAATACAAAACTTATATTCTAATGTAATTCAATTAAATATAAAATCATTTACTTTTCTCGATTCCAATTGATAATATTAATAGAAATACAGAAGTTTTCTAACTAACTAGTCACTATTTAATTATTACTTCCCCTTTTAACAAAATGAAACACAATATAAATTAATATTTTCTCCACCACTCTTATTGTCCTTCCATTCTTTAATATTTGTTACATAATGAACAGGAAATTCCTGTTCTTGTTAATAAATAACGAATACAATCCTACAAAAAATGAAACGTCTGATGGTGCAACTTTCAGTAGCAATCTGACTGCTCATTGAGAGTTCTACCAGATTTTCCTTGTCTGTGGCAAATGAAAACGGAAAATAAAATAGAAACAGGGGGAAAAAAGCTCACAAAAAAATTTAGAAAATTATTAATGAATTTAAATAATGCAAATAATGAGGTAATAAATAAATAAATTATTGTTTTGCTGAATTAGTTTGATGAAAACTATGTAATTAGGTACCTACTTATGTATTCAATATTAATTATAACTACATGTATTCTTCACTTTTAAAGCAAACTTTTTTTTTTGTTAACCATTTTTTAAAGTTAAAAGTGCAGCATCTATTCATGCCTATGAGAGTACACATCACCCACTTTTTAATGCACACCCATGTAGCTGATGTGCCGCATCGAACAACTTTTAGTGCCCAGTGTGTGATTTTTGGGAAAGAGTCCCTATTACTCTGCAGATAACTCCAACAATCTTCGAAATCTTATTACAAACATTACCTGTATGTTCCTGCACTAATTTCAAAAATTTGTAATAACAACAATCACAATTATACATTTCATCATATCCACATCTTAATACCAATTTCCTTTTTCTGTCCGTTAATTGTTTAACGATTAGAGATAGACTAAAAAATTATTCTAGCGATTTACTCATGCATATTATCACACAAAGTATCGAGGTAGATTCCGAACCAATCACGGGCCAAGCCTCTAATACCGTATGCCTGAAGTTTCGATGACAGGATATTATGTTGTACGCTCTTAAGTGCTTTTGAATAATCAATACATTTTTCTAATTATTAGGTTTCTCATTTCTTATTAACTATAAATGAATTCAGTGAGATTATTAAAGAAGCCTAAACTGAAACCGAACTGGATCTTACAAATAATAGAAAAGAGATCAGCAAAAGTTAAAAGACTACTAAATACTCTTTTCTTCTATAACTTTACTGAGAATAGGAAAAGTACTAACAGGTCTGTAATTATTGATGTCCGATTCATCCCCCATTTTAAGAATTGGTACAACTGTTTTCTTGAGAACATCAGGAAATGTTCCAAATGATTTGTATGGATGAAATCACGGATGCCAATTAAAATAACAAGTTAACATGTTTAACTAGATTATGTGCACTCGGTAGAGCACATACCTTCGCCGTCGCTATGACCCGTTCTCTCCCAAAATTAAATAAACTGCTAACTGGATAATAACCAATCGTTTAACGCAATATGGTTCAATACTTCTTGAGTTATTGAGTTATAGATGACTTTGACCTTGACCTTTGACCGGATCGCTCCCAAAATTCTATCAGATGGTTCCTGAACATTGACCAACTGTACCATCAAATTTCAAACAATTTGGTTTAATACTTTTTGAGTTATTGAGTTACAAATGGTTTTGACCTTGATCTTTGACCTTTGACCCGATCGCTCCCAAAATCTGTTTCTGTATGTATATTGACCAATCATCCCACTAAGTTTCTTGCAATATGGTTCAATACTTTTGAGTTATAAATGACCTTGACCTTTGAACGGGTGGCTCCCAAAATTCTACCAGCAGGTCACTGGACATGGACCAATCGTTTCACCAAATTTCAGGCAATTTGGTTGAACACGCGAATAACAAGATGATAAATATATAAACGACGGGTAAAATATGACCTTCCTGCATTCTGCGAAGGTAATAATATATTTTTTTTAATATCTGACCGAATATGTTAAACTGTCCGATAAATCGAAACTTACTCTAGGTATATTTTGAATAATTATCATGTGACAAATATATAAACAGAAGATAAGTGAATGAATAATACAACTGAAGCCTCTGAAGCTTAGTTCATTGTTAGCGAGATTTCAAAACTCGAGGTGCTTTCATTCCTTTTTCTGCTGTGATGCTATCTCTCCATCCTTTCCATTGAAAGTGCGAATACAAGACCATATCAATGAAAGGATGAGCTCAAATAATACCTTTCATGCCTAACTTCAGGGCCATAGAGCTGATGTCAAAAATCGGAATATTCCTGTTTGACATCAGAATGATTCTGTGATGGAGGCAGCAACTGTGAGTTAATTTGGGAAATGCAATGTAGGCATATACTGATGTTATCGGGAGTTAATTTGGTACTATGAGGGCAAGTTAAAGCTGAGAATGGTTCTCTTTATAAAAGAAATTAAATGCATAAATACTCTGTAAACAATTTTATATTGCATACATTTTGTTACAATATGGTTATGGGGTTTAATTTGACAAAAAAAAGTATATTTTAAAACAATGTCATATAGATATTGTATAGCTACATATTTAAACGCACATACACTCAGAGAAATTCTGATGCACACAGGTGTTTCTAGTTCACTCTATGGCTTTGTCTCCACAGCGAGACACTTTAGTGCATCAAACTATAGTTTGTATGCACTTAGGCAATTACAACAGTTCATACCTCTCATATCAGGAGTAACGCCATAGCAATTACAACAGTTCACACCTCTCATATCAGGAGTAACGCCATAGTAATTACAACAGTTCATACCTCTCATATCAGGAGTAACGCCATAGCAATTACATCAGTTCATACCTCTCATATCAGGAGTAACGCCATAGCAATTACAACAGTTCACACCTCTCATATCAGGAGTAACGCCATAGCAATTGCAACAGTTCACACCTCTCATACCAGGAGAGTAACGCCATAGCAATTACAACAGTTCACACCTCTCATATCAGGAGTAACGCCATAGCAATTACAACAGTTCACACCTCTCATATCAGGAGTAACGCCATAGCAATTACAACAGTTCACACCTCTCATATCAGGAGTAACGCCATAGCAATTACAACAGTTCACACCTCTCATATCAGGAGTAACGCCATAGTAATTACAACAGTTCACACCTCTCATATCAGGAGTAACGCCATAGCAATTACAACAGTTCACACCTCTCATATCAGGAGTAACGCCATAGCAATTACAACAGTTCACACTTCTCATATCAGGAGTAACGCCATAGCAATTACAACAGTTCACACCTCTCATATCAGGAGTAACGCCATAGCAATTACAACAGTTCACACCTCTCATATCAGGAGTAACGCCATAGCAATTACAACAGTTCACACCTCTCATATCAGGAGTAACGCCATAGCAATTACAACAGTTCACACCTCTCATATCAGGAGTAACGCCATAGCAATTACAACAGTTCACACCTCTCATATCAGGAGTAACGCCATAGCAATTACAACAGTTCACACCTCTCATATCAGGAGTAACGCCATAGCAATTACAACAGTTCACACCTCTCATATCAGGAGTAACGCCATAGCAATTACAACAGTTCACACCTCTCATATCAGGAGTAACGCCATAGCAATTACAACAGTTCATACCTCTCATATCAGGAGTAACGCCATAGCAATTACATCAGTTCATACCTCTCATATCAGGAGTAACGCCATAGCAATTACAACAGTTCACACCTCTCATATCAGGAGTAACGCCATAGCAATTGCAACAGTTCACACCTCTCATACCAGGAGAGTAACGCCATAGCAATTACAACAGTTCACACCTCTCATATCAGGAGTAACGCCATAGCAATTACAACAGTTCACACCTCTCATATCAGGAGTAACGCCATAGCAATTACAACAGTTCACACCTCTCATATCAGGAGTAACGCCATAGCAATTACAACAGTTCACACCTCTCATATCAGGAGTAACGCCATAGTAATTACAACAGTTCACACCTCTCATATCAGGAGTAACGCCATAGCAATTACAACAGTTCACACCTCTCATATCAGGAGTAACGCCATAGCAATTACAACAGTTCACACTTCTCATATCAGGAGTAACGCCATAGCAATTACAACAGTTCACACCTCTCATATCAGGAGTAACGCCATAGCAATTACAACAGTTCACACCTCTCATATCAGGAGTAACGCCATAGCAATTACAACAGTTCACACCTCTCATATCAGGAGTAACGCCATAGCAATTACAACAGTTCACACCTCTCATATCAGGAGTAACGCCATAGCAATTACAACAGTTCACACCTCTCATATCAGGAGTAACGCCATAGCAATTACAACAGTTCACACCTCTCATATCAGGAGTAACGCCATAGCAATTACAACAGTTCACACCTCTCATATCAGGAGTAACGCCATAGCAATTACAACAGTTCACACCTCTCATATCAGGAGTAACGCCATAGCAATTACAACAGTTCACACCTCTCATATCAGGAGTAACGCCATAGCAATTACAACAGTTCATACCTCTCATATCAGGAGTAACGCCATAGCAATTACAACAGTTCACACCTCTCATATCAGGAGTAACGCCATAGCAATTACAACAGTTCACACCTCTCATATCAGGAGTAACGCCATAGCAATTACAACAGTTCACACCTCTCATATCAGGAGTAACGCCATAGCAATTACAACAGTTCATACCTCTCATATCAGGAGTAACGCAATAGCAATTACAACAGTTCACACCTCTCATATCAGGAGAGTAACGCCGTAGACTTCAGTGAAGTGCTGCAGCAAAGATGGCGGTGTGTAACTTGATATCACAGCTGACTGAAGTCATTAAAGTTAGAGGTGCGACTGAAGACACACCCTTTGGCTAATAAACATACAATTAATTCAATAGAGTAATTGCCTGCGCCAAGAGAAACTCTATCCACATTAGTTGTGATGTCAATGCAAATTGATTCAATAATTTGTTAATAAATTCAGAGTCATCTTCAGTCAAATTTCTTAGCTTAGGTTTTTAGTTTTGACGAATGTGGAACAAATTGGAGAAATAAAATGTTGGAGCTAGTCAGAAATATAAGTACTATGATAACTGTAGTTATTTATTTATTTTCTTTTAGTCGATACGTTTGTGGATATATTTTCGAAGTTGTATCAATTCTTCTTCTTCATTTGTTACCACAAATCCAAATACCCGACAAACTCTCCAGGTTCCTGCAGTTCTTTCTCATTTTGCGCTCTGTGGTCAACTCCTTTGAGAATAATAACCTCTGAACTACATGCAAAGTCGCAAAGTATTCCAGTTTCTGAGAAATGTTCAGTCGGAAACATAAGCACGAAGCTTGTTCTACGTCGTGAGGGAGGAATTGGTTATGCGTTACGAGGTACAACCTAAGAAATAGTCAAACATTTCTCTATAAGAATTGAAGTAAACTTGTGAATTTAGAGTAGTTAGGGAAGAGCTGAAAATACTGTTACTATATCATATAGCAAGGATTTAATCAATATTGAAGTAGTTTATTATCAGGCAATCTTCGTAGTTTTGTTTGTTTCTACTGTTTCTAATAAAGCATCATTCGGACACAGACTCTCCAGTCTCGAAATATTACTTCATAAGGCTGCTGTAAATACTAATTCATTCCCCGAGAAGAAGAAAGAACAACGTCATGAGAGAACAACGTCATGAAAGGAAGAACAACGTCATGCAATTGATAAAATTTTGCAGCAAATCACTGAAATTAAAAGTCTGTGATTGTTGTAAGAACAACAGAAAAAAAGGTAAGATAGCCATAATGAATGAGGTGGTTAAGCATGATTTTAGATAAAATAGAGAAAACATAATTATAAAGTAGGAGATGAATATATGCATGATTTAGAAATTAATGTTTTAAAACAAAATAATATATATCAGATGATACTGTACAATCAAATGATTTATACTTTCTTTCATATTTTATCATTATTTGATTTGAAAAGACAGTAATTTTCGATTAAAAACAAGAGAAATATCATGTATACAGAAGAGGAAATTTCATTAGGATTAAGGATTGGGTAAGGGGAGGGGTCATAAGAAGGGATGAGAACACACGAAAGAGGTGAACTCGACCACTCTAAAGACTCTCTTTTGTGGCTGAGAGGATGCTGAATTCATTCCCTCTCAAGATCGCAAGAGTTATTCAGTATTCACTATTAGAACCGGGAAGACTTCCTTGGATCGTTCGTTGACTCAACGAACGTCTAACTATGGACTTTATGATTAAGGAGATCGTATCGCTGTACGCCCCTTTTGTCCCTATTAAAGCAATTGGCTGAAATATGTAAGACTTGCTGATGATTTCTAGCCAACGTACTGTTCATTAATGAATGAGCACGTGGTGTATCCCATTCTGTTTGATTGGATCCATAAACTGGTACTATAGGACACCAGTCTGTAATCCCCGCTTGCAAGTCACAACTGCACTCATAATTTCTCCGGTATCGACCACCACCAAAATAAAATAATTTTTTTTTATATCTTCCATTTATTACTTCAATACTGATATCTGTGTGCCCTCCATACCCCCCCCCCCCCCCCCCGCCAGTCAATTAATCAATCATAAAGTATGCAGTACAACAAAAAGTATTAAATTCACAAAGACAGTTATGATTTTAGGATTCTATGAACAAAAGTACATAAGAAAAAATAACTTAAATTAAATTTGGTGAAGGTAGTCAAAGGGGAAAGATCTGAAACAAAAGCAGGTAAGGCAATGTTTATGGTTATCCTAGAGCCCAGAACACTAAGACAAACCGGTAGAGTTGCCCGAACTCTACCGGTCACACGGCAGATTTAATTATTGATTTATTAACATAGCTTTGTTCAATTTCTTGCTTTTCAGCTGAAGAAGCCCACAGAACATTTTTCAGCTTAGATATGGAGAAACACTTTCCCACAAAACGAAGTCTTGATGGTTATTTGCAACCCACAAACGAGAGACCATAATGTCCATATCTTCTCTCCTCCTTACCAATGTCATTTAAAAGCGCTACCAACAGAGCAATGATTGTCCATATGATGCACCCTGACATTAGGAAGCATTGCCTGGAATAAAGATTGAGTTTATCCAGGGACAGCAACATCGAGGGTTGTTAGCTCACATTTGGCGCTATTATCCAATATAGTTGGACAGATTAAATGAGATATATGACGCAAAAAACAATTTGTCTGAAAGTAGATTCCTTTCACAGCACAATTTGACAAAAAAAAAATTACACAGGTAAAAACTAATAAATGATTCAGATGAAGAGACTTTATGATTATTGATAATACTGATTATTATATTGTTATAAAATGCAGTGATATTAACATGTTTTGATAGCAGCTGACGTCGTCTAAATTGGTCCATTGTGTCCCCTTTCTGCACCTCATTCACTTTAATGTCTGGTAATTTGAGCACCAGGTCCTGAATTTGATCTATTTAATGGTAGATATGATTTAGTTTAACATGTACCATGATGTAACGAACTGTAAATTAGACCATACAAGTACAGAAAACAGAATGTATTGAGGGACTGAGAAATGAATATAACAAAATGAATATAACAAAATTAGTATAACAATAAGAAATTATGCATATGAAATATAGTAATTATTATTAAATTCATTAGAGAAGATTTTTCATCTGCAAAACAGATATGTAAAATAGGTAAAAGAAATTAATTCAAACGTTAGATTACACACAGTTTATTCACACAAATGCAATATAAAGTACACAGACAATTTATTAGTGAATAGTCACTAACACCTATTAAAATGATTTACTTCTTCGACACTGACTGATTTATCAAATGATAATTTAGTATTTCAATACCAATAATTCATCTGCTGCACCTTGCTATCACTACTAATGTTTGCCAAACAATTTATCAAATTTCACAGGAGCGTGTGGACGCACACTGTATTTGTTTGATGATATTGTTTGAGTTGGATGAACTGTAGTGAAGCTATTTAATAACTAATGTGCATGTGGCATTGCAATGCAGTATATTACTACATATTATGTGAGTACCCAGTCTATGTACGGCCTATAAGAAAGTCAGAAATAAATAATTTTATTTTTCGAATGAGATAGCCTAATACAAATAAATTTGTGTTTAAGAAATGTAAATGTATATCTGGTAAATGAGAATTAAAATCTAAACATGCATGTTATTGTCAATAGACATGCATGTTATTGTCAATAGACATGCATGTTACTGTCAATAGACATGTATTTTATTGTCAATATATATGTATGTTACTGTCAATAGAAATGCATGTTAATGTCAATAGACATGCATGTTACTGTCAATAGACATGCATGTTACTGTCAATAGACATGCATGTTACTGTCAATAGACATGCATGTTACTGTCAATAGACATGTATGTTACTGTCAATAGACATGCATGTTACTGTCAATAGACATGTATGTTACTGTCAATAGACATGCATGTTACTGTCAATAGACATGCATGTTACTGTCAATAGACATGCATGTTACTGTCAATAGACATGCATGTTACTGTCAATAGACATGAATGTCGATTTTCTAGACAAGCTAGTTGCTTTAGTTTTTGTTCATGTTAATGCATAATATTATTGCAGTGATATTATTTAATCACTTATAGTAACAATATCTGAATTGAATTATCAAAAGTGAAAAATCCAATAAAAATAATTCATACTGATATTATTGTTATCACTAAGTTTTTTTCATTTATTTTACCGCAATCGTAGAACAGCATGAAAAGCGCTGTAACTCTGAGAGATCGTTAAATTTAAAATATATATGAAAATCAACGAAAATGCTGAGCGGAAAATAAGAGCAATAGAGAGCAAGCGTGTACATTTCTACACCAGGAAATATATACCGAAGCAGTCTCCAGAAAGTAAGAAAGTGCTTCATCAACCAGTTTGCAGAGCGTGGCAAATATCTCTCAGCTTCGTATATTAACGACCAGAAAATCCACCAATAATTGAGATGAAAGTTAAATGGAAAGATTTGGAGGATTTGGAACATGTGAGGAGAATAGGAAAATTTACATAAAGAGAGTCTGAACTTTTTTTATAATTTACACACATTTATAATGAACATTGTTCACACATTCAAGTGTGTGAAAGTTCCGTAGATGTTTTATTTGCATATTTCTCCAAATTACCATTATTAAGTTTGTTGACATTACTTTACAGTCTAGCAGCAAAAATGTTGTGCTACTTATTCTAATTGATTAATTAAGATTCAATTATGACTGTCTTTTATTTCAAATGACTATTTATTCGATTTCTTTATTTTTCCAAATTTCTGTTATTTGACTTCTAATTAATAATTATTTAATTATATATTTTCTCTCGATTCGATGCCTACATAAGGTGGAGATGGATACAAGCAATGGACTGAATATTAATTTATTCATAACTGCTTATTATTAGTTGACATTGATTATGAATTGCAATATTAAACAGTTCGAAAATAATTTTATAAATAAAAAAGGGGCTTTACCGAAATAATTATAAGCCTTAAATACTAATTTAAGAATCCAGCTTCTGAAGAAAATAAATGACAATGGCTGATTAGACCTATTTAATTACATAGAACCTATAACTCTCTGCTCAATTATTATAACGTTGGTTATTTACTCAACTTCTGATTGTCGTCAGATGAATGTGTGATTAATACCCCCGTATGGCTTTAATATTACGTGATCTATAATTTGTCACTGTTATTTCACTTCACCAATAAAGTTATTAGATGAAAGAAAGGAACAATGACTGGAACGTCCGACTGTCCCGATAGTCAAGGGCATTAATGAGGATAGAGGGAAAGTTGTCACCCGCACAGGGCGTTAGGGGCCTTTTGCACCGCCTACCTCACTAGCTGTACAGTCTGCTACAGTAGTACACTACCTATGTACTATGCTTATATATATTATATGAGCTTTACAAGTTGTATCATAACAAATATACTATTTTTTATGTTAGCTGTAATTGAATTGGATTCTGAATACTAAAATATTAATCGATATATACATACAATCATACAAAAAACTATTTTCCCATTCATACATTGTGTTTCTTTAGAGGTGAGTAATGCATTATTAGTCATAAGGGTTACTTTAAAGGTGAGTAATGCATTATTAGTCATTAGGGTTTCTTTAAAGGTGAGTAATGCATTATTAGTCATAAGGGTTACTTTAAAGGTGAGTAATGCATTATTAGTCATTAGGGTTTCTTTAAAGGTGAGTAATGCATTATTAGTCATAAGGGTTACCTTAAAGGTGAGTAATGCATTATTAGTCATTAGGTTTTCTTTATAGCTTTAGATAAGGCTGTAAAATGTCCATTAACAGCTTGGAGGGAATTTCCTTAGAGTTACCAATATATTAAACATATGAGATGTTACGAAAATATGTACATAGATATTGAAATAAAAGCTCTGCAATAATATATATGACAAATAATTTGGAGAATCAATATATAGCAATATATAATACGAACTTTTACTTTGAATATTAAAGATATAAATATTATTTCTATGTGTCGGAGAAATGAGTCACTGTGATGATGTACTATCGGAGAAAAGAGTCACTGTGATGATGTATTATCAGAGAAAAGAGTCACTGTGATGATGAACTTTCAGAGAAAAGAGTCACTGTGGTGATGTACTATCAGAGAAAAGAGTCACTGTGATGATGAACTTTCAGAGAAAAGAGTCACTGTGATGATGTATTATCAGAGAAAAGAGTCACTGTGATGATGTACTATCAATGAAAAGAGTCACTGTGATGATGTACTATCAGAGAAAAGAGTCACTGTGATGATGTACTATCAGAGAAAAGAGTCACTGTGATGATGAACTTTCAGAGAAAAGAGTCACTGTGATGATGTATTATCAGAGAAAAGAGTCACTGTGATGATGTACTATCAGAGAAAAGAGTCACTGTGATGATGAACTTTCAGAGAAAAGAGTCACAATGATGATGTACTATCAGAGAAAAGAGTCACTGTGGTGATGTACTATCAGAGGAAAGAGTCACTGTGATGATGTACTATCAGAGAAAAGAGTCACTGTGATGATGTACTATCAGAGAAAAGAGTCATTGTGATGATGTACTATCAGAGAAAAGAGTCACTGTGATGATGTACTATCACAGAAAAGAGTCACTGTGGTGATGTACTATCAGTGAAAAGAGTCACTGTGATGATGTACTATCAGAGGAATGAGTTACTGTGATGATGTACTATCAGAGAAAAGAGTCACTGTGATGATGTACTATCAGAGAAAAGAGTCACTGTGATGATGAACTTTCAGAGAAAAGAGTCACAATGATGATGTACTATCAGAGAAAAGAGTCACTGTGGTGATGTACTATCAGAGAAAAGAGTCACTGTGGTGATGTACTATCAGAGGAAAGAGTCACTGTGATGATGTACTATCAGAGAAAAGAGTCACTGTGATAATGTACTATTAGAGAAAAGAGTCACTGTGATGATGTACTATCAGAGAAAAGAGTCACTGTGATGATGTACTATCAGAGAAAAGAGTCACTGTGATGATGTACTATCAGTGAAAAGAGTCACTGTGATGATGTACTATCAGAGAAAAGAGTCACTGTGATGATGTACTATCAGAGAAAAGAGTCACTGTGATGATGTACTATCAGAGAAAAGAGTCACTGTGATGATGTACTATCAGAGAAATGAGTCACTGTGATGATGTACTATCAGAGAAAAGAGTCACTGTGATGATGTACTATCAGAGAAAAGAGTCTCTGTGATGATGTACTATCAGAGAAAAGAGTCACTGTGATAATGTACTATTAGAGAAAAGAGTCACTGTGATGATGTACTATCAGAGAAAAGAGTCACTGTGATGATGTACTATCAGAGAAAAGAGTCACTGTGATGATGTACTATCAGAGAAAAGAGTCACTGTGATGATGTACTATCAGAGAAAAGAGTCAATGTGATGATGTACTATCAGAGAAATGAGTCACTGTGATGATGTACTATCAGAGAAAAGAGTCACTGTGATGATGTACTATCAGAGAAAAGAGTCACTATGATGATGTACAATCAGAGAAATGAGTCACTATGATGATGTACTATCAGAGAAAAGAGTCACTGTGATGATGTACTATCAGAGAAATGAGTCACTGTGATGATGTACTATCAGAGAAAAGAGTCACTGTGATGATGTACTATCAGAGAAAAGAGTCACTGTGATGATGTACTATCAGAGAAATGAGTCACTGTAATGATGTACTATCAGAGAAAAGAGTCACTGTGATGATGTACTATCAGAGAAAAGAGTCTCTGTGATGATGTACTATCAGAGAAAAGAGTCACTGTGATAATGTACTATTAGAGAAAAGAGTCACTGTGATGATGTACTATCAGGGAAAAGAGTCACTGTGATGATGTACTATCAGAGAAAAGAGTCACTGTGATGATGTACTATCAGAGAAAAGAGTCACTGTGATGATGTACTATCAGAGAAAAGAGTCACTGTGATGATGTACTATCAGAGAAAAGAGTCACTGTGATGATGTACTATCAGAGAAAAGAGTCACTGTGATGATGTACTATCTGAGAAAAGAGTCACAGTGATGATATACTATCAGAGAAAAGAGTCACTGTGATGATGTACTATCAGAGAAAAGAGTCACTGTGATGATGTACTATCAGAGAAAAGAGTCACTGTGATGATGTACAATCAGAGAAAAGAGTCACTGTGATGATGTACTATTAGAGAAAAGAGTCACTGTGATGATGTACTATCAGAGAAAAGAGTCACTGTGATGATGTACTATCAGAAAAAAGAGTCACTGTGATGATGTACTATCAGAGAAAAGAGTCACTGTGATGATGTACTATCAGAGTAAAGAGTCACTGTGATGATGTACTATCAGAGAAAAGAGTCACAGTGATGATATTCTATCAGAGAAAAGAGTCACTGTGATGATGTACAATCAGAGAAAAGAGTCACTGTGATGATGTACTATCAGAGAAAAGAGTCACTGTGATGATGTACAATCAGAGAAAAGAGTCACTGTGATGATGTACTATTAGAGAAAAGAGTCACTGTGATGATGTACAATCAGAGAAAAGAGTCACTGTGATGATGTACCATCAGAGAAAAGAGTCACTTTCACTCATCACACTTTTCTAATTTCCTTTTCCTACTATATTCAAATCTTACAAATTTGCCAGCGTGTTCTCAGACCTTATTTAAAATATCTACAAATATTATGGTTAGTAAAGTTACTTTTCAGAGATGTGCATGAAATTAGTGAATAGAAAAATTCACTGCATATACTCTTTTCTTTGGATCTACGTATTCTCTTCGAAATACTTGATTAAATCTGCTATTGAAATAAATACACTAACAACAATTATGAAAATATATTTCATCAAAGAAAACAATACCTTTATATTTCGATATTGCTAAATTCATCAATTCCTTCCTTTGCCGTCAAATAACACCTCCCACAGCAGGAGACTTCAAGTTTCAGCACAAAGATCCAAACGCTGTACATCGAGAAGCGAGTGCCTGCCTGCATGGCGCCGCTATATAATTTTTATGCGGTCATAAACTTTGGAGAAGTTTTTACTGAGATTCGCTCTGACAAATCTTTCTATTTTTCTAAAAATAGCTTGGCTCTACTTTTTATTTGTTTACAGTTCACTTTCTACGTAACACCGAAGCTAATTCGGAAGATTTTGAAGAGAATGAAATAAATAATGTTTTCTTGGAATTTAAATAGATATAAAAAAAATTAATAACTGCATGTATTTGCTTGTTTTCATCTTTTGTATATATGAATAAATATTAAATAGGTTCTCAAATTATACCACCCGTTTAAATTGATTCATATTAGATCAATAATTAAACCAATTAAATTATTATTATATAGATATACAGCATAGGAACTTCCTGTTTGGCTATAAATAAGTAAACATTAAATTCTCGTCCTTGATATCATAGTATTAATGACTACCACTTTTTTGTGTGTCTGTATCTGATTATTATTATAAAATAGTACATAAACACTTTATTGAGAGAAAGATATGTATATTGTGAGACATATATTTACTTATTTTATTTATATATTCATAAGTATTGTTCTTGAAATTAGAATAGCACGTCTGGAAACATGCTACTCTATGCATATAAATGAATGTATAAATACAATTAATTGGATAAGCTAATGCTTCTTAGGCAGATAAAATATTTTTCGGTATTGATAATAAGAAAATATAAATTATATCTACACTAGATGAAGGGCACTCATTGAGCGTATACCTTCGCCGCCCGTTATAAATGACCTTGACCTTTAACCCGATCGCTCTCAAAATATAACCAAATGAATCCTGTATTTTGACCAATCGCCTGACTAAATTTCACGCAATTTGGTCGAATACTTTTTGAGTTCTAAATGACCTTGACCTATGACATATCGCTTGCAAAATCTAAAGAGTGGTTACTTGATACAAAGGGTACATAACAACATTAATTTTCCAGGCTGATGATATTAAGAACTTGCGATAGGTGAATAGATACACATTCCTTATGCAAAACATATGCACTATACAGATAACCCCTCATGAATAACTACTCCACTTCGAAATTGAGTATTAAAAAGAATAATGAAGTGAAAACAATTACATTCGATGAGCTTGCAATGAGCCCATTATATGCCCGCCTATCCCAATATATGCCCTCCTAACCTAATATAGGCCCTCCTAACCTAATATAGACCTTCTTAACTCAATATATGCCCGCCTATCCCAATATAGACCCTCCTAACCTAATATATGCCCTCTTAACTCAATAAAGACCCGCATAACTCAATATAGTCCCGCATAACTAAAAAAGACCCGCATAACTCAATAAATAGCCGCATAACTCAATATAGTCCCGCATAACTAAAAAAGGCCCGCATAACTCAATAAAGGCCCGCATAACTAAAAAAGGCCCGCATAACTCAATAAAGGCCCACATAACTCAATAAAGGCCCGCATAACTCAATGTAGGCCCGCATAACTAAAAAAGACCCGCATAACTCAATAAAGACCCGCATAACTCAATATAGTCCCGCATAACTAAAAGAGACCCGCATAACTCAATAAAGAGCCGCATAACTCAATATAGTCCCGCATAACTAAAAAAGGCCCGCATAACTCAATAAAGACCCGCATAACTAAAAAAGGCCCGCATAACTCAATAAAGGCCCACATAGCTCAATAAAGGCCCGCATAACTCAATGTAGGCCCGCATCACTAAAAAAGGCCAGCATAACTCAATAAAGGCCCGCATAACTCAATAAAGGCCCGCATAACTGAATAAAGACCCGCATAACTCTAAAAAGGCCCGCATAACTCAATAAAGGCCCGCATAACTGAATATAGGCCCGCATAACTCAATATAGGCCCGCATAACTCAATAAAGGCCCGCATAACTCAATAAAGGCCCGCATAACTCAATAAAGTCCTGCATAACTCAATAAAGGCCCGTATAACTCAATAACGGCCCGCATAACTCAATAAAGGCCTGCATAACTCAATAAAGGCCAGCATAACTCAATAAAGGCCCGCATAACTCAATAAAGGCCCGCAAAACTCAATAAAGGCCCGCATAACTCAACAAAGACCTGCATGACTCAATAAAGGCCCGCATAACTCAATAAAGGCCCGCATAACTCAATAAAGGCCCGCATAACTCAATATAGTCCGCATAACTCAATAAAGGCCCGCATAACTCAATAAAGGCCTGCATATCTCAATAAAGGCCCGCATAACTCAATAAAGGCCCGCATAACTCAATAAGGCACGCATAACTCAATAAAGGCCCACATAACTCAATAAAGGCCTGCATAACTCAATAAAGGCCTACATAACTCAATAAAGCCCCACATAAATAAATAAAGGCCCGCATAACTCAATAAAGGCCCGCATAACTCAATAAAGACCCACATAACTCAATAGAGGCCTGCATAACTCAATAAAGGCCTGCATAACTCAATAAAGGCCTGCATAACTCAATAAAGACCCGCATAACTCAATAAAGGCCTGAATAACTCAATAAAGGCCCTCATAACTCAATAAAGGCGTGCATAACTCAATAAAGGCCTACATAACTCAATAAAGCCCCACATAAATAAATAAAGGCCCGCATAACTCAATAAAGGCCCGCATAACTCAATAAAGACCCACATAACTCAATAGAGGCCTGCATAACTCAATAAAGGCCTGCATAACTCAATAAAGGCCTGCATAACTCAATAAAGACCCGCATAACTCAATAAAGGCCTGAATAACTCAATAAAGGCCCTCATAACTCAATAAAGGCCCTCATAACTCAATAAAGGCCTGCATAACTCAATAAAGGCCTGCATATCTCAATAAAGGCCCGCATAACTCAATAAAGGCCCGCATAACTCAATAAAGGCCCGCATAACTCAATAAAGCCCGCATAACTCAATAAAGACCCACATAACTCAATAACGGCCTGCATAACTCAATAAAGGCCCGCATAACTCAATAAAGTCCTGCATAACTCAATAAAGGCCTGCATAACTCAATAAATGCCTGCATAACTCAATAAAGGCCTGCATAACTCAATAAAGGCCCGCATAACTCAATAAAGGCCCGCATAACTCAATAAAGGCCCAAGGCATTTAAGAAAATGTTTCTTCGTCTTAATGTTAAATGATTGGATTTAATTTCCTCGCATAACCAGGTTAGCACCTTCCCTTATTTGAACTTGATATTATTTAGAGTTTTCTAAACTTATATGCCCCATTTTTGAATACTGGGAAAAAATAACTCCAAGTTTCAACTAATCTGTAACTTTTTATTGAATTCATTTCAACTCTTATCATAAATAAATATTTTTTGTTTAAATTTAATGAAAAGGTCATTATGACTAGCATTATTGCCATACGTATGTAATGATACTTAGTCAAATTAGAAAAGGTGTAAGTAGAGTGAAAGTGTTAATGAAACTATTATAATAGATTCCTATAATTTCAATAATAGATTTGTTCCGTGGAAACCGAATTTTAATAATGAAGATAAAAACAAGGGTGGTAATAAAAAAGTCCATATTTCTTCAAGCTTTCGATTTTTTCAAAAAATCATCCTCAGGAAACCTAAACATATCTTAATTCTACTATATAAATACAAAATTCTCCTATCTAGGATACAGAAATCAATAAATATCACTAATGTTACAATTAATTAAGTTAAATAAACAAATAAATGAACTCAGTGAAAAACAATCTACATATAAAAGAAAAAATCATTTTAAAATAAATAATTCAGTTGAAGCCCCTTGTGAATTTAATTGGGGCTTCTGTTCATAAATAAAAATGGATTCCAATGTCCTCAAATCGTAACTATTGCAGGTTGATAAAATTTTGAAATCATTTTCCGAAATTTGATGGTTATTATCATAAGAATGGTTTAAAATTTTGCTATTTTCTTGATTAGATAAAACAGTAAAGGGGTTTCTGAAGGAAACCCCTCTGTGTTGACAAACTCGAACCTTTAATTGTTTCCTTGTCTCGCCTATGTAGGCCGCGGAGCACTGTCCGCAAGTGAATTTATAAATGACGTTGGAAACAAGTAAAGGTGGGAGTTTGTCCTTATACTTAAACATATTGCCAATAGTGTTAGAAGAATTGAAAATGAATTTAGGATCGATTTGAGGTTTAGGTTTCCTGAGGATGATTTTTTGAAAAAATCGAAAGCTTGAAGAAATATGGACTTTTTTATTACCACCCTTGTTTTTATCTTCATTATTAAAATTCCTATAATTATAACATGCTTAGGAAGATTGGGAATTAAAATGAATAATATGTCATTGAACATATATCATTTGATTATATTCACTCTATAAAAGTGAATAATTCAAATATTATTTTGACTTGCACAATTTCAATGGAAATTGTCTGATATTTTTACTTGTTTGTAAATACATTAACTCCTATGCAGATAATTTACGTTCTATTCATAAACAGATATGTGTTGTACTACAAAACAGATACGTTATACTGGTAAACAGATATGCTCTACTGATAAATAGATACGTTCTACTGATAAATAGATACGTTCTACTCATAAATAGATACGTTAACTCCTAAATAGAGACGTTCTACTCATAAATAGATACGTTAACTCCTAAATAGAGACGTTCTACTCGTAAACAGATACGGTCTATTCGTAAACAGATACGTTCTACTCCCTAAATAAATAAGTTCTACTCCTAAATAGACGCGTTCTGCCTATATTATATTACTTATATTCTATATAATTTTCAGATTTAGTACTAAAGTATTTAATTAACGATGTGTTAGATTCTAGCAAGAGCTCTCGTCTATTTTGTTTATCATCTCTTAATAATGTTGATATAAAAGCAAAGAAATAAAGAAGAAAAGACTTGAGCTGAATGGCCCGATGTTAAATTAGAGTTGGATTTCTCCATTCATTTTATGAAGGAATTTATTAACTAAGGTTGGAGTCTATTGAAATGATTGAAAAGAAATATATGTTGTATAAAGGCGTAGTCAATCTCAGTGGAATATTAATTATATGCATAATTATATATAATATATGCAAATTGATTACTAATTATGTGTTTTTACATGAGAAAGTTCAAGGCGTGTAAAACTTATAATTTTAATGAAGACGTGTAAAACTTCCTCCTTCGATTCAAATTTCAAAAAATCTGAGAGTGCTTCAAGATTTTAATTGAATTCCATTAAAGGAAAATTATTTCATACAAATTTTCCCATTAAAGAAGAAACTCTGAAATATTACAGATTAATAATTGTAGCTTTGACTTATCAAAAAATGCTGCAATTTGAAGCTGATACAATATATAAAAAGTTTTGAAGAAACTACTCACAAACTTTGTAATAACAATCGTGTGAGAAAATAATCCTTAACGTTAATAATAATCATCAGCCTCTTTGACTCGCATTTGGTCTGATCTGTCTTTTTCTTCGCTCCTATACCATCTTGCTCAATTTTTTTAAATTTTAACCACTTTAATTGTTGGTAATATATAATAGGTTGTAAGTATTGATATTAGTTTATATAATTATAATTTGATATTGATTGCAAATTAACAAGAAATGCAAGACAATGCAATAAATTTTGCACAAAATACAACATAATTTGGAGAATAATGCTCAACATTGACTAATTTGGAGAATAATGCTCAACATTGACTAATTTGGAGAATAATGCTCAACATTGACTAATTTGGAGAATAATGCTCAACATTGACTAATTTGGAGAAGTAAAATTGAATTATGTATGGCCACTGAGTCATAAAAAACAATAACTTCTCTCACTCATGAGAATTAAAGCACTCGGTCTCATCTCGTCTTCGATGAAAACAATTTATTTAGAAGTTTGAAATTAAACAACGTTCAAAATGAGGGATTTCGAATTGGAGATGGTGAGACTGAAGCCAGGGTAATTGTTCGAAAACAAGGAGTTACAAATGTACGAGACTACGTTCTGGAGTTAATTATTTGTTAATGTTAATGATTTATACAATATTGTATTTTACAATATGAATTATATAAAATGCTCATAACAATAAGAACAAAAGTCTCTGTAAATAATTAAATTAAGTTTTAATTTCTCTTTCGAGTCCCTCCCAGTTGTGAGTGCAATATCAATGTACTTAATCAATTCCATTCGTAATATGTCCCTAATATCCTTTCACTTGCAAGCTAAGCTCTTCAGTAAATTTTCTTATTATTTTCGTGTTTTCAATATCCTCTTCACACCACAAAGCCTCTCATCTCTACTCTACCTCTCCTCTTTCAATTTCCTCTCATTACGCTCTCACAGGCAATTTCTCTCTTATTTCCGGCCAATGCTGAGGACGCTTCTAAGAAATAAATGACGTCCAATTCCCTTAGCAGAAAAGAGAAATGGCAACACATTTATATTAAACACAATTAATCTTCTCATTTATTAATTCTGTCTTCATGTCTCGTAGTTAATTTTCATTTTCTTACAATATGTTAGCATACAGTATTCACCAAAACCGACCTGATGAATGTCAAATAATCAAATATTTAATAATGATTATCAGTTACACGCTTAATATTTCTTCGAAGCTAGTGAGAGTATGAAAGAAACAAAATCTTCAAACAACTGCAATCATTTATATTGAAGCTACTAACTTTCTTGAAGAAACTGCTGAAATTTACCAGGATAGTTCGAACATTATTCAATGTTGCAAGAGAAGATCAGAAGTTTTAAATCTTTTACAAGGAATAACTTTGAGATACTGGTATAAGAACTTCAAATTTGAAGAGAGACTATTTTGGTTTGGTTTATATAGAGTGGTTATCCGTAACGGGGAAAGTTAAGGGAAAATTTGACATGGCGACTACCCATGCAACGTTTATAAGTAATGGGTCTACCATTTGGAACTTGAGTAAACGTAATTAATGAGAATATTATTAGGTTTTAAGTGGTGGATAGACCCATTATATATTTTTTTAATTAGACCTAGCCTGTTTGATCTTCACAGAAATATTATTTTATTATTAAGGTGAAGACTTGATTCTTCAATAGAGTACCTATATATTTGGTGCCCGGAAAACTGCCAAGCGGAAAACAGCCTGTCACTTCCTTGCAATTTTTGTAACACATTCGAATTAAGTTTTAATTTATGACAAACAGCGTTAGCCCTTTGGTACAGGTATTTTCATTCTTACTACAATAACTATATAGATATTTTATTGGAAAATTCGGTCTTTGAAGAATGAAGATTATTTTGAAACTCTCCACATAAATAGTCTTCATGTAGTTTGTTATATCCGCTAGTTTATTGTACTGCACATTTCTTGATTGATTTATTACCTGGCAGGTGGGTTCGGGGGGCGGCAAGTTTTATTTAAACCTCCGCCCGAAAGTGACTGGCATTTTTCCGTCTTGCATTTTTCCGCCAAACAGATTTCTGCCTTGCAGTTTTCCGTGTACCGTACCTAGGACCTGTGTAGTGAGGTTGGTTCACTAAATCTGAATCCTATACATAAATGTGTTTGTTATTGATCATTACTGTTTTGAAGAATTGTAATGAAAATTTATGATTTATTAAGATAGTTAATTTATAATTTATTTAAAATATATGCATTTTAAACTAGCAATAATGTAAATGTTAAATAATTTTATATGAATAGAAAGTAAAATACTTAATAATTAATATTTACTCATATTTTTGTATAATTTTTCTTAATCACGTAATTACAAAGAACTTTTTCCAAAGTGTATTTTGAAATACGATTGTATGTAGAATATGTGATATGGGAAAAATTGCATTTGAACAGTTTTTTCGTATCAAAACAGTCATTTCGAGCTGCAAGATGCAGAAACATCGTCATCAGGGAGTTAATGAAATTGGGATGTTACGGACGATTCATAAGTAAAATATTCAGTTGAATAGCGAATGAAAAAATAAACGAAAAACTTATCGATCTACTCCAGCTTGTTATAACTTTAAAAACGTCAATGGTGGACATATAGAGTTAGTATAACTTATCTGTTAGATACTGTGGTAGTATTAATCTCTTCCTGTTGTCTGCAATTCAATGATATTTCAGCTGTAACTTTAGTCCTATATTGTGAGAATATATTTTCAGAAGTATGAATACTATGCATAGTTCATTATATCCTAAGGCTTTAAAATCACAGAAAACTAACTATATATAAATAATGAAAATGTAATATATTATAGATAATGAATTGTACAACTGCATGATAAAAACTGAAGAGATTTATCGACCAACCAAATCTTTTATGTAATAGTGTCAAAATGTGATTAATTAGATATAATGTATAATAATGTTAAGCAGATCAGAACCTTTCAATGAGTAGATAGCTAATGCTTCACAAACTCTTTGGAGTGTTTACTTAAGTTAATTTATTCACCATGTTTGTATTACATGTAGTTTTGATTGAACTACAAAGCCTATTGTTAATTACATTAAGTTTGAGTAAGAAAGTAACCTCAGTGAGCAAAGTTCTGCTAAATTCCAGACTGCGAGAAACAAAACCGCGGCAATGAACTCCCAAAGAAAAATGAAGACCGGAATGTGACTGAGGAGAGTCTGCAGGCTGAACAATTTGGAGAACCGCAAAAAAGCCTTGAGTGGGACTATTAAAACATTATTCGATAGGCAAATTAGATTAGTCTATCATTTTTTATTCATCAAAAATGCGAGTCATTGTTGTATGTAACAAATTAATGGAAGAATTTTACCATAACATATTACACGAGGCAAGATTGTGTCATATACATATACTATAATGATATAATCTGTTAAGAAAGTAACAACAAAATAATGATACTAAGACTCTTCGATTTGAAGTATACATATGCTACTGGTTGAAAGGTGTTCTTTTGAGACTCACCAATCAAATTAATAAAGTATTATTATTTGTATATAACAGATTCTTAAGTCTCTGATCATGAAGAACAATCTTATACACAAAAAGAATATTCTCAACATAATTAAACTCGTCTTGGCTGATTCATTAATCAGATAAACTTTGGCTTACTTATAGTATGTACAAACTAGGTTCATGAAATTAGAGATAAAAAAATATAAAATGGAACAATGAAAGGCAGCAGACTCTAAACATTGGAAATATTTAAAATTAGGTAATATTCCAACGAACACAAAAATAACAACATTTTTTTTGTATTTGGCTGATCACCATAGCCTTGCTACATTGTGTGTATTTTACATTTGTAACAAGAGTAAACATTAATAATTTTTTGTGCGGGTTTCTACTGACAATATTTTCCGACACTTTGGTCCGAATAACGAGATGAAAGATAAAGGGGAAAGGATTGTCTTCATAATTTAGCGAAATGTTTCTGTGCCCTGAGGCCTCATTATTTTGCATCAAAAAGAATGAGAGGAAATTCCATCCTAGCAATGAATACAAATGAGGGGAAATGTTCTAACAGTTACACACGGAAATGCTGTGAATAACACCTTCTGAAGTTGGTTTGATGAAAGGGAAACCGTAACCAAACCTGGAGAGTAAGTTCTAATTGTCTGTGAAAATATTAGTGAAAAGATTGATGCAGTTTTACTGATTTCTAAGACGAGGAAAATTTAATATATACATTAAAAGTTAGTGAAAATGATTTAAAAATTATTGATTTACTGATAAATTTGTTAGCGTTGCAATTTGTCTCGTTTTGATAAATCAGTAATTTTTGAAATTAATTTATTTCAAGGATTGCTAACACCAAAGTTTATAGATTAGTTGATGTTCATAACCTAAGTTAATATAATACAGAAATCGAGAATAGAATGTAAGAAATAACAACAAAAAGTGAAAAGAGATACGGAGAGTGAATCTTATAATGATTAATTGATGGGCAAAACAAGGATCTAAAATAAATTTTCCTATAAATGATTCACCATAAATTATCGCTCCATCACCAATTGAGCATTGTAGTTATTTTCTATTATGAGCAAACATAAGAAAAACTAAAGAAAATCTAAAGTCAAAGCCAATTGCACTTGAAAAAAGACACCCTCTGGACCCATTTCCCATATTTTATTCAAATTTAGTGTGATGTTTATATAAGTAACTTTCACTACGAAGTAAGTTGTAGTGAGTCTGTCAAAGCCAATTGTAGCAAACAAAGCCAGCAGGAGAGTGAGTCCGACACTAACCAGCTAATTTGGGGAGAAGTCAGCCTCTCTGAGACTCACTCCATTGGAGTGTACAATTTTGCAAAGCGAATATCGATCCACAGTCATTATCGATGAGAATACGTGTACGTAGCACAGGAACAATCTTATACAATTTTGCCAGAAAAAACAACAATGTGAAGTGTTTTATTTTCAATCGGATAGAACTCTCCAATCCTCCTGTTTGCAACCTTCGCCTGCCATAAGCCTGGCCATTTCACTGCTCATAACACCGAGACTTTCACTACATTGTTCCTATTCATGTTAGGATATTGTCAGGAGAACAGAAAGTGAGGTACAGAAATAGAAAATATATAGGGAGACCTTTTCTGCTATACATTTTGAAACTCACTTGTTTCTGGAAGTCACGAGATATTTCACAAAAGGTTAAAACAATAACATTGTGAACAGTTGAATATTTAACTTTATTCAAGAAATAGCTCGTATGTTATTCCACTGCTTTATTGTTCAACAAATATATTTGCAATATTAGTTCCTAGAATAAAAACTGTAACTTCCTATTTAGGTCCTCGCAATAAAATGTATCCTAAATTCTGTAAACAAACAAAATTATCGTTACAGATTTGTACAGAACTAATAATAAAATGGTAGATTTATGTTGCATAACTAACTCCTTATCTTTTCCTGTTATTTCAATCACATTAATTATTTACGAATTGCATTAATTATAGCTTTATTATCCCCAATTGGCATACAAAATTAAGATGACAGTCTCCCACAAAATATGAAGGTGCATGTAATAAATACATATTTAAATACACTTATTAATATCTGAGACAGGAAAAAATTTGTTCTATCTTGAGAAATTCAATTCGTATTTAATTTAATTCAATTTTGATATATTTTCACTAGTGTCCAGATAATTCGTCGCCGGACAATTCATCTTCGCTCGAAAATATAAGAGATATAATTATAATTAAACTTGGTAAAAGTTCATTCATTTAAAGAATAGTTAATTTTTTCAGCAAAATAAGTGGTTGGTATAATGTACTTTCACCTAATAGTTTTTTTTATAGTTACAAATATAAATTAGTTTATATTTTTATTGAAAAGGACACCCTATCATTCCACTCGTCATTGAATGGTTCGTTAAGTTTAATTTATCCAAATGTGTGGCTTTTCAATGATGATTTATAAAGAAAAGAATATATTGCTAATGCTAAATTTGTACAACATTCTCGAGGTGCCGAAATCCTTCATAAAATGAAATTCAGGGATAAGAATAAGCATATCTTAAATGTATTCACCAATTACGATACTAATTATAGAATATCTTTTTTGTAGGCCGATAATTTTTGAAAAAAATAATTCGTATCTCAATTCTGAATATCGTTGCCTAGAGTTTAAAATTGTTTAACAGGATTTGTTGTTAATTAATTCTTTGTTTTTTTATCCAGTTAATCAAACATGAGCACTTTGAATATTGTAAATTTTTTAATTTAATCATTTTTTCTATATTTGCATTCAAGACCATCTCGGTAAAAATAAAATTATAACAACAATTATAATTTTATATTCACTAATTTTATTTACAATTTTTAATAAGATAAACTATTTTTATAAATTATATCTCCTTAATTTCAATCTGAGACGAATTGTCCGGGAACGTATTCTCTGGCGACGAATTGTCCGGAGACGAATTGCAAGGCGAAAAGTCCTAGCAAGAAACGAATAAAAAAGTCTTCGTTGTACTTTATTCCATAAAAGCAGTGGACATTATACATTAGTAAGCAAGAAATTGTGATTGAGATGAGTGCTATTTCCTGTGACAGGTTTCCCCTCTGAGTAATATGATCTGTCATCACACAAAGTACTTCTTGTCATCACTCATCTATAGATAATATAATAACATTATTAGCCGCAGTTACTCTTTTATCACAGCAGTAAGAGCTTTAAAGATGATATAATTACAACGAAATTAGCTTTCAAATTAAAAATATTATGATAATAATTTTTCAACATCATTATTATGTTTAACAAAGGAAGATGAAGTCCTAAAAAAGTATATTAAATCCACTGAGAGAAATCTTCTAATGTGAATCAGTAATTTGATCCGACCGATGCCTATAAATACGAACAACTCATTAGAAGAAAAAGTTCATCCATACTGGTATACACAGTATTACACACTGGTATATACACACCTATACACCTAGGTATACACACTGGAATACGCACTAGTATATACACATCTATACACCTAGGTATACACATTGGAATACAAACTGGTATATACACACCTATACACCTAGGTATACACACTGGAATACACACTGGTATTTATTACGAGTTGAATTGATCAATATACCTCATTCTCACTCTGCTTACACAGTTATATTAAAGGATATAACCGTATAGGTATATAGGTCCTTAAAATTAAATTCTTTTAATATAGATATATAAAGAGTGAACGCAATCGAATTATGAGATTAGTACTTATAGTTTAGTGTCAATAATGTCGACCCAGAAAGCTCGGTTCCCACACATTTTATTGTAATAGTTTATTAGTCGGTACAAAATAATCGAAAGGCTTTCAAGTTTTTTTACGTACACTGTATTCGGTTATATTATAAGCAAGAAATATTTCTTACACTAAAACTAACTTTTTGGTTGTGAAATTTTCAGTATGATATATTTCTCAATAAAATTTGATTGAATTACTGATGAAATAATAAATTCTTTGAATATTCAATTATCGTGTTTATTTTAATTGTTTCATTTTATATTATTAATAAGTAAAAAAAAAGATTTATCTTCCACAACCAAATTTTTAGTTAAACGTACGTTCAACTGAATTTCCAAGAAATAGATTCCAACATCAAATTCATTAAATCTTCTTCATTTTACTAACTACGATAATGATTTGCAATAAGGTGTAGTGAAAGAAACGAGTGGAAATTGTTTTAGTTTTAAATAACCTTCAAGTACAGTAGAAAAGTGCACCAGTCTGCCAAGTGACCTAATCACTAAAGTTAGAACTAACACTACATTTTGTTACTAAAGTTTCTAATGTCAAGAGCATGCAGCAAAGGATTGGCTAGTGCCCTTTTATTCCTTCAGGACTCTCAATGGATTTTATACATCAATGTGTTATTTTCTGAAGTTGTACCTTAGAAACCACATTTTGGTTATCGTATGCATGAAGTATTGACGCCGGAAGAAAAATTGTGAATGTAATAATGAAACAATATCGTTCCATTCAAAATGTATAACTATATGAGCATTTCCACATTTCCGATGGGTTAAAATATTAGGCGATATATGTATGATTTCAATAGCTTGAACCACATTCTTTTGACAAGGTAGTATCAGGGGTATGTTTTTAGCTGCTGATGGTGCAAAGATTACAGAGTAAAGGATTTAATTAATGCTCCCCAATTTGATTTGTCTATCTAACCCCCTTGACGCCAATACTGAAGTCTCCCATTGCTGCTCTTCGCAGTTTTTAATAATGAAACTACAATTACCTACTCAGCCCGATTATAATTCGGAATGGATGGTTCACTGATTACTTTGTCAATGTAACCAGTCTAAACTTTAATTCACTACATAATAATGTGTAGCTTCCTCTGGCACCTCCTGCATTTTCTTATTCTGTTCAGTGTATTAAAAGCTGTTTGGACTGATGTAATTTTAATTAAACGTATCAGTAAATGCATTTCTAAATATATTTTACAAATAATAAACACCACAATATACACAGTGAGTAATTTTAAACTGCTTCATAATCAGGAACAGTAGTATTGAACACATAATGTACTGAATAAATTGAACACTAGTAAGTAACTAGGTGCGCATGAAACCGGTTCGCTGAATGATAATGAAGCGTACGAGCTGTCAGAATCTACTAATTTTCAAGTAAAACCTGATCGCTGAACGATCAGTATTTGGGGCTGATTCACACCATCGCTCCGCTCACGCTCCGGTCCGATATTCTTTAGTGCATTTCACGTAAAGCATTCACACTGGCAGTGCCGGTCAGGTCACGGTCCACTCAAAATATATTTTGACTGGACCGTGATCGAATCGTGAGCGGAGCGTTTCCGGTGTGGACTACCACAGCGTTCCAGTCACGGTCCAGTTCTATTATTTCAGTGTTTTTTCTTGAATATTATACATTTTTCTTACCTTAGAGGCTTAGATATACAACCAGTCTTTCTTTAGGAGTGATTGTTTTTTCAGTGTGGCATGAATCCTTTTTTCAGATCATTTTCAATTTTAGACAGATTTTCAAAAATAACTGAAAAAATTAGTTTTGTCATCATTAGATAAGGATAGAACGAGTAGATATCCTTCAAACTGCCTATCTTTTAGCATAGGATGAATTCAGAATCTCTTCTTTTTGTTTTCTCTCATCCTGTTCATCAATTAAGTGCAATGATAATCACTGCAAAATAAGATGATACGGAAGGGACAGGAGCGAGAGCGGACCGTGACCGGACCGAACATGTGAATACATAAGGATGAGACCGGAGCGTGACCGGAGCTATGGTGTGGATTAGCCATTAATGACACCATAGCTCCGGTCACGCTCCGGTCTCATTCTTATGCATTCACATGTTCGGTCCGGTCACATTCCCGTCCCTTCGTATCATCTTATTTTGCAGTGATTGTCATTGCACCTAATTGATGAACAAGATGAGAGAAAACAAACAAAAAGAGATTTTGGATTCATCGAATGGTAGAAGATAGGAAGTGTGAAGCATATTTACACATTGTATCCTCATCTAATTGATGACAAAACTAAATTTTTCAGTTATTTTCGAATGACTATTGGAACTTTTGAATTTTTTTGTCTAGAATTGAATTGATTTGAAAAAAGGAACATGCCACACTGAAAAAAACAATCATTCCTAGTGAAAGACTGGTTGTATATCTAATCCTCTAAGGCAGTGGTTCTTAGAGTGGGGTGCGCGTCATCCCTTTGGGGCCTGGAATGTTTATAGGGGGTGCCTGGTATGGTGTTTTATATGATATTATAAGTTACTTTCTTGCTGTTAATATCATGCAGACTATTTATAAATGAAGTTTATTTCTAACATCATAGTAATCAAATGGTAGCCGGTAAATTGCTCGAAAACAATTGCTCGAAAGACAATTGCTCGAAAACCATTGCTCGAAAAACAATTGCTCGAACGAACAATTGCTCGAATTAATAAATTGCTCGAATTAACAAATTGCTCGAATGAACAAATTGCTCGAATTATAAAATTGCACAGTTTTAGATCTTATAAAAGTCAGTTATTCATGAAGTGGAGCTGCAACTAACAATCCTTGTTTCTTTTTAGTAATTTTTTTGTTTATATTTCACACTTTAACAAAAAAATTCAATTAAAAACATAATACAGAGTTACTAAAAACAATAATTGTACAGTGTTGGTTCCTAATAGAGTTAAAATCGTATAGAACCTAAAAATTAAAAAAAATTAAAAATTCATTATAAAGCTCTAAATCCAAATTGATATAATAAAAAATATAAAAACCCACGATGCTGATTTAAAAAGACACTATTCAACGACATAGTTATCATTGCAGTTATCATTATCGATGCATTGATCATTAATCATTCTATAAATGATTTCAATTATTTCTCATTCTGCATAATCTTTTTTTAGACCGTTTGTGTCATCTCGTATGTAAGATGTGAATTAGAATCATGTGGTGAATCAGTACTATTTATTCATGTTTTTTGTATCATAAAACCCCGTTTGTGTCATCTCGTATGTAACATGTGAATTAGAATCATGTAGTGAATCAGTACTATTTATTCATGTTTTTGTATCATAAAACCCGAAAAATTTTGTAGATTTATTGAAACTCTGCCATTACTTTGAGTTATTTCACCAATTGAGGTGCCACATACATATAGGCTAGTAATAAATAAATTTTCGGGTTTTATGATAAAAAAAAAACATGAATAGTACTGATTACATTGGGAAAATCTTTTGTTTTTCATAATTTGGAAAAAAAATTAACGTTATGGTAAAATTCCAATTACCAGATGTTACAAGTTACCGCGTGAAAATAACTTAATGAAAGAAACAGAACCTTCCGCAATTTTGTGAAAGTAATAATTATTTTCGATCAGATAAGAAAAGACTATATAATTTAACATTTCAACTCTTTATTCTTATTCTTATATACTATTTTCTATTATGTTCGAAAACTTCTAGTAATTGGTTCACATAGGGAAAAAATTCAATACATATTTATAATTTACAATGTATGGGGTTGGTATATTTTTTTAGTCTATAACTCATTTCGAATTTAAAATATCGTTAGTAGAGATTCGGAACGAAAAATCCGGCAACGAATCGTCCTATTAACGAAACGTCCTAGTAACGAAACGTCCGTTAACGGAACGTCCGGTAACGAAACGTCCAGGTACGAAACGTCCAGTAACGAAACGTCCTAGCACCATGCCAACTATTATTAGTTGGTTATTAGATACCATCTGTCTATTCACACAGCTCAAATAGAATGATGGTATCATCATACAATAGTTGGTCATAAAATTTATTGTTAGGCCCTGGTTTTTCTACTCCTCGTCTTGATGATGAATGGAAATCTTTCCAATCGAAAGAATGAAACAAAAAAACTTCCAATGTTAAGTTTAAATAACCTCTTTATAATATAGATATCCCGTTTAATATGAAACTTTTCAATTTGTATTCAATTCTCTGTGATACTTGCATACACCACAATAACGTGACTAGAGGTATCGATGATTAGTTCAAAATATCTGACGTCAAGTAATTTCACCTAGAACTTTGTAACACACGATTAGGCAATTGCCTGATATTTTACTATGCCTATGTACTCAGTACGTTTTACTGTCTTTACTCTATGATCTATTTACTCAGTCATATCTTGTCTTTGCTTTTTAGACTTCAGGAACAGAAATTCGAAAATTCACTCTCTAATAATGGATTTATGTAAAACTCTATTTCTTTAAATTTAACAAAACAATTTGATGCTAAATAAATTGGCCCGTTATTTTACTTGCGATCAATATTCAGTCACTTACACCAAGTGTGAATCCCACCCTGGCAACAAGGGTTTATTCCTGGGATATTATAAAGGGAATATCCCAGGAAAGAAGATTCATTTCTTGGATATTCCCTTAATATCCCAGGAATAAATCCTTATTACCTGGACATTTGCTGGTGATTAGACGTAAATTCACATCAATTTAGGTTTCAGTTCCCTCGTTGTTAACTCATTAAATTGGGACTGGAGATGTTGACTATGAACTTAAAATCTAAATGTTATAAATATAGATTTAATTTACTATTTCTACAAAATACTCCAATAGTTATTTAGTATTTATATACCTTTACTCACGCTATTGGAATACACAGCCTTTGAAGAAAATTGAAGCTTACCTGTAGAAGATAAATAAATCACATCAGTAAATGTAAAAATAAAATAATGTTATCATTATAATATAAACTGTTAATGTTTATGAAACTTTTTATTGCTAAGTAGGTAATAAAATATAGAAAGAGAACTTAGATCAGTTGTGGGAACCGTGGGCCATATTCAGCACTCTCGAACACCTATTTCGCACTGAAGCAAACTAAAGTCTCAGCAGTAACGATTAGCTAACGCTTTCGAATGAATGGAGAATCTATATTAGCTACTAAATTGAATAGTTGCAGTGCTTGTATGAATCAAAACAGAAGATGTAAAATTCCACAGAATATTTGGCTTCGGTACAACATTGTATTGTAAATGATGAATGAATTCAGTCTGTACATAACTAATAACATTCGTTATTGAAAACAAAGAAATTTTGCTTAGATCTCAGATAATTAACTTGCTTAGGTTCCATAAAAAGTCGATTTTTACTTTTTCCTTACTTGGTATGCGTATCAAATTAAAAACAATTTTATGACGCACCAATAAATAAATGTTATGTATTTAACATTAAAATCAGGTAAATGGTTTGCCAGAAAGTGAAATGTCTCCATAATATCTCGTTACACAGGAAGCACCCGAGGGAGGAAAGTGTACCTAGCTACATGTGATGTCGCACAAGTTAAACCAAATCAAATTCCAGGAGTGACAGCTTTTGACAGTGTATATCTCAACAAATCTCTGCTCTATTTCTCGGAAGAAATTTCACAGAAATCGAAATAGGCAGAAAATAACTAACACGAGGTTGTAAATAAAAAATATATATTTTGATGAACTGTTGATAGATACGAAATCATGTCAGTAAATGGATCTATATATTTTCTGTAGTTGTAATTTTTAATGATTTCATTGTGAATCTTGTGAATACATCTATCGATAAACCTTTAAAAGTATATAGCTACTGTGTTAATAATGTTCAGTAGGCTCATAATGTAATACAAAAGACATAGGATTTAGTATCAGAATAAACAAGAGAGTTGAGTGATTTGGGCTGCTTATTCTGGAACATTGAAGAGGACTGGGGTCTGGAAAGTTATCTAATTATGTATAAATGATATTCTATAAATTATCTAATTTACTGGCGAAAGTATTCAGATTCTTACTAATACTTTAAATTAAATTTAGATATACATAAGTAACCTTAAATACGTGATATTTCTCATATCATTTCTATCAGTACAGAATGAAAAGGTGACTGCAAACAATCAGAGGTCTACCAATGAGAGCGATTGTCATATTTTCTAATATAGGAAAAACACTAATGTTTAAAACCAGTTACTTTCATGTGTCACTTAAGTTATTGACGCTAAATATAATTTAAAATTAAATGAATTTATTGAAAGAATTATGTACAATATCACTTTGTACAATATAGTATATGTACAATATATTTTTTTCACTATATAATTGTCATCTATTCACTTATATTTCAATATATCATTATGTTAACTCTATATCCCCTAATTAAATAGAATTCTTATCAAATTTACTAAGCTTCACTTGTTTCTGATAGGCTCGTGGAAAAATTACTTACAATCGTCGGTTTACAACCAAAAAACAGAGGCAATGTTGGCTGAGGAAACTGCAAGTGAACATTGAGGAGATTTGCTATTTTGTCGGAAGTTGACTGAAGATTCGAATGATGAAGCTATTGAAGTTCTAGAATAGTGACACGGTTTGTGCCTCGATTGTATATTCATAATAAAAATGACTATATATCGTGTCAGATTGTGGAATTATTCTATTCTAAATGTATTAATATTAAGAATTACAAATTAAATAAATGATAAAATAAATAAATATAATCTGCACAATGTGACGATAAATTCATATCAAAATCTTTCAAAACAGTTTCTCTTAGCTAACTTCTGTATATTTAATTAATTTGTTTATCTATCATGAAGGACATCAATACTATATGAGATTTACAAAACACATTTCATCCTTTACCTTCTCCCCATTTTTCTGAGTCAGTTCAAAAGAGCTGACTCAGCAAAGGTTTATCTTGCCAAATGATATTAGAAAGTCTTTTTTCATCCTCTACGGACATTCTTCGCGCTTTTCAAAACTCATCTGATGAGATGAATCAAATTTACACCTATAAACTCTCATGATATGAAGCTGCAGAACATACAAAACTTCTAACCAAAACTATGTACCTATCAAAATATGTAGAAACAATTCAATGGGATATTCGAGTAGATTAAAATATTGAAACATAATTTGAATATATAGAATATCAAAAATTTCTTGACCGATGATTAAAAATGACATTAAGAATCGTTTCTTTCAATGACATTCATTTCATGTTTAAAGGAATACAAGTTTTCTGTTTTGGCACAGTGCCAAGTATAACACGGAGACAAATTACTACAGAGATTTACACTGTGAAACTCCAACAAAGAATTTTTTTTCATTAATTATTCATATCGCTGACATCAAAAGCAAAATAAATAAAAGTAAATTTTAAGATGCTATTAGTTGGTGGGTAGAACCATGAACTCATCTATCATCAGTTGGTGACAATATTCACGATGAATGCAGAAAAGCTACTCCGTGAATGCAGTTAGTTATCAATGAATAGAACAGAAGCACCTGTGACTGCATTTATTGATGGAAGAGGAAAATGAAAAGATGCTGGCCTAAGACATCACCAGACAATCACGGTGCACTACCTTCAATATACCCATGACCAACTATCACTATCACCGGACACTATACCCCTTCACCGGACATTACCCTATCACCGGACACTAAACCTAATCATTGGGCATTACCATATCACCGGACACTATACCCAAACATCGAATGCTGACCAATCACCGACACATATGACACTACATAGATGTTAGTGGTTAAGAAGCTACAAGGTGGTAAGTAAGTAGTCTTGTATTTCTTCATTAAGCTTTTTCATTGCACATAATAAGTTTCTTAAATTACAGTATGATTGTGAGCAAGAAAGGTCCAGTATTTTAAAAGTAAAAATAATATTTTCTGAATTCTGAAGATGAATAGAATAATTGGTTTAATCAATCAAGAGTTCATTTTATTCATTTGATGAAAATATTCTTCTTCTAACATGAGCAAGACCTTATAATATTTTCCTCCCTCAACACTTGCCATCAATCAAATATTGTGGCAACAAGTACAAAGGTACAAAGAAAGAGTTCCAAATGTTTATACTTGAAGACAATGGTCCTTTGTTTCTATTCTGGTAGTCATTGTTGCTCACTGAAATCTGTTACTCAGCATATTCCAATGAAGGGAAAACTGATATTCGAAACAAACGAGACTGAAAATTTAGTCAGGAAGAAAGACGACTAAAACTGTGTGTTTTTTATTTTTTCAAAATCTAATGTATTTTCAATGAAACTCCCACTCTACACTATTATATCTATTCATAAAAAAATACATTTGAAAAGTATCTAATTTCTTACAAGCATTTATGTAATAGGTATATAGAATATGTTTATTAAAATAGAAATTAATAAAGTTTAGAGACTATCATTCAGGAGTGAATGTAATAAACTGAAATTGAATGATAAATAAAAAGGAAATTCAAAACATTAAATCTATATAAATTAATATGAGATACTATATAGCATAAATATTGTACCTCTATTTCTATAATATACAGATCTATCTGCACTTGCTGTACATTTTCAAAATGTAAAAGACTACCTAAAACTATTGCCTTCAAAGTGTCCCTGAAAGTTCTACTAAACTTTAAATATTGAAACTTTTACGCTGGTGAAATAAGAGGAATATTAATAAAAATAGTTAATTATTCCTAATTGTATAAATTTAAGTACGAACTACAATTGCCAAAGTACATTTAGTAACTTCAAATGGACCATATACCATCATAGGTCTTTATTTTGGTATTCTATAGGGGCTGAAGAGCTTCAAGTCTGAGAGATTTTCCTCAGAGTTAAATGATCCGCATTTCAAGCATTGAACAGACAAATGGACTGAAAGTGACGTCCAGAGAAGAGGAGCAGTTATTTTGTGAAGATGATTGGAAAAGAAATTAATTACAAGACTCGATAAAACTTATTATTTGTTACTGCAGAATCCCTGATTTAGTTAGAAGTAAAGATACTTTTAATGCTCTGTCATTTGTAACTATTTTTAAAGAGTTCATAAAGACTGACGAAGAGAGCAGTGTGGCGTGTGCTGTCATTTGCAGAACAAAAGCAGAAAAACTTCTTTCGACACTTGGTACATAGAGAAGACAGAATGTGTATTTCCATTACGACACTCACAGTCCTCAGAAAGTGAGTAAAATAGCTAATGGTAGGTCAATCATAATTTTCTAAAGTTCAGATTATTGTCATAACTTTTGTCAACCTCTCTAGTAAATAATGATAATGTACAAGAACCATCTATAGAATATCCTTTATTGATTAGTTTATATTGCAATGATAAAAGTTGGTTTTATCAGTATTGAGCTAGAAAATTTCGGTTTGTTGTTTCATGGATTTACTAACAATGAAACGAGTGGTAAAATATCTGACATTCGCACCAAAAAAAGTAAACACGCATAGGAAAATATGAGCACACAATTTGGGAGAAATTATCCATAGATATACTGACAAAGAGAAGCTATTTTCTCAAATCACAATTTTCAAATACCCTATAAATTTAAAATTGGTAAAAATTTGTCGTCGTGTATTCAGTCCCGTTTTAAAATATGTAAAAGCATTACAATGAGTAAACAAATTTTTTGAAATAGGAAATTAATTAACACTCTTCGTTGCCTGTATATAATATAAATGTTCCTCTTTAAAGTTATTATCCGTAATTTTTTAATGATAATATTTTATTCAACAAACTTAGGTAGAGTTAAATTGATAAAACTAAACATAATTAAATATAACATCTCTGTATAGACATCTATATCTGTAACATATAAATTTTATAGAAATGGCTAAAAAATTGAGTTGAAATGCGGAAGTAGAACAGAAATGAGGATATCTAGAACTTCTATTCCAATTTAAGGTTTTTTATTTCATTTATATAATAGGTATTGTATGTACAGTGTACAAAATGAGTATTTTAGTAGGAACATTTTCCCTTCTTTCAATCAGCATTAAATTCAGCTACAGATATAATTTAATACTAAATAAATATTTTCCTTATATTAATCCATTTCCAATTGCTAATGAAAGTCTCTCACTACATGTAACAAATATTTTAAATACAGGTTTTGATAGCACAATGGTTAAAATGCTGGACTTCGCGTGTTTGAGACCAGTTAAGCAATTTCTATAAAAATAAGCGATTTGCAATATGTCCACCCAGCTATAAAACCTATATCAATAAAATAACGCATATTATCATGAATAATGTTAATAAAACGTATTCTATAATATACCTTAATATTTTTGCTATGGAGAGAATAATCTAGAATATTGATTGCTACATCAACGGAATATTTGATGTATTCTTATGTAATAAAAATGACAGCATTTCTTAAATAAAATGATAAAAAATAAACAGGAAAAGGAGGATATTTCTAATAAATAAAGGCCAAATAGGTTGAATAACTTATCTAAAATTTGTGATTAATTAGTCTTTTTTTGCAATAAATCCTTTTCTCGAGCAGTAAACAGATTAAAATTAAAGAAGTTAAAAGGCATAATTTGATGATAGATCATTAATCCGACAAAGGAAAGTCTTCAAACTGTTCGATAGACTCCGTACACTATTTGGTATTCATTTGTCCGGTTTCATACAATTATTATGATGACAATGCGGTGGAGAGAAAAATGCTAAAAGAATAAACTATTTACTGATCTGACCGATAATTAGGAACCTCTTCCCAGTTCCAATGGAACATAAATGATTGATGTACAAAATGACAATGACAGGCAATTGCAATGGAGCAATGTTTATAAATAACCAAACATATATTTAAATCATTCACGCATTTATTATACAATTTTCAATATTGAATTTTGGTAACTGGTAAACGAATATTGGTTATATGTACAACAATTAATTCCATAACTTACATTATCAATAACTAACTATTTAAACTGTTGCTAACTTTTTAACTATTTCAAATTTCTACTATACAAAAATCTAGATAAATTATGTCTGAAAATAAATCGACTACGAAAGAATCTCATTTCGAACATTATTATTGCAATGAAAACTCTAACTACAAACCCCTTCTATCTAATTAAATGACTACTCAATCTTTGAAGCATTTAACTATTATTATTTTTGACAACTTCAATGTAATTTAATTACTATGATACCCAATTTATCGAATTTTAAAAATACAATTTCCAGAAATTACTATGAAATGTAGCCCATGACAAAAACAACCTGTTGGTTGGAACTGGACTTTACAACATAAATATAGAAAAAGGCATCAACAAGTTTCTACTTTCCCACAAACAGGTTTTGCCAAAGTTATAACTCCTCCCTACCAATGTTCACTTGCATTATTTATAGTCTCCAGAGAGTGTATGGATGGAAATGGAAATAAAAATAACAATAGAGATATTGAGTCTAACAGAGGCTACTGATTTAGGAGAGAAAAATAACATATAACATGTAACCTCATCTGAATAAAAAATTGATGTTTATGGTAGTTACCGTGTATTAATCACCTCAAAAAATTGCCTCCGTTTTCTATGTCGAGACATGCATCAAGTTACCTAAAGTAAGTTTATCAGTTTTGTGAAATAGTTACTTATGTGCATAATTTCTTTCTGTATGAAAACTCTTTGGAAATATTTTTCCAGATTACTAAAACCAATAAAACACAATTTAGCCTTCGCTGTGTTTTTGATATCCATGTACCGAAACAAGAACCATATGTATATTATGTATATATATATATATTATTCCTTACTACTTATAAAAATATTTGAAAATTTGCACTATTACCATCACTCATTAATTCATCTTTAAAATTCGCATCTCGAATTCTCCTCAGTTAGTTCTTTTTTGAAATTGAACTAATCCAATATTCCTTTCTCAAATTGTGTTATCAATTAGTTGTCAATTGCTTGTTACACCTCACTAATGACCTCATCTCCTCCCTTTACCCTCACATAGACCATTTCCCTCTCATTTCCGTGAAATACCGAATATCTCATCTCTGAGAGACAACTGTGCAGTATAATGAATATCTCATATGCAGTATATTAGGGACATTATAGTTACTGCATTGCTTGTATAGTTTCAACTTTTACACTACTGTCACATTATCAAACCTATCTATATGTAGTTGATTATACTGCAATATTTTCTGCAATTTGTGTTACTCTGATCACAACTCAGTCTCATTATCAAATGGTAATAAGACAAGGAAGCCACTAGAAATACATAATTGTTACTCCTTAATAAACGTTTCATTTCTATGAGTTATAGTGAAAAAAAGTTGTTTTTATAGTTCGATTACTAAGCCTCTATTATACAATGTTCCAGTATTTGTTGCCATTATATTTGATGCTCTGTGATGAAAGTTCAAAGTACAATTAAATCATTAAATATTCGTTTTTGTAATTCAACCATAGCTGAAATCTCACTCATTATAGGAGAGTAATAAATAGACACTTAAATATATATAATTTTATTACATTGAACAAACAGGAATTTTATGCTCTGTGAAATATTTTTGGCAATAGGGTACGTACCAAGTTCCAGGTTATTGGTTGGTTCTACATTTTAAGACACGTAAAAACAGAAAAATACATTCATTAAACCTCTAGTCTAGTTGAAATAAAAAGTTAAATAATGAATATTATATATAGATTTTTACATGTTCGAAATTACGGAACCGTGCGATAACACAGAACTTACCCAATATGAGACTTGTTCAATTTATGAACCGATTGCTTCTAATAACCTCATCTGAATTAATAAATTGGTGTTTATGGTAGTTACCGTGAATTAATCACCTCAAAAAATTGCCTCCGTTTTCTATGTCTACAAACGGTGATGACATCGAGACATGCATCGCAATTATTACCATTTTTATAAAAACAGCGTGTAATAAAAGCGGGGTTTAAACAACCAGATTAGTAAAATTACAAAATGTTCTTCTGTGTACTACATATTGCCACTAGATGACGGGCACTCGTACAGTACATACCTTCACCGCCTCTTATAAATAACTATGACCATCCACTTATCCTTATGTTATGAATCATCTTGACCTAGCACCCGTTCGCTCCCAAAATTTAAGAAGCTGATTCCTGGATAATGACCAATCGTCCAACGAAATTTCAGGCAATTTATTTCACATTTTTTTGAGTTATGAATAAAAGCTGACTTAAGCACAGCCATCTGCAATTTACAAAGTTAATAAACTGCTCATGAACTTCAATTGGAAAAAAATGCAAATAAAATTGAGTGGAAATCATCAGTTATGAACTTTTCGTTAGTTTTGTTAAACAACTGTTATAAGTATGTATTTGACATGTGCTATATGATGTGGTCAATGAAATATCTATACAATCTATATTTAATATGACATGACCCTATGTTTTTTATATGTAGTTATTACGGTTAGATTGATCAAATGTGGATTACACATATGTTAATAATGTATAGCCACATTATAATACTAATCGACATGGTAACCAAGTGTAATAAGTATGTAATGTTGAATTATTTACATGGTATTAAACAATCAAACTTGTAAAATAATTCTACCATTTGAGTTCCCTATCACTGTACTATTCCCCCTATCTATGACTCAATATTGGGTCAAACTCAATTGCACAATTCTGACACAGAGGTGGACAAGTGAGTGCCACTTTGCAATGGATGTCCCTAGTTCCTATAGTCCTAACTTATACTCGCACAGTTAATGGTGAATTGCTCGATTTAGCCGATAGCTCTACTCAACATCACAAATTGAAGATGAGTGATTGCAGTAATTTCATAAATGGTGAATTGATATTTTAAATATATAAAATTATAGTATAACTATGAAGAATTTCATAAAATGTTTAACATTTAATTTGAAGATTAAGAATTTATTTTTACCTGTTATTTATTGTTTGCAAAAGAGAGTACAATCTATCACACAGCTTCATATATCTAGTTAATTTGTTTATTTTTTAGAGTCTAGAAGTATCTTAAAATTTAAGATTACAAGGTAGATTCATTGTAAAAAGAAATCTACTCTGTTTTTGAATTTGTAAAAAAGATTTTGTTCAAATTTATAAGACCACAATTAAAACTATTTATTGAATTACAAATGTTTTTTACATTTCTATGAATAATTTTACCAATATTTGTGCTTCATGAGTCATCATGTGAAGAGTATGCGATAGGTTTAGTTGAATTACTGACTATACCAAATTCATTGCTATAATAACAGATGTTTAATACTTTCAAAAGATAATAAACAGTAAGTCAGTAAAAGGTAACGTGATGACAGACATTAAATGACTAATATCAGAAGTTATTCTTCTTCTTTTTGAGATAGGCACATTGTGGTGTTAACATAACCGTATTTTGATTAAAATACAGTTATAGTATCTCATTTTGTGAAAAAAAATTTTATAGCATCTAATATAGTGAAAAAAAATTTATTTATAGTGACTAAGTTATTTTACATCAGTTAATTGTCTCAGTGTTCAGAGATGAAGTAGAGTGACTTTCACATTATTTGACATGGACTGATGTCACCAAACACATGTGACAGACTCGGACACCCAGTGCGTCATTGTCCTATATACTATATTAACTATATTTTAATTTTGAAAAAGATTAATTACCAATTCTCTATGTTCTCACTAATATTAAGTGAAATTCTATCGTGATTGGAAAAAGGAATGAATGAAACACGGAAAGTTAATTACTTCCAAGATAAACAAGCGTGATTTGATTTGTACCATTGATTGATTCCCATAAAAATTACTGTAGCAAAACATCTTGCTAATAACGTGCATCCTTTATATTAATCAAACAATTTTATCAGATGAGCAACTTTTCACAATGAATATATTTTGTATAAATGACCAATGAATATCGAAAATTTCAACTTTATAGAAAATTAATAGATTTATTATTGCTAAGAAACTATCAATTGCGCTATTGACTGTTAGGAAGACGTTGCAATGTTTCAATCGAAAAGAAGACTAATCTGATCATCCTAGATGTGAAGTCTTTGCTAACAACCGTCTAACTCTCAGTTCAAACTATAAGTTGAGAGAGGATTGGGAGAAACCTGATCCATGGGGCAAATGGCAAAGACATCTTACTTGAGGCTCAGCATCGTGAAACAACTTGTTCGTAATAAAGGCAATGAAGTGTCCATTTTTACCATGGAATACAAACAACTCTAAATTCATTTTAGAGTGTATTTTCATTCCATTAATTAAATTGAGCCATTATGCAAATGCATCTTGTAGAACTCAACACATAATCGTCGAGATGTAAATTAAGAAATATTTTTTTTAAGGAAAGGTAATAAAATTGCTCATTGAATATTATAAAATAGTTATTAGGAATACTAATCGAACTCATCAGAAAACGAAATTAGATATATACAATCAAACAAAATAAACAAATCCACATTTCAGATGAATAAGATGCAGTCTCATTCACCTGATAGCAAACCACTCCTTACAACAACCCATTGAAGCACAATTCTACCCATTAGGAACAGGAGAAAGAATCAGATGTCGTTAGAGAAGAAGGAAGTCGTTACATTTGTTAAGAGATATGTTTTTATTCATCCGCACTGAAGCCTCATTAGTTTGCATCAGAAAGTACCAAAAGAATTCCATTGTAGCCATGAATACAAATGATGAAGAATTATTTGAATGCTCTAGGATGGAAGATCTATATTTCAATAGACATTATTTGGAGAAATAACAGTCAAATTTGATACAGTAATCTGAAGTTAATATAGGATCTTACTATCAAAGAATCAAACCTTTTTGAAAAATCGATTGAAGAATAAATTTATGGAAATTCTAAACAAAAGAAGTCAAGTGTTTGGTAAAAATTGTACAAAGTTTTCTATAAATCCAAACACAACTGTGGTCTCTCTTGTATTCCAGTACATTGCATGAGTGAGCAGTGCTAATTTTATTCACCGACAACAGTCATGACAAACTGAGTTAATTCCAGTGCCTTTGTCAATACCATCACATCTAAAAAGAACCATGTAAAATGGGCCTAACATTTTGACATTTGATTAGTGTTTTTTTCTGTCATTCTATTTTGTGCAAATGAAAGTGCAAATTAGCGAAGTAAGTTGTAGTGAGTCTGTCAAAGCCAATTGTAGCAAACAAAGCCAGCAGGAGAGTGAGTCCGACACTAACCAGCTAATTTGGGGAGAAGTCAGCCTCTCTGAGACTCACTCCATTGGAGTGTATAATTCACAGTGGAGTTGGAGTCATTTGTAAAGCACATTAATGTGTATCTTTGCATACCAGTACTTGGCTGCAGGCCATGCTTTGATATCAGACTCAGGCGAGTCATGTAACATTTCTGAACACTGAAATGCTTAATGAAAGATATATAATGGGATATTTTTTTATCAATTCCCAAAGAAATATATGAGGAATAATTACTAAAACATATGGTGTAGATTAAAAAAAATAATGAATATGATATATAATCCATGGCTAGGAATTTTGCTTCCAATATTTATTTAAAGGAAAACTGTATACTAATCAATCCTGGCATAAGATATTGAGAACTAGATTATGTGCACTCGCTAGAGTGCATACCTTCGCCACCGCTTTCACCCGTTCTCTCCCAAAATTCAATAAACTGCTAACTGGATAATAACCAATCGTCCCACCAAGTTTCATGAAATATACCAAGTTTCATGAAATATTTTGAGTTATTGAGTTATAAATGACCTTGACCTTGACCTTTGACTGGACTGCTCCCACAATTCTAACAGATGGTTCCTGGACATTGGCCAATTGCGCCATCAAATTTGAGACAATTTGATTGAATACTTTTTGAGTTATGAGTTACAAATGGCCTTGACCTTTGACCCGATCGCTCCCAAAATCCAACAAAAGGGTTCCTGCATATTAACCAATCGTACAACTAAGTTTCATGCAATATGGTTCAATTCTTTTTGAGTTATAAAAGATCATGACCTTGACCTTTGACCGGGTCGCTCCCAAAATTGTACCAGCAGGTCACTGGACATGGACCAATCGTTTCACCAAATTCCAGGTAATTTGGTTGAACACTTTTTCAGTTAAGCGAATAACAAGATGATAAATAAATAAACGCCGGGTAAAATATGACCTTCCCGCATTCTGCGAAGGTAATAATACCTTTCTTTGTTTTCCTTCAGAGTCCCTAAAATATAACGAGGTTATTGATCCCATTTTTTTCAAGTAATTTCTTTCTTCCTTTAATATAAATACCTTAATTTTAATCTCTTTAAATACAAAATAATTCCCTACAACTATGAAGTAAAGCTGATCACTTGCTTATTCATTTCGTTTTCTAAATACATGATTCAATTTTCTAAATATATTAATAATATTATCAATGTGTGAAAGCATTCATTGTCTAAATAAAAATACTAAGAAAATGAAGGTCGGAAGGCTGTACAAATTTGAATTCACGTTTGCTTTTGTATTGGAATTTCAAAAATGCAAATTTCATTGTTCATAAAAAGTTATTGTAGAAAAGAAAGCACTGAATAGGGAAGACTCTCCCTCCTATCCTGCTGCCTGAAACCTTCACCTCTTATAAGCCTTGCCATTCCATAGCTCCTTCCCAGAGACTTTCACTCCATTGTTCTAATTTCAGAAGGTATTTTTCTTTACCAGAAAGAAGACAACTTTCCTAATGTTCTATTTGGTGTTCGAAATAGAAAAAATTGCAATGGTGGGTCGTGAACACTCTCCTTCCAATTTTAGAAGTTTTACCAATAACACCCGAAATTTCTATTTAGAGGCGAGGATGAACAAATATTAGAATTTTCTGTTAAAACACTGAAGCTAAAAAGAAAACACAGCTAATACGCTTTTAGGGCAAACAAGCAAATAAGGACGATAAAGTAAATCGAGTCACAACAAAAATTCGATTGGCAATTTGTTTTGTTGGCACTATATATTCGTTTGACTTAAGGATTGGCGTCATTCTTTAATAAATTAACTCTGAAATTGTCGAATATAGTAACTAAGGTAGATTTAAAAATCAGTACAAAATGTTGAAAAAGACAAACAGGAGACTAACGGAGTCTGCCTATAAATTTTCATGAAAAAATGTACTATGGAGAATTATGAGGTCAAAAAACTTATAATCGGCATTTTGTTATTCACTGTGGACTGAGGTAAACACTGATGGTATTTTATTACATAATATTACACATTTCTCGGACATTTAGATGTTTCAAATTTATAATAAATTGCAATAATGATGTTACGTCGAATCATTCAACTTGGTACATTGATCATATTCATAGCCTCGATTATAATCGCCTATCGAAAGGTATAAACGATCTTGGATTTTATTTTATTAGATTGAGTATATCGAGACATGGAACATCCCGAATAATTGGTGGTGCTAGAAAGCTATTAAATATCATGACAATTAATGTTGCACATGAAGGATATTAACGTTCAGGAAAATTATCCACAACTTGTGAAATTAAATTTGGCGGTAGTCGACTAATTTAGAAGATGAAATTTTGATTGTTCAAAAACCTTATGAATAATCAACTGAGTTCCTTAATTAGTGTCGCCCATAAGCAAAAGTTAGGTGTTCAGTTTGGAGACACAAGTTCGTACTTCATTAGAGCAGACTCGTAAATCACGAGAAAACTGACGTGGGAATTAGTCTGATATTGAGCTGCAGTCTTTAGAAGTTAGAGGCATTCATAGAACATTAGAGGATAAATGCAGTTATTGCTTTAGAATTTAGAAGCTATCATAGATTTAGAAGCTAGAATAAGTCATTGCTTTAGAAGATAAATGCAGTGATATTGCTTTAAAAGTAAAGTTAGAAGCAGTCATTGTTTCAGAAGTTAGAAGAAGTCCATGCATTAGAAGATGAAAGCTGCCATTGCTTTAGTAGTTAGAGGCAGTCATTCCTTTGAAGTAAGAAGCCGTTATTGCTTATGAATTTAGAAGCAGTTATTGCTTATGAATATAGAAGCAGTTATTGCTTATGAATTTAGAAGCAGTTATTGCTTAGGAATTTAGAAGCAGTTATTGCTTAGGAATTTAGAAGCAGTTATTGCTTATGAATTTAGAAGCAGTTAATGCTTAATGATTTATAATCAGACATTGATATAGAAGCTAGAAGCAGTCATTGTCTTAAATATTAGAGGCAGTAATTGCTTTAAAAGTTTGAAACCATCATTACTTCAGTAATTGCTTTAAAAGTTCACCCTCGACTTCAGTGAGTGCCACTGATGTGTGATCACCCAAAGCGCAGTGTGCCGTAACATTAGTCATTATATGTGCTATTGATATCACACAATAAAGCAATGACCTCCTAGAGGTGAGTATACGCATGTGTTCCAGTATGTAGTGTATATTATGGTCTACTGTTGTTGTGCTATAGGACATTGTGTAACGATGTGAAAGTTTGCTCACGAATCTGAAAATATATTCAGACAGACTCGAGACCACTCTCACAAACCCTGTCTGAACGAGAGAAAGAGTTGTAGGGAAGTAAAGAGGTAAAGTATACAGTATGGGTCACAAAAATGTTTCCGCTTTTTCAAATACTTGTAATTCGTTAGCCAATTGATGAAAAACCTGTATATTGTTTTTTTTTCTGCCTCTTATTGTACTATTAACAAGTAAAAACAATTTTTAACTGATGGAGATAGTGTGAACCCTTTCGCTCCTAATGGGTTATTTTTGTCCTAATAATAATTTGTAAGTACTAAAACGCATTTTGTACCGCTGAAATGGTTTGGGATGGGACAAATCAGGGTTACATCGAAAGGGGGAGTTGCCAGCTGTATGAGTAGGGACAGATCTGTCCCTACAGTATTATAATACACCTATGTCATTTATTTTCACTATTAGTGAAATACTGTTGGGACCAAATTGTCCCAAAAATTTGCTCCTTATAATACTGTTAGGACACTTTTGTCCCATGCCTGATAGCCTAGCAATAACTAGAGATGTTGGTTGAGGTGGTTTATAGGTGTCATATGAACAGGGAAATGTTGCAAAACACAAAATTTCGACGGTGCAAAAGTCGGAGTGAAAGGGTTAAGAACAGGTAAGCAAAGAGTGAGAGTGATTATTTTGGTCATTGCATTAAGGTTATTCTTAGAGCTAACTCTGTGATTTTACTTACTAAAAGGCAGTGAATAAAGGAAAAAAATATAATGGTAGACATTTTAATACAGGGTGCTTACACTTCTTCCTTGGAAATGAAACAACTTCAGTGACATTTTGATCTCATTGAAGTTTTCACTCTGAATATTCGTTCTTCGCTTGTTCATTGCATGGTTAGGGCCCGCTTCACACTTGCATTTTTAACAGCGCGGAAAAAAGCTCTTTTTAAAATATTGTTTACACTTGCGTTTTTTCATCGCTTAAGTAAAAGAATTAATGTTATTCCTCCATCAGCGATAGAAAAACGCATGCGTTAACACATTTTAATTAAAAAGAGCTTTTTTCCGTGTTGTTAAAAATGCAAGTGTGTAGCGGGTCTTAACCATGCAATCAACAAGCGAAGAACGAATATTCAAAGTGAAAACTTCGATGAGATCAAAAAAAATGTCACTGAAGTTCTTCTATTTCCAAATAATTTCCAAGGAAGAAGTGTAAGCACCCTGTATTATAATGTCTACCACTATTTTTTTTTCCTTTTATTCACTGCCTTTTAGTAAGTAAAATCACAGAGTTAGCTCTAAGAATAACCTTCGCGCAATGACCAAAATAGTCACCCTCACTCTTTGCTTACATGTTCTTAAACTATGTCCATCAGTTAAAAAATGTTTTTACCAATTAACAGTACAATAAGAGGCGGAGAAAAAGGGACCAAGATACAGTTTTTATGTCCATTGGCTAACGATTTACAAATATTTGAAAAAGCGGAAACATTTTTATGGCCCATACTCTATATGAAATATTATGTATATATTTGGTATAGTGAGTTTGTAGGCCATTGCATATAGTTTTGATTTGTGAAGATTATGTTTTTTTTTCTATATCAGAGAGATGAGCCTTTATGATGTACATGATAACGATTAACAAAACCTGATGACGTCATGGGATGGAAAATAACTCTTAATCCGTACCTAATTAATGTGCAATGTAATGAGAAAATGGGTTGATGTAGCTAAATGGAATATTAGAAAAAATATATATTTGGTATTCATTTATCTGTTCATAAGAAAATTGTCAATCCTATATCCAGAAATATAGGGTTTATATGTAAGTACTGGAAATAATTAACTAATTATTCATTTTACAGCTATAGCTATGAATGATAGTTATATTGAAAACTATTTAGATGAAAAAGTATTTGTTGGTCATTTTATTTGTTTAAAAATATCTAATATTTTATTAGAGTAATGTTCTATTATAAACTATTCAATAGTGCAAACGAGAAAAAAATACCAATATATTTCTTGCCTAATATTCCAGTATATTTCATGCTTTTAAGCATATTGCAACATATCTTATAAATACAATATATATAGATATAATCTTCTTCATCAAGCAAGCAATACTGTGCTGTGCGTGCTCGTGCAAAATGCACATTTTGCACGGGTAGCCACTATAGTTCTATATATTTTTATGTCAAGAGTCTTTTTCAGTTGGAGAGTATTTTTTAATCACTTTTCTTACGACCAATCGACAAATAACTCGCAAAGTTTGGTGGCTTTTCCAATAGCGACAGGAGATTCAATCTGCGACAATATACAAATTACAGGTCAGTAATTGAGTACTATAAAAGACTAATTTATCGTAATACAAGAGTAGTGTATTCATAATATTTTAAATACATTAAAGTAATTTTATCACCAGCTATTAAAACTCTTCCTTTATTTTCTAATTATTAAATCGGAGTAATGACTGTTTATTGATTCTAAAAGTAATCATACGAGTTTATTACTGAAATGAGTAACTGTGTAAGGGATACGATGTATAAATCATTTATTATTCATTAGAAATGGATTAAAGCGTTAACATAGTTATAAATAATTGAGTGATTCATCTGTAAGACGTCAATAGCTTAACGGTGAAGTTATGTTTAAAGTATCAATTTTGTTTATAAATTTAGTCACTCTCGAAAATGTTTTATCATAAAATATGATAACTACATTTTCAAATTAGAGATTAAATATATAACGATGAAATTAGATTCAAAATCTCGCTTAATGTCGGAGAGAAAATTACTGTCGATGTTACCGTATAAATTGAGATATTTTTAGATTGCATTGCCAGCAGAATATATCGTAAACTGAAAAACATACTGGGAGGATCACTTAGATTAATAGAATTTTATTTACTTTGTGGAAGATTTACGTAGATAAGAATTTTCTATTTATTGAGTAAGTGAAGTATGAGCTCTGATAACCGGAATTTCTCCTCATTCTAAATTTCAATTTCCAAAAAATTGGATGTAATTTAAATCGGATTGAGAGAAGACTGAGATTGCATTTCAATTTTCTCAAAACAAAAACAGATTGGCAGTCAACATTGGAAGGTGAGAAACCCTTTTCCCTAACTTCTCAGCAGTGTTATTTATTCTTCTGATGAGTTGGTGCGCCATATTGGATCTCACTCACCTGTGTGCTGCAATGCAGACTCCATGAGCAATAATATTAAAAAAATTTCATCACATGGATGAAAGTGTAGAGATATTGTATATGCGTTTAACTTAATTAAAGAAAATGAATTCCATCAAAAGATAGATTTTGATGCAAAACTAAGTGAAAAATAAAAAGATTACAAATACTCCAATAACTTATTAACTAACATTTCAATTACAAAACAACAAACTCTCCTTTAGTTTTAAACCACTTACAACAATATTAGAATGGATTATTGATCTAAATTTATATATGAGTATATAGCCAAATAAAGCATATAAATCAAAGAAGAGTTGAAGAAAATCTGCAACACAAGTTGGTAAGAGATAAGATTTCAAGTCTTTCTTCCGCCGATTCATTTATCTATAATGCGATTAGTTTTCCCATTCGAATGGTAAATGTTCTCATTCTCGAAATGGTCAATAAATGTCGTATTAAGGACTGAATTATGTCAGTGTTTTGCCTTAAAGGTAAAGAGAGCAGGCTTTACCAATCAATGGAGCATTGCATTCGAATAAGTACTTCTATGAGAATATTATATAGATTGCAATTGGAACAGTGCACTCAGAGAAATTCTGATGCACCCAAGTGTTTCGAGTTCACCCTATGGCTTTGTCTCCAAAGCGAGACACTTTAGTGCATCAAACTATAGTTTGGATGCACTTAAGCTTGAAAGTGCATCAGTTAGATGCACTTTAGTGTCTCAAATTTTCCTTTGTTATAATGATGAGAATAATTTCCATATTATTTTAACAAACTATTAGCTGAGACACTAAAGTGCATCAAACTGATGCACTTTCAAGCTTAAGTGCATACAAACTATAGTTTGATGCACTAAAGTGTCTCGCTTTAGAGACAAAGCTATAGGGTGAACTCGAAACACCTGAGTGCATCAGTTGGAGTTACTTATTTTTCTCAGTGTGTACGTACCTTGAAGATTTAAACTCTTTGGTACACACACATTTGTGAAAGGTTCAGCTTGAATTACATCTCGGAGTAATAGATATGTATTATACGTATTATTTTGTTTAGGAATAATTTTCATCGATATGATTACATCTGAACTACAATAACTCAGAATAACAATTTTTTCCCTCAGCTACAGAACGTTCTACTCTTTCTATCATTATTCTTCAGTCGTCAAAAGTTAGTTTGAGTTATTTCAATAATTCGTTAACAGAAAGGCTGTTACGGAAGTTATGAAACATTTCTATATTTAACTTACCATCTAACTAATCAAAATAAATAGAATTAAAAAGTTAAAAGAAAGTTCATTTTAATCAATAACGTTGGCAGTGAGGAATTAAGTGATAGAAAATCATAAGAGTTCGTTCGTAAATGTTTGTTTGTTTTCATTACTATAAGTCTTTTTTGCTTGCCTTAAACAAGAAGATTTATTGTTTATTTTCGACAGTATTTAATAGGATAATGTTGAAAAACACATACTTTGAATCTGTAATATTACATACAGTAAATATAAAAACCCTTCCTACATAAAAATATGAATTACAATTGATTGACATTGTGACGAATGATTAAATTTTTTTTTATAACATTATTTGTTAGCATATCGGGTTAATTCATTAATTCACATGACTTTACACTATTCATAAATTGAGTATCTATTTTTAACATTAATAAATGTTTTAAAATAATAATACTGTCTACAAAAGATGTTCAAGCCATTCGTCCATCAGAACTGTATTTACTCCTAATGTATTCGCTTATCTCTCTGAAATTATATCAATCATTAATGCAAAAGAAAATTGAAAATAAAAATAAGTAGCAATCTCCAATCTGTTATCTTTGTTATCTCTATCTTTTCCCTTTATAGGATTTTTGATTTAAAAAAATGGTTATTTGCTGAAAAATGATATAACTAATTAAAGATCGAATAGAGCTATCACTCATGAAGTGAAATTTATCCAAGGACATAATATTGTAATGGAAAGACTCTTAGTAATAATTAGCATTTAATTTAATAGATTTAATTTTCTTTCATTCATTAAGATATTTTCTCCAGTTGAACATTGTTATATATTTGCTTTGGGTAATTCTCTAGTCACTCTATAAACTCTACAGTTTTACATGTTACACCTGTAGAGGTTATTTTAGACTGAACTCTGCGTGAAAATGAAATACCTAACTCACAGTATTTGCTATCAAGCAGATTGGTTCACCATCGTAGAGTTAACTAGATTATGTGCACTCAGTAAAGCGCATACTATTACCGCCGCTTTGACCCGTTCCCTCCCAAAATTTAGTAAACTGGTAACTGGATAATAACCAATCGTTCTACCAAATTTCATGCAATTTGTTGAATAATTTTTGAGTTAATAAGTTATAAATGACCTTGACCTTTGACCGGATCCCTCCCGAAATTCTTCTAGATAGTTCCTGGACATAGACCAATCGTCCCATCAAATTTCAAACAATTTGATAAAATACTTTTTGAGTTATTGAATTATATATGGTCTTGATCTTGATCTTTGACCTTGACCCGAACGCACGCAAAATCTAACAAAATGGTTCCTGTATATTGACCAATCGTCCCACCAAGTTTCATGCATTATGGTTCAATACTTTTTGAGTTATAAATTAGCATGACCTTGACCTTTGACCAGGCCGCTCCCAAAATTCAACCAGAAGGTCACTGAACATTGACAACTCGTTTCACCAAATTCCAGGCAATTTGATGGAACAATTTTCCAGTTATGCGAATAACAAGATGACAAATAAATAAACAAGTAAATAAGTAAATAAATGCTGGGTAAAATATAACCTTACGCAAATTCGCGAAGGTAATTTTAAATTATTGTGTTTTACAGATCAAATTTCCCATATGTACCCATTTATTATTATTGAATTATTATAATTCAAATATATTTTATATTTTGCTCCCCATATAATGCCATTGCTCCCCATATACTGCCATTGCTCCCCATATACTGCCATTGCTCCCCATATACTGCCATTGCTCCCCATATACTGCCATTGCTCCCCATATACTGCCATTGCTCCCCATATACTGCCATTACTCCCCATATACTGCCATTGCTCCCCATATACTACCATTGCTCCCCATATACTACCATTGCTCCCCATATTCTGCCATTGCTCCCCATATACTACCATTGCTCCCAATATACTGCCATTGCTCCCCATATACTACCATTGCTCCCAATATACTGCCATTGCTCCCAATATTCTGCCATAGCTCCCCATATTCTGCCATAGCTCCCAATATACTGCCATTAAGAAGTGCTATCTAAACTTTAGCCACTGTCACCAAGTAGAGGTATGGAGAGTAGTTAAATATAAACTCGATAATTAAGTATTTTAGCAGACTTTGGCTTCAATAAAAAATGTAAGTTTTACATATGATTTGCTATCAATTAGACTCAACTAGACTCAATAATGACTATGAAGTGGATGGAACCTACCAATTTATTTTTGTGATTTCCTATAGTTCGATGATTCATGAATCATATTTATATATTCAATATGTTTTATATTTAATTTGAGCCAATGTGGGCAAAGCTATTCTACAATTCTCCCAGATATATAAGAAATATAATTCTGAATGATCTTTCAAAATACATTATCTCATAATAATAATATATGATGAAAGAAAGAGATCAATCATACCCATAACAGGTACTTCCCCCTCTCATTCCTCCTGAAGGAGGGAGGGGGTATTACATTGTAATTACTTCGAGTAAAAGTCTCGGTGTCAAGTTTCAATATTTAGATCCCTCATCTTTAAATACCTCCCTTCCCTGCATTCCTCTCACATTCCAATAATTTACAAAGATATGCTGTCATATTTCATCGAAATCTCCCTAATTCTCAGATTACTTTTGATGAAAATGAACATGTCCAATGAATATCAGCCGCCTACTCTGTCGTTTGAACATTTGTCAATATCTTTAGAGGATATTATGATAGTTTGAATCCATGAAAATGAAGCAACATTTACCACACCATCAAAGGTTGCGTTAACTTGTGATAGCGAAAGAAAAGTCAATTTTGGTTTTTAAAATTAACATCTGAAATATGATCAAAAGCAATATAGAAAGTGTCGAATGTAGGGGAGACGAATGGCGAAAATGTGATAAAAATTTGTGTGTCTGTGATTAAATGCAATATACAATATGATAAGAAATATAGAAAATCTTCTTTGATGCAGAATATTCGCGATGAATGTACAAATAAAAATTCGAGTGAGGGAACTGACCGTAGGAGGGGTGGAAGTGAGTTATACATATAAGGAGCAATTACATATAATTGCATGCAATTTTAAGTATTCTAATTTAAAATATCTGAGGTTCAATAAATACGAATAGAAATGTAATACATTATAATAACAATGCATGGATGGGAGGGGAGAGTGTATTATCTAATTTAAAATAAAAGTATATCTTGATTTTTAATAACTATAGCACAATAGTTGAAAGAAAGTGTCTAAACAACGAAGGTATGAAAAGATGAACAAGATCCTACCTTGAAAGGTCATGAAATTTCAGGAAGAACATTGAATAATTAAACTCACTCTAATAATTATAATAAAAAACAAATATGGTCAAAATGTTCCTTCTTCCATCGCAAATATGATCAAATTAACCTCCTTGATTCAATTACATTTTCTACGACCGGACGAGTCTGTGAGTGGGACAGTTTCAGCTAAAAGGCTTATTTTCCTTTCAGGACACATCTAATTTCTCGCCACAATATGTCCCTTTGTGTGCAATGATTGCAGCTCTGTGCTTCTTAATTACCAATTCTGAGGACAATCATAAACTTCCTGTCACTATATTTTCCTCCTTCAAACCACAAAAATAGTAGCAATTAATCATCGGTAATGTGTGTGAGAGAAAGTGCTTGCAATGAAGGTGGTTCAAATCAGCAATGACAAGAATGGTGATCATCGGACACATGAAAAACAGGGGAATAATGATCTTAGAACGTACCACACAAGAATTGATAAAATTTGACTATTATATGAAAAGTGTCATATTAAAAAGACACGATATAAAATAAATAGTAAAGTATGCTAAGTACAACATTGGTGAATACCTAGACCTGACCACCATTTAGACGAATGAAGTCACTAAGAGTTGTTTCCATTTGTTTATATATAAGAAATGTTATTCAGATACATTTTTTTTTAAATTAACTGAAATATAATTGTGTTTCTATCACGTTTTACACTCTATTCACTTATAATATTCAACTAAAAAATACTTATAATAATTGATAGTAGGGTAGTATCAGTAGGACAGTGGGCACAGTGGGACAGTCTAAATAACTCTTTCAATATAAAGTAATTTTAGTCAATCGTTTAGGATAGTATTCTTCTATTAGCAGTTCACCAACTCGCATCACCGATAAAGGTAGTGTTGCTACGGTTGCACCGTAAAAGAACAAATTCATTTTCCAGGTGAGTCAAGTAAATTTTTTGTAAGGAATTAAAAATGTAATTAAAGACCTATTTAAATCAGTCAGTGTTTCATGTAACTCTTAAAATGAGGATTTATATCTATTGTTAGCGTACCTAGCTTCTATTGGGACAATCTCATTCAATTGATTAGTAATTACCTTCACAATTTTGCAGAAGGTTATATTTTCATCGGAATTTATTTATATATTTATTTATTTATCATCTTGTTATTCGTTTAACTGAAAACGTGTTCAACCAAATTGCCTGAAATTTTATGAAACGATTGGTCCATGTCCAGTAACCTGCTGCTAGTCTTTTGGGAGTGACCCGGTTAAAGGTCAAGGTCATGGTCATTTATAACTCAAAAAGTATCGAACCATATTGTATGAAACTTGGTGGAACGATTGGTCATATGCAGGAACCATTTCGATAGATTTTGGGAGTGATCGGGTCAAAGGTCAAAGGTCAAGGTCAAGGTCATTTATAACTCAAAAGAGAATTGTACCATATTGCATGAAACTTGGTGGGACGATTGGTTTTATCCAGTTTGCAGTTTCCTTAATTTTGGGAGAGAACGGGTCAAAGCGGAGGCGAAGGTATGCGCTCTACCGAATGCACATAATCTAGTTTGCAATATTTCACAAAATGGTGCCATGGGGTTCTTTGGGACACTAAAAACTGTGAAGACTGGGACAGTGTCCCACTGAACCCCAGCATGTTCCAGTGAACTCGGTTTTGAACTTATTCAACCAGCTATATGTTACAGTTGCAAGATGCCTCGATCGAGAACAAGGACAGATCGTGGGATGGCCTCATAACCAAAATCTTATTATGTAGGAATCATCACTGAAGAAAAAGATAGGGATGATGATTTTGTAAGAAAAAAAAATCCAATTTAAATTTGATACTAACTTTGATTTTTTATTAGTTAAGTTATTCGTCCCATTGTGCCCCATAGCCTGTCCCAGTGTGCCCCAGCACCGGGGTTACTTGGGACATTTTTGTTGTTTATTATTATATTTTTTTCTAGTCAACGGAAAGAGTTATATCAATTTCTAAAGCATTATTGAATAGATGAGAAAACAAGGTATATTTTCTTAATATATTTTTTAAGTCTCAAGCGGAAAATATATGTTTCACAGATGATTTTCTCATTATTGTCTCATTGTTCCCCATCTTCCCCTACTCTGTGCGACGTCATTTGTTTACATCGTTTCTGAATAACGGATCAAATTCACAGTCATAGAATTCGAAAAAAGGTATACTTCTCTATTTATTTACTATGAGTACCAAAATCTTATAAATTTCTTATAGAATCTCTCCAAATCTTGAAGCAGAATTATCGTTTCACTAGAATAATAAATATAAAACAATATACAGTATGGGCCACAAAAATGTTTCCGCTTTTTCAAATACTTGTAAATCGTTAGCCAATTGATGAAAAAACTGTATCTTAGTCTCTTTTTCTCCGCCTCTTATTGTACTATTGACAAGTCAACCAATTTTGTAACTGATCGACATAGTTTAAGAACAGGTAAGCAAAGAGTGAGGGTGATTATTTTTGTCATTGTGCGAAGGTTATCTTTAAAGCTAACTCTGTGATTTTACTTACACAAAGGCAAATGAGAAAAAATTACAATGGTAGACATTTTAATACAGGGTGCTTAAACTTCTTCCTTAGAAACTATTTGGAAATTGAACAACTTCAGTGACATTTTGATCTAATTGAAGTTTTCACTCTAAATATTCGTTCTCCGCTTGTTCATTGCATGGTTAGGGCCCGCTTCACACTTGCATTTTTAACAGCGCTGAAAAAAGCTATTCATAAAATGTGTTTACACCTGCGTTTTTTTATCGCTGAAGTAAAAATGTAATGTTATACTTCCATCAGCGATAGACAAACGGTAGTGTAAACACATTTTAAGAAGATCTTAGCGGTGTTAAAAATGCAAGTGTGAAGCGAGCCTTAACCATGCAATGAACAAGCGAAGAACGAATATTCATAGTGAAAACTTCAATGAGATCAAAATATCACTGAAGATGTTCTATTTCCAAATAATTTCCAAGAAAAAAGTTTAAGCACCCTGTGTTATAATGTCTACCATTATATTTTTTTCCTTTATTCACTGACTTTTAGTAAGTAAAATCACAGAGTTAGCTCTAAGAATAACCTTCGCGCAATGACAATAATAATCACCCTCACTCTTTGCTTACCTGTTCTTAAACTATGTCCATCAGTTCAAAATTGTTTATACCTGTTAATAGTACAAGAAGAGACGGAGAAAAAGAGACCAAGATACAGTTTTTTTGTCAATTGACTAAAGCTTTAAAGTATTTGAAAAAGCGGAAACATTTTGGTGGCCCCTAATGTATAATTTATGATTTTATGTATAAAAAGAAATAAATAGAAGATAATGAATTATTTAATAGCACATATTGACTATATTCTTTGAAATCTACTCTAGGAACAGAGATGTACCTATGTAGTAATGTACCTATGTAGTAATGTACCTATGTAGTAATGTAGCTATGCGATGCAAGCAGCAATATCGGAGGAATATGAGCTAACAATGAATTTTCTCTTCCTTTACATGGCCGGTGTTCTCTATTGTAAGAACGAGGAACATTATTTATCGAATATATAAATAATATCACCTTTTATGAAGCTGATATTTATTCCAAACACGGTCATGAATAGCTCAGAGAGAATATTCCTGTTTACTCAAAATATTGAACTGAAAGAGGAATTTCAATCTGGACACCAAGAACAGAAAATTAAAACTCGGACCATCAAGAAATGGAATAATTCAAAGTTTTTGAATATGACTTTTCTTAGCGAGAAGCAACCTCAAAATCTCAAACAGTATTTTAAAAATCACTTTCAGTAACTATATTGAACAAAAATAAGAGATTAAATATTGATAAAGAATATGCATAGATACCAATTCAATGCACATGTTCACTGACAACAATTCAATGCACATGTTCACTGACAACAATTCAATGCACATGTTCACTGACAACAATTCAATGCACATGTGCACTGACAACAATTCAATGCACATGTTCACTGACAACAATTCAATGCACATGTGCACTGACAACAATTCAATGCACATGTTCACTGACAACAATTCAATGCACATGTTCACTGACAACAATTCAATGCACATGTTCACTGACAACAATTCAATGCACATGTTCACTGACAACAATTCAATGCACATGTTCAATGACAACAATTCAATGCACATGTTCACTGACAACAATTCAATGCACATGTTCACTGACAACAATTCAATGCACATGTGCACTGACAACAATTCAATGCACATGTTCACTGACAACAATTCAATGCACATGTTCACTGACAACAATTCAATGCACATGTGCACTGACAACAATTCAATGCACATGTTCACTGACAACAATTCAATGCACATGTTCACTGACAACAATTCAATGCACATGTTCACTGACAACAATTCAATGCACATGTGCACTGACAACAATTCAATGCACATGTTCACTGACAACAATTCAATGCACATGTGCACTGACAACAATTCAATGCACATGTGCACTGACAACAATTCAATGCACATGTGCACTGACAACAATTCAATGCACATGTTCACTGACAACAATTCAATGCACATGTGCACTGACAACAATTCAATGCACATGTGCACTGACAACAATTCAATGCACATGTTCACTGACAACAATTCAATGCACATGTTCACTGACAACAATTCAATGCACATGTTCACTGACAACAATTCAATGCACATGTGCACTGACAACAATTCAATGCACATGTTCACTGACAACAATTCAATGCACATGTTCACTGACAACAATTCAATGCACATGTGCACTGACAACAATTCAATGCACATGTTCACTGACAACAATTCAATGCACATGTTCACTGACAACAATTCAATGCACATGTTCACTGACAACAATTCAATGCACATGTGCACTGACAACAATTCAATGCACATGTTCACTGACAACAATTCAATGCACATGTGCACTGACAACAATTCAATGCACATGTGCACTGACAACAATTCAATGCACATGTGCACTGACAACAATTCAATGCACATGTTCACTGACAACAATTCAATGCACATGTGCACTGACAACAATTCAATGCACATGTGCACTGACAACAATTCAATGCACATGTTCACTGACAACAATTCAATGCACATGTGCACTGACAACAATTCAATGCACATGTGCACTGACAACAATTCAATGCACATGTTCACTGACAACAATTCAATGCACATGTGCACTGACAACAATTCAATGCACATGTGCACTGACAACAATTCAATGCACATGTGCACTGACAACAATTCAATGCACATGTGCACTGTCAACAATTCAATGCACATGTGCACTGACAACAATTCAATGCACATGTTCACTGACAACAATTCAATGCACATGTGCACTGACAACAATTCAATGCACATGTGCACTGACAACAATTCAATGCACATGTTCACTGACAACAATTCAATGCACATGTGCACTGACAACAATTCATTGCACATGTGCACTGACAACAATTCAATGCACATGTTCACTGACAACAATTCAATGCACATGTGCACTGACAACAATTCAATGCACATGTGCACTGACAACAATTCAATGCACATGTGCACTGACGCTAATTCAATGCACATGTGCACTGACAACAATTCAATGCACATGTTCATCACTGCAAGCAACTCTTCCTCCATTCGTTGGTGACTATTTGGAAAGAGAGAAACAGCGACAAATACGCGTGTGTAGAGAGAGAGAGAGAGAGAGGAGAGAGAGAGATAAGAGAGGGTGAGGGTGAGGGGGTGGCGTTTAGACAGGGGTAAAGGGGGGGGTGCGGGCTGCTGCGCTCTTTAGAGAAATGCCTGCGCACTTCCATCTCTATTTCTCTCTCTCTCTCTCTCTCTCCGCTATGCATTAATGTGTGCCAAATATAATTTATTATGTAATAGTAATCATTAAGATATTATTGTCTCACAATTCGTACATATAGCGCAAAGTTCTCACAGGTACTTATTCTAAAATGAGAAGGAATATCTACCTAACCTATCAGTCTAACTAAAACAAATGAAATAAAGATAATTAAGATTCAAATAAAATGGTTCTTTATTAGTTAGAACATTTTCTCTACCTCATAGTCTCAATAATATAACCTGCAACGAATAATAAACTCTGGTTAATGGAATGAATAGAACCTTCTGATAATTTATATCCTTTAATGTTTGCAATCACGGAATTATCGTTAGAAATAAAAGAAAAACAAAATGTCTTTATTAGGAGTGTGAGGATTTAATGGAATTCTCACAGCGCAATGTCTTATTCTTTAATATTGATATCAATTCAATTATTGTGAATTATGGTGTTACGTGGAACCTTATAGAATGGCTAGGAAACATTAAAATCTTAAAACAATGATTGGAAATTAAAAGACGTTGAGAAGCAAAAATATCAATTAACGACACTTCCTATTGGCTAAAATTATAGATTAAGGGTCATTGTAACTAGATTGATTATGGTGAACTAATATTGTATTTGGTAGAGCGCGTACCTTCGCCACTGTTTTGACCCGTTCTCTCCCAAAATTTAATAAACTGCTAACTGGATAATAACCAATCGTTCTACCAAGTTTCATGCAATATTGTTCAATATTTTTGAGTTACAGGCAAGCCTTGCTTTAACAAAAGTGGTAATTATTTCGAGTCATGTTTCGAAATAAGAACCGTTCGTAGACAAAAAAAAACGGAGACAATTTCTTGTGATTATTTCACGGTAACTAAAAAAACATCAAAATTATAATCCAGATGAGGTTATTAGAAGCAATTGGTTCAGAAATTCAACAGTTCCTATTTTAGGGTAAGTTCGGTGTTATTGCTCGGTTCCATATTTTCGAACACGTGAAAATCATTATATAATAATCATTATTGAACTTTTATTTCGAGTGGTATCCATGCAACCAATTAGAATAGAAGTTAAATAATAATTGTAATATTTTTTTTTGACGTGTTCGAAATTGTAGAACCAACCAATAACTTGGAACTTAGTACCCTACTACCAAAAATTTTTCTTAGAGCATAAAATTGCTGTTTGTTAAATGTAGCACAATAATTATAGAAATCTAAGTATCTATTAATCACTCAAATATACTGAGTGAGAGTTAAGCTATGGATGGATTTTAAAACATTTAATAAATGCACGACTTTAAACTTTCATCACAGTCACAAACAATGAAAGACTGTATATTATTATTAATATGCTTGAAGACGTAGTACTCAAATAAACAAATTTTCTTTCTATAACTCATAGAAAATGAGATACATAATCAAGGAGTGACAATTATAAATTTTTGTTACTTTTTTCGCTTTAGTTACCGTTTGGTAACTAAACTGAGTCGTAATTTGGTAACTAAAGTGGGGAAGCCTGTATTGAGTTAATAACCTTGACCTTGACCTTTGACCGGGTCGCTCCCAAAATTCTAACAGATGGTTCCTGGACATTGACCAATTGTACCATCATATTTCAGACAATTTGGTTGAATACTTTTTGAGTTATTGAGTTACAAATGGCCTTGACCTTTATCTTTGACCTTTGACCTGATCGCTCCCAAAATCTGATAAAATTGTTCCTGTATATTGACCAATCGTCCCACCAAGTTTCATGCAATATGGCTCAATACTTTTTGAGTTACAAATGACCATGACCTTGACCTTTGACTGGGTTGCTCCCAAAATTCTACCAGCAGGTCACTGGACAATGATCAATCGTTTCACCAAATTTTAGGCAATTTGGTTAAGTACTTTTTTCAGTTAAGCGAATAACAAGATGATAAAAAAATAAATTAATTAATAAATTAATAAATAAATAAATCTTACATTGCTTCATTTCACATACGTAATTCACTTATTTTCGAACTATATAGTAGCATAACTCGTTTAAGTTATTTCAAGGATTGTAGAAGAAGGAAATAGGTTACCCAACTCTTGAGTTCACATGGATATGCAAATGCTTTACCTCAAAATTAAGATTTCATAATTTAATATTTTATCAATTAGGTTTACATTTTTTAAAATCTTCAATGAGAATAAATGTATTTGTAGTGCAACAGTCAAAAGAGCTTGAAAGGAAACGAATTCCTTGACACTTACCAAGTGTACTATCATTTGTATAGCTACCTACTACAAACTTCAATGAATTTTTCAATAAAAAAATAGGTAGTTTATAAAACTTATTCTGATACCTCAGTCACTGAAGTACATCACTACAGACTGTACTATCAGCACAGAAGCACATTCACTAAAATATATACACAACAAAATATCGAACTAGTTCATGGAAAATATCGGTGACCGGTATATTCCATCCCTGTATATTCTATCCCGGTAAATTCCATCGCGGTATATTCCATCTCGGTAAATTCCACCCTAGGTATATTCCACCCTAGTAAGTTCCACCTCACTTTACGGTTAGGTTTGGTTAGTCATAAATATTAATCATTTATTAATATTTTATATAATAATAGGTAACATGCATTTTCATTGTAGCAAAATATACCTTTTGTTAATCAATCACAAACTGATTACCATCACTATCGTTAACACAGCATTGATATTAACTGTAAGATGATGTCATACAGTACTGGTACTTCATGTTATTTGTATTTTATTTTGATTTTTGTATTTTGTTTTGTGTAAAATGGTTTTTGACCGAAGGCTATTTTTTCAACGGCAGTATTTTACATATTCTTTCTTCCAGAAAGTTTTTATAGGAAGGTGGAGATTACTGCACAGGCTTTAGGACTAGGGAGATCATTGCCATTTAACATAGAGAGATTCTGACCACGGGAGGTTTTATCCTAGAGTTCAGAACAAAAAGCAAAAACATTGAATGAGTTGTCTCTGCCCCTCCACATCACTTCCAACCATTGCTGTAAGAGCATGTACTGTAGGTTCATATTAATAATGAATCAATATTTAATTGCTAGGCATGTAAACTTCGAAATAAACTGCCATATTATGAATATTTTCATTTTGTCTATTAGGATGAAATTTAAATTGATTTGAGCTACCTCTAAATATTGTCCAAATATCTCAGGATATCGTCTGATTATTTCTTCATCGGTACGCAATATCTAACAAATAGCCATCTAAAAATAAAATCTTTGACTTTTCATTTTCACCCAAACGATCGAGCATTAACATAGAGGTGGAATTTACCGGGGATGGAATATACCAGGGTGGAATATACCGAGGTGGAATATACCGGTGTGGAAAACACCTATGTGGAATTTACCGATGTGGAAAATACCGAGGTGGAATTTACCGGTGTGGGAAATACCGAGGTGGAATTTACCGGAGTGGAAAATACCGAAGTGGAATTTACCGGTGTGGAAAATACCGAGGTGGAATTTACCGGTGTGGGAAATACCGAGGTGGAATTTACCGGAGTGGAAAATACCGAGGTGGAATTTACCGGTGTGGAAAATACCGAGGTGGAATTTACCGGAGTGGAATATACCGAGGGGGAATTTACCAGAGTGGAAAATACCGAGGTGGAATTTACCGGAGTGGAAAATACCGAGGTGGAATTTACCGGTGTGGGAAATACCGAGGTGGAATTTACCGGTGTGGGAAATACCGAGGTGGAATTTACCGGAGTGGAAAATACCGAGGTGGAATTTACCGAGGTGGAAAATACCGAGGTGGAATTTACCGGTGTGGAAAATACTGAGGTGGAATTTACCAGAGTGGAAAATACCGAGGAGGAATTTACCGGAGCGGAATATACCTAGAACCAAAATATCAACCTAATTCCCCACCTCTTCGAGGCCTTCTTCGCTTAATATGTCTAATTAGTTCATCCAGTTATTGATAAGGACATCACCTAAACACCTTAAATATCAAACCTAATAAATAAACACTACTCAGTTATTTGCATCTGATAAATTAGGTATAGGAATGAGGTGACGCTTTATTAAATAAATTCTACCGTTAATAGACATCTAATGAAACTAAATCGAATAAAAATCTAAATTTGTTAATAAAACATGATCCTTTAGACGAGAATAAAATAATTTATAATTGATCCAAATAATATTTGTAATGTGATTGCTGAAGAAATAGATGTTAGGTACATTCACATTAGGTACAAATAGATAATTTAAACTTCCAATCTGAAAGTGGCGATTGCTGTCATATTGAGTAAGAGTGGAGGGACTGATGATTATGATGAAACAAGTGCTTTCCACAGGTACAAAATATAAACACCACTGAATTGTAAGATTGGCACATTTATTGGCTTGATTGAATGAAGGGACAGTGGAACCAAAGAAATGTTTGAATGACTTATCTTTTAACCAACCGATAAATTATAATTTATCAACCTACCGATTACTTATCACTTATCTATCAACCTACCGATGACTTATCTATCAACCTACCGATGACTTATCTATCAACCTACCGATGACTTATCTATCAACCTACCGATGACTTATCTATCAATCTACCGATGACTTATCTATCAACCTACCGATGACTTATCTATCAAACTACCGATGACTTATCTATCAAACTACCGATGACTTATCTATCAAACTACCGATGACTTATCTATCAACCTACTGATGACTTATCTATCAACCTACCGATGACTTATCTATCAAACTACCGATGACTTATCTATCAAACTACCGATGACTTATCTATCAAACTACCGATGACTTATCTATCAAACTACCGATGACTTATCTATCAAACTACCGATGACTTATCTATCAACCTACCGATGACTTATCTATCAAACTACCGATGACTTATCTATCAAACTACCGATGACTTATCTATCAACCTACCGATGACTTATCTATCAACCTACCGATGACTTATCTATCAAACTACCGATGACTTATCTATCAACCTACCGATGACTTATCTATCAACCTACCGATGACTTATCTATCAACCTACCGATGACTTATCTATCAACCTACCGATGACTTATCTATCAACCTACCGATGACTTATCTATCAACCTACCGATGACTCATCTATCAAACTACCGATGACTTATCTATCAAACTACCGATGACTTATCTATCAACCTACCGATGACTTATCTATCAACCTACCGATGACTTATCTATCAAACTACCGATGACTTATCTATCAACCTACCGATGACTTATCTATCAACCTACCGATGACTTATCTATCAAACTACCGATGACTTATCTATCAAACTACCGATGACTTATCTATCAACCTACTGATGACTTATCTATCAACCTACCGATGACTTATCTATCAAACTACCGATGACTTATCTATCAAACTACCGATGACTTATCTATCAAACTACCGATGACTTATCTATCAACCTACTGATGACTTATCTATCAACCTACCGATGACTTATCTATCAAACTACCGATGACTTATCTATCAAACTACCGATGACTTATCTATCAAACTACCGATGACTTATCTATCAACCTACTGATGACTTATCTATCAAACTACCGATGACTTATCTATCAACCTACCGATGACTTATCTATCAAACTACCGATGACTTATCTATCAAACTACCGATGACTTATCTATCAACCTACTGATGACTTATCTATCAAACTACCGATGACTTATCTATCAAACTACCGATGACTTATCTATCAACCTACCGATGACTTATCTATCAAACTACCGATGACTTATCTATCAACCTACTGATGACTTATCTATCAACCTACCGATGACTTATCTATCAAACTACCGATGACTTATCTATCAAACTACCGATGACTTATCTATCAACCTACTGATGACTTATCTATCAACCTACCGATGACTTATCTATCAAACTACCGATGACTTATCTATCAAACTACCGATGACTTATCTATCAAACTACCGATGACTTATCTATCAACCTACTGATGACTTATCTATCAACCTACCGATGACTTATCTATCAAACTACCGATGACTTATCTATCAAACTACCGATGACTTATCTATCAAACTACCGATGACTTATCTATCAACCTACCGATGACTTATCTATCAACCTACCGATGACTTATCTATCAAACTACCGATGACTTATCTATCAAACTACCGATGACTTATCTATCAACCTACCGATGACTTATCTATCAAACTACCGATGACTTATCTATCAAACTACCGATGACTTATCTATCAACCTACTGATGACTTATCTATCAACCTACCGATGACTTATCTATCAAACTACCGATGACTTATCTATCAAACTACCGATGACTTATCTATCAAACTACCGATGACTTATCTATCAACCTACTGATGACTTATCTATCAAACTACCGATGACTTATCTATCAACCTACCGATGACTTATCTATCAACCTACCGATGACTTATCTATCAACCTACCGATGACTTATCTATCAAACTACCGATGACTTATCTATCAAACTACCGATGACTTATCTATCAACCTACCGATGACTTATCTATCAAACTACCGATGACTTATCTATCAAACTACCGATGACTTATCTATCAACCTACTGATGACTTATCTATCAACCTACCGATGACTTATCTATCAAACTACCGATGACTTATCTATCAAACTACCGATGACTTATCTATCAAACTACCGATGACTTATCTATCAACCTACTGATGACTTATCTATCAACCTACCGATGACTTATCTATCAAACTACCGATGACTTATCTATCAAACTACCGATGACTTATCTATCAAACTACCGATGACTTATCTATCAACCTACTGATGACTTATCTATCAACCTACCGATGACTTATCTATCAAACTACCGATGACTTATCTATCAAACTACCGATGACTTATCTATCAAACTACCGATGACTTATCTATCAACCTACTGATGACTTATCTATCAAACTACCGATGACTTATCTATCAACCTACCGATGACTTATCTATCAAACTACCGATGACTTATCTATCAAACTACCGATGACTTATCTATCAACCTACTGATGACTTATCTATCAAACTACCGATGACTTATCTATCAAACTACCGATGACTTATCTATCAAACTACCGATGACTTATCTATCAAACTACCGATGACTTATCTATCAACCTACTGATGACTTATCTATCAACCTACCGATGACTTATCTATCAAACTACCGATGACTTATCTATCAAACTACCGATGACTTATCTATCAACCTACTGATGACTTATCTATCAACCTACCGATGACTTATCTATCAAACTACCGATGACTTATCTATCAAACTACCGATGACTTATCTATCAAACTACCGATGACTTATCTATCAACCTACTGATGACTTATCTATCAACCTACCGATGACTTATCTATCAAACTACCGATGACTTATCTATCAAACTACCGATGACTTATCTATCAAACTACCGATGACTTATCTATTAACAACTGGGGATGCAATTGTCAAATATGCAGTTGTTGACAATCTAAAATGTCAAACTGATAAATGAATACCAATCACATTATTTCTATTTTAATATCACTTTTCTATAATAGAATTCAATCCTGAACAGCAAAATAAAATAGAGCATATATTTCCCAGATAATATCTAGCGTGCATCTTTATTTGAAGAACAAAACGATAAAGACTAAACATTCCGGTTGAAGTTTTTCTATTTATGAGAAGAATAACTGGACTTTTATTATCCCTCGACAATGAGAATTACTTCTTGTTTTGAGTATTGAGGTACCTGTTGAAATGCATTGAAAGAGAAAGAGAAACCTGAACAGTTATTGCACCAATTGAACACAGATCTACATAAGGTACTTTCATTAAACAACTGCCATTTGGTATTATATGTATGTATGCATTTTTCGTTTAATTCTTTCAAACTCGCGTTATATGTATTGGTTAAACTGGTTTTAATTTAAGAAATGTTCATAAATTCACTGAAATGCTATCAACTCTGAGGCATTTTTCTCATAGATGTTCGCTTTGGATATTCCTAAATTTGAAGCCAAATGTTACTCTAAAAGTTAAAATGTGTTTTCTGTTTTGAAATAATTTGAAAAGTTAATAGAAGAATATATAAATTTCAAATATAAATACTTAAGCTTTAGTTTCGAAATAAAAATAATATATCCATCAATATGACGGAAGTAAATTTAAATCTCGATCTTTTTTATAAAAAAATAATTGAAATCACTACCGTAAATACAGATGAAGATGCTTTATTCATGTCAATACTTAAAAGAAAAACATTACATATAAAATTCAAACTGTAATGGAATAAATTTGGTAATACGTTTTTTCATATATAGTTGAACTCCTCTATGGTAAACTCATGAATAGTGAATCATTCTGATTAGTACTATCATGTATAGTGAACTAACCTCTGTAGTGAACATATTTAGTTTAGTCTGCCACAAATATTCGTTTGTTTTCTATGCTTCTATATATAGTAAATTAGTTATATTTTATGAAAGAGAAGTTCTACCAGTAATACTCCTCTATAATGAAGTCAAGTGTAGTGAACAGTTGAACATTTTGTATAGTCTGTCATGAAAAGAACAGTTTTCTGCTCATCTCTTACATCCTCTATAGTAGAGAAAACTGAATAAGAGATACCAAAGGTATTTTACTAATTGTTTATAAGAGATAAACCTTAAAATAATATTTCATTAGGAATTAGCACACCTAATGTATCAGCTACAAATATCACATCTGCACTTCCATTTAGAGATCTTGCAGGGAAAATTGGCATTTAATTCTAGTTCCTTTAAATCTATTTATGCCTTTTACAAGTGGTACCAATTAATTGCCTTCTCTTTAAACGTACTGCAGAGACAAGGACCTAACTAGTTACAAAGGAAGAGCTACAGTTAATGGTTCACTCCATTAATATGGTGTGAATTAATGGAGTTACAAAGGAAGAGCTACAGTTAATGGTTCACTCCATTAATATGGTGTGAATTAATGGAGTTACAATGGAAGAGCTACAGTTAATGGTTCACTCCATTAATATGGTGTCTATTAATGGAGTTACAAAGGAAGAGGCACAGTTAACTCAAATTATATCAAAGTAAATTACTCTTTGGTTCGTTATGATGGAATCTTAGTCTTTGAAGAAAATTATAATGAAACAGTATAATAATTCATTTAAATATTAGTGAAAAGTATGTATTTTCAGATTTTAATAAACACAGAAAATGTGTTCTATATAATTCGAAACGTTCGATTGATTTACATCCATTTAATTGATATATTATAATTACTCTGTTTCTCTTTTACAATATTCATTGCATTAATAAGTCACGAACATAAAGATATAAAGTAGCCATTTTTATGATATTAAAATGCCTTTTCAGTGTCATGGCTTTTAAATTTTCTGATATTTTATAGCGAGAGAAAATAGTAGACGTCATAAGGAAACATTACTGTCTATAAATATATGCAACATGTGTAATTCACAGCATATTCTTTTTTATGCTGAATATTTATAGCTTCAACATTATATTATTTATTGTAAATAATATATACGGCTATTGCATTTTTTTATCTTTTTAATCTGAATCTTCTCTAGAATAGAGGGCCAAGATATTTATTATTCCAATTTATTTTTAGCATCATTATTTATTAATTTATTAGAGGTACAATATTTTTTATATAGAGATTTAAAGTTACTACAAACAGGTACGGAAATCAAAACTAAATCATTGGTGTTTTGTTCTTCCGAAATATAATCAGCAATGGATGTGGTGGAACTGAAGGAGATGCCTTTTCTTCACTGCTGATTTGGTGGTAATCTCGAAAAGAACCTATGTTGAAATAACCATGACATGTCTGTTTCTTAACTTGGTTTCACGGAATTAACTTTTCCCTCTCCACAACACTGTTATTCAAAAAACATATGGATAATCTAAATCTATATGTCTTAATTTATTTATTTCTATTTCATTTTATTCACTTGGTATCTATGATACAAATCAGTGCCTCTATTCAAGGAGAGACTCTGAAATCATACAAAATCTTACATTAATGAGTCAAATTAATTTAATTTGTGTTCTAGTTTTATTTTTAATATTTTTTGAAAAAATGGAAATCTAATTGAAAGTTAGATATGCGTAATTTTGATATTAATTTCCAAAATAATTTGATTTCGTGCAATGGCCATGACTTGAACACAGTGGAGAATTTTTTGTGACATTTGAAGATTCAAATTATGGAAAGAGCACCAACAAACATAAAAGATAATTTGCAAAGAAAGTTGGAAAAAAATGCCATTCAATTGAGTCGTACAGGAATAGACTTGTAGCTTGTGAATAAAAATGTGCTCAAAATATTGAATTGAAATAATATGTTAATTATTGTTTAGTAAACGCAAAAAATTACATTCAAAAAGAATTAAACGAGTTTCCATTATTTTTATTATCCAACAGAAATTAGGGCCGGCATATTTCCATTATACTGTCGAAAAATTATTTTAACAAAAAAGTATATTATTTTTATTCAATACTTTGAGCACAAATTAGGTATATTGAATTGAAGTGTATTGAGTGGTATTCTGTTTCAATTTTCTTTGAAAACGTACATGTAACATCTTGTGTTAACTTTAATTTGTTTACATAATTAACAAACTTAATAATTATAATCATAATGCCAAATATATATATGGATATGGATGCAGTAAATATATGAATAGTCTCATTATTTAACCTAAAGAAAGATAGAATAAATCACTCTTGAAAAAAATATAGTTCACAATAACAGTCTACAGTGAATGCTTCTAATATTTTATTTACTCTGAAATTGAAAAAATCCTCTAGACTGAAAAGATTTATACCTAATGCAAACCATAGAAAGAATATAAAGAAAGTAGGTAATCAATATATAATTATACCATTTTCTCAACAAAAACTATATCTGTTTTAACAAATATTGTTTTGATTAATGGATATGTGAAATGTGGTAGTTAAATAATTTCACAGGCATCATTTAAAAAAATGTATTAGATTTATTACAGCATTTAGAAAAAAAAAATCCACATGAAGGGGCTCTACCCCTTCAATCCAAAATACTGTCTTTTTTCTATAAATTTAGACTCAGATCAAAATAAATCTTCTTCTAATTATAATAAATTAACTATGAAGATGTTATGGTTGGTGGCATCTTCTCATCCAGAAAAATATAATGTATTGGTAGTTTATTTCTCTCTCATGAATCAGTTCAGTGCATCACACTGACATTCCTTGCGTTGTTCTATTCACTTCCCTCACTGCTCCACAGCTTCGGCTTGTTTAAAGTTTAAACTCACCAATAAAAGTGTGATTTATCTTGCATATTTGAGGTTCCCCATTGCCTTCTGTATTCTAAACCGTGTAGGAATTAAATCATCTATTGTAAACCAGAGAAACACTAAATTGTGAGGCTGATGCCTTCTCAATGTAACTGATTGTAATGGAGAATTTAGAGGTTATTCTAATTATTACCTAAATATTATAATTTGATGCAATATATAATTTGCTTATAATTTTCTGAATCATTTCTTTGATTATTTGAAGAGTTTGAAATGAAATAGTCTCCTTAGTGTAATGTTATTTCTTGATGATCTGGTTTGCATTAATTTTATAATTAATTCTAACAATAGTGTAACTATTTTCTTTACATTTGAATTCAGAACAAACATAAAATCTAAAAAATAGAAGTAAAGAGGAAAATTTAAATAAACGATTTTCTTAGTTTTAAATTTCATCTATTATTTCCATTTTCTGTTTCAATTGCAGGACAAACTGCGGTGTAGTTACTTGTTATAATACTAGTTATAATACTAGTTATAATACTAGTTATAATGCTAGTTAAAATAGTTAAAATACTAGTTATAATGCTAGTTATAATGCTAGTTAAAATAGTTAAAATACTAGTTATAATGCTAGTTATAATGCTAGTTAAAATAGTTAAAATACTAGTTATAATGCTAGTTATAATGCTAGTCAAAATACTAGTTATAATACTAGTTATAATGCTAGTTAAAATAGTTAAAATACTAGTTATAATGCTAGTTATAATGCTAGTTAAAATACTAGTTATAATACTAGTTATAATGCTAGTTAAAATAGTTATAATACTAGTTACAATACTAGTTATAATTAGCACTATACAGTAACACTCGGTTACTAGTTAGTTAGTTAGTTGTGAATATCCTTACTAGTTTATTAGTCACTTTACAGTCAGTCATACGGTGACTATAGCACAGACTAGTTAATGAAGTGATGTCCAATGCTATCAACCAGTGGAGTCTGATGACGAAACCAGTTAAATCGAAGCAATTTTTTGTAAAATATTTATTTTCAAGTTAATTTGCTCTATAATGAAATATTCTTTACCTATATGAAATTTTATTTCAAATGTAAAAAAAATATACATGCATTGAATTGAAGATAAAACTAACTACTGAAAAGCTTAAAAAAGTGAGTGTATCATTTCTGCAGTAAAAATGCTGTAACACCCCCATTCATGTGATAGCACCTGTAACACCCCATTCATGTGATAGCACCTGTAACACACCCATTCATGTGATAGCATTCCACTTTGTCGTACATTGACCTCATAATCAATATACAGAGTGGTGATGAGTTTCAGTTGCATTCACAGAAGACTGCTGTTGTAAACTATTCAGTATTCTAAGAACTCCTGCTGTCATACCCTGTGATCTCTGACATCAAACTAAATTAATTAGCAGCTGGAAATTTCTCCAACCTCTAAAATAATTCAATTGTTACGTCATAACCAAATAGTCATTTCAGTATAGTGAGGGCAACTCGTATGATATTAGTTAACTTAGTGGGAGGTGTAACGTTTGTTTCGAAACCAAATGCCTTATTGCAGTGACGTCAAAGTTGGCAATTAAATACAAGGGACACGAAAAAGTAGTAGAATAGGAATATGACTCCATGAGCAAAGTCACCGAACTTCAGTCGGTGACTTTGCTCATGAAGATCATAAAAGCACAAATTATGAGTACTAATTAATTATACAGTTAATTATGGAATGTTATTGCTCAACTAGAATGTTATTTGATAATGAATTTACTCTTTGTTCTTCATGCGTATGAATTTAACAAGCAACTGCAGTTACGGCTTAAATGCATTAATTAAGCTTTTATAATTGTTAGAGAACAAAATGAGGTAATGTGAGATACATTGACTGAATTTAAAGCAAGGAGTGCCTTTTCACACTAAGTCACATGCTGTTCAAAAATGTATCTTACCAATGCTTGTTCTCCATTCAAATAAGGACAATATATAAATGGAAATAAAATCATCTTGTCTGAATCAAAGATTTTATGGACGATAATCTAGAATGCAAGACACCAATGATTATAATAAAATATTTTATATTTATGTGAAATTTTGTTTCAAATATAAAAAATTTGCCTGCATTGAATTGACTATTCATTGAATTGACTATTCATTGAATTGACTATTCATTGAATTGACTATTCATTGAATTGACTGTTCATTGAATTGACTATTCATTGAATTGACTATTCATTGAATTGACTATTCATTGAATTGACTATTCATTGAATTGACTATTCATTGAATTGACTATTCATTGAATTGACTATTCATTGAATTGACTATTCATTGAATTGACTATTCATTGAATTGACTATTCATTGAATTGACTATTCATTGAATTGACTATTCATTGAATTGACTATTCATTGAATTGACTATTCATTGAATTGACTATTCATTGAATTGACTATTCATTGAATTGACTATTCATTGAATTGACTATGGCTTAGAAAATTGATTGAAATGAGACTCATTAAATATTCAATTTCCATTAGTAATTGTGATATTTTGGAAGTAGCTGATATTTAGTCAATTTCATTGGAAAACGGAATCATATGACAATGGAAATTTTTTCACGTGATTTGAGTCGAATGAATCTTTCACAGGAGAAAATAATAATAAATAAGATTTTATGATACGTATTATGCTAATCTGGTAAAAATTTAGAATTCTTGTGGTTAGTTGAGGCCTATGAGAATTAGTTGGACCACCCAAACGATGGACGGGTTTTTATCTCGTTAGTTTATTCCAGTAAAGATGCTTAGAGGTTTGTAAGACCTGGAAATATAAGAGTTAGTCGGGAAGTAACTTAGAGTCAGTAGTTAGAGGCAGAGGTCAGTCCTTAGAGGCAGAGGTCAGTCCTTAGAGGCAGAGGTCAGTCCTTAGAGGAAGAGGTCAGTCCTTAGAGGCAGAGGTCAGTCCCTACCAGAGATGGTGAAGGCCTCCACCGCTTGTGTGATTATATGCGGTGCTCAAGATGAAGAAATATAAATTCCATTAAAACTTTTGTTCATTTCATTAACCTGCCAATGTATAAAAGTCATTCCTTATCAGTCATCACCTACTTTAACTCGAACTGACTTGGGCTCAATTGACGAAGATTAAATATTATTATAATAGTTAACATATTTTCAATGATCAGTTAAGATACTAATGTAATTAATTATATAGGTAATATAGTTAGGTTTATATTATTAATATTATCGACTTAAATTATAGACTTTGCTTACAGAAAAAAGTGCTATTTTTTCTGACTTTTAATTATGCTTTTATCTATACCATTCAATTATTGATGAAGAACATAAAAACTTAATGCTTCAATTGAAAATAACTAACAAATTATTAGACTTCTTTCTTATACAGGCAGGCCCCGCTTTAATTAGCAAATCACGACTCAGTCTAATTACAAACCGTAAATAAAGCCAAGGAAATAACAAGAGATAAATAATTGTCACTTCTTGATCATGCATACATCTCATTTTCTATGAGTTATAATGAAAGAAAATTTCTTTAATAGTTAGAGTACTATACATAGCTACTATCATACTATACTATATGTATAGGCCTATTAATAAACAGTGTTTCAGTGGTTATGACCGTGATGAAAGTTTAAAGTAGTGATTTTGTAAAGGTTTTAAAATTCAACCATAGCTTAACTCTCATTCAGTATAGGTGAGTTAATAATAGATGCTTATACAGATTTATGTAATTGTGTTAGATTCAACAAACAACAATTTTATCCCAGCTAACCATATCCTCTCTGTCCCGCATGGGACAGAGGGGGTCATCCCTCGCTAGCGAGGGACAGAGAGGGACGGGGGATTTCAGACGTCTCCAGACGTCTGAAATCCCACGTCTTTCCAACGTCTGAAATCCCACTCACGTCCCACGTCTTACACAAGCGGGATGTCCCTCGTCTGTCCCACGTCTCAAATCCCACGTCTTTCCCACGCGAGATGTCCCTATCTGTCTCACGCGGGATGTCCCTCTCTGTCCCACGTCTGTCCCACGTGGGATATCCCTCTCTGTCCCACGCGGGATGTCCCTCTCTGTCCCACGTCTGTCCCACGCGGGATATCCCTCTCTGTTCCACGTCCACTTGGGATGTCCCTCTCTGTCCCACGCGGGATGTCCCTCTCTGTCCCACGTCTGTCCCACGCAGGATGTCCCTCTCTGTCCCTCGTCTGTTTTTCGCGGGAAAAAAGTACGCGGGATGTCCCTCTCTGTCCCACGCGGGATGTCCCTCTCTGTCCCACGTATGTCCCACGTAGGATGTCTTTCTCTGTCCCACGCGGGATATCCCTCTCTGTCCCACGTCTGTCCCAAGCGGGATGTCCCTCTCTGTCCCTCGTCTGTTTTACGCGGGAAAAAGTTATACCAAAAAGGTAAATCTATCTCAAGCTTTATTTACGTATCATATCTAGGTAGGTATTCATAAACAGATGTAGGTATCTAGGTAGGCATTGATGAATAATACTAGGTAGTAGGTAAGTAGATACGGATTGATGAACACTACCTAGTAGGTATACTAGGTAGGTAGGTATTGGTACTGGTAGGTATCTAGGTAGGTATTGGCAAACAGTTATAGGTAACTACGTAGATAAGCATTGATAAACACTAGTAGATAACTAGGTAGGTATTAACAAACAGTTGTAGGTAACCAGGTAGGTATTGATGAATACTAGTAGGTAACTAGGAACTAGATTGGTATTTATATACAGTTGTAGGCAACTAGGTAGGCAATGTTAAACGCAAGAAGGTAACTAATTAGGTATTGATAAGCAGATGTAGGCAACTAGGTAGGCATTGATAAACACCAGTAGGTAACTAGGTAGGTATTGACAAACAGTAATGTAGGTAACTAAGTAGGTACTGATAAAAATACTACGTAATAGGTGAGTAGTGATAACCACCAGTAGGTACAGATTGGTGGTTATCACTTGTAGGTTACTAGGTAGTTATAAATAAACTCTAGTAAGTAACTAGATATGTATAAGGTAGTGATACCACCAGAAGGTAACTATAGGTAAGATTAATTAACAGTTATAGGTAATTAGGTAGTTAATAACATTAATTAACATTATCAATACAAATATTAATAAATAACTTTATACACATTCTTATCATTTACATTAAAAAATAAAAGATACCAAAATGTAGAATATTAAATTATATTTATTTAAAATAATTTTAAGAAGCACGCAAGTAATCAAGTTGGATAAAGATCATTTTAATACTACTTCTACCATGTCCAGGATGGCTGAGAGGTAGCGACGCAGGCTTCAATAGTACAACACACTATAGAGTCCTGAGTTCGATTCCCGAGATGACCGCTACAATTCTTTCTCCATTTCTTCCCATTTAATTTGTATATAACAATATGTAATATTAAAATAAATGATATACAGCCAAATGTACATATACACTATATGCAATATGGTTAGAAATTGCAATAATAATTAGTATGATCTTTTTTTATTTCTTATACATATTTATATACCCCAATTAACCGAAGTAGTTTGAGCCAAAAGAGAGATATGTCCCCCTTGCAGAGGGGGACATCCACACTCTGTCCCACGTCTTGCAGAGGGGGACATCTGCACTCTGTCCCACGTCTTGCAGAGGGGGACATCCGCACTCTGTCCCACGTCTTGCAGAGGGGGACATCCGCACTCTGTCCAACGTCTTGCAGAGGGGGACATCCGCACTCTGTCCCACGTCTTGCAGAGGGGGACATCCACACTCTGTCCCACGTCTTGCAGAGGGGGATATTCCCACTCTGTCCCACGTCTTGAATACTCACTCTGCCCCACGTGGGTCCCACGTCTTATTTCCCTCTTCCCTCTATAGCGAGAGACATCCGCACTCTGTCCCACGTGGAACCCACGTCTTGAATCCCTCTATAGCGAGGGACATCCACACTCTGTCCCACGTGGGTCCCACGTCTTGAAAACGAAGTGGGGTAAGACGTGGGACAGGTTAATGTCCCACTCTGTAAGAGGGGGACAAGACGTGGGATCAGACGTCTTGCAGAGGGGGACCCCTGTGCAAATGAAGAGGGTTAGACGTCTGCAAGACGTCTGATGTCCCCCGCCCCACGTCTTAAATCCCTCTATAGCGAGGGGTATCAGACGTCTCAAGACGTGGGACAAACAGCTTTTGGTTAGCTGGGTAATTCAGTTTTCATCAACCGGTCAATATCCACCCGGAAGCTGAAACTGTCTCGATATTAGAAATGATTAGACAAAAACAAACCACAGAGAAGCAGAACGTTAGAAAAATATTAAAGTCAACACTCTAGAACTTCATTGAGAGGACGGACCGCGTAAAATGAAATAGCTGAATTGAATGAACTTCGGAGTACAAAGCGGTAAAATACTTCAAATAGAATTTTTCTTGAAATATACAATTTCTCGGACTGGTAAGGAATTCCAAATAGGATAAAACAAATGAAGCAAGAAATATTCGACACTTTAAGAATATTTAACCTTTCGACTATTCTGAACAAGGATTTCGTTTGGGTCCCACATTTTATAGTTTGGGGAAGCATAAATTCCCCCTACAAACGATAACGAAGTCAACCAACAACACTTCTGAATGCTGCATATTTATAAACTTATTGTGATAACATTCTGTTTTTTGAGGAAAATGTAAATAATAAACAGAGAATAAAAATTCAAAGTAGTGATCTGCCATATAAACAATAAAATATTATGAATCGAAACAACGTACTCCGTGCACCATGAATGAACTAATCCTCAAAAAGATATAAAAAATCATATACAAGGCATATAGCTCTACTTGGTTTAATGGATACTAAGATGTAATTGCTAGGTATAAGAAACAGGTTCATAATTGGAGATATTATTAAAGAATTTGAAATCTTCATATCACATTTAGCCACATTAATTAAACTATAAATTGAAGTTTCTTGTTGGTTGGCAGTGAGCCAATGAACTGAGTAAATAATTTTCGGGTCATTTATGTGAATGATTATACTACTGAAAGCTAGAAACTAACAGTATTGTACAAATTAGGATAGAGAATAAAAAAACCTTGCCTTATATTTAGTTAAACAATCTAATACATTTATGAATCATTTCTGACAGTTCATGAGTTGATTTGATGTTCATATGAGCATGCGTTAATAACTATACGATTCACTGGTAACTAACTGAGTAAGTAAATAAGTACATCGGCATTGACTCTAAAACAGCGGTTCTAAAACGGGGGTGCCAGGCACCCCTTTGGGGCCTGGATTGTTTACAGGGGGTGCATGAGAGGGATGTTGTTTATAGGTTCGGTTCTTGCTATTAATATCATGCAGAATTAACATGAAGTATATTTTCCTTAAAATGTTGCGATTTGAGGTAGTTATATAAGTATACGAATTTTCTGATATAAACACCTAATTATCGTTGTGGCTTTCGATAAAATTTTTTATATCTTTGAGTGTTGGATTTATCTTTTTGTGTGCCAGTAACTTTTAATCCTACTGTCCTATATTCTAACACTGAATAGAAGGGAAAATGGTGCTTCCATTAAATAAACAAAAAACTGTACCTTTCTATATCGAATTTTCCTTTCTGTGTCGGGATTATATGTAAATATCGCTACCCCGTAATTGATTACTTTTATTTTATTAGTTTACAACTGTTCATTTTATAAATATTTATATAACTGTATGCAATATACTGCATTATTATCACAAACTATATGGTTTTCTTTAATTTCTAATGGATTTTAATTTTCCATACATGAAAAAATAATTTTTACATTATGTAAATAAAACAATCATTTTCCTTAATTTTTCAATTTGCATATTTAGTTCTCAAATCATAGCAGCCAAATGTATTCTAATAGTATCTTTTCAATCTATTTCAATGCAATACAATGCTCAGGGGGTGCCTGAGAAAAGTAAGGGGTGCACGAGAAAAATAATTTAAGAACCACTGCTCTAAACCAATCACCTTCAGTTGGACAATTTTATGAGCATGTACTTTAATCCTATCAAAAAGAAGTTTTGCTATATTTGATCGTAGTGTCCCACATATTAAACTTTAATAACTTCTCATATAACGATTTGATTTGAAGTCAGTTGGTTTAAGACAATCTCAGAACTTCAGAAATTTAGGTATTATATACGCAGCTATGTAAATTGTCCTACAACTTAACGCTAACAACTTTGCAGCAAGAACGGCATTTGCTGAAAAAATGATAGCATTCACAGGATTTCATTCTATACCTAATGTATTCTGATAAAGCACATTTCCAAATCTACAGTGGACTAAACACTCACGAATGTAATCACAAATTCCTAATTAACCATCACTAGGCGGCAGAAAAGCCACTTCATTCACACCGAACAACCGTGTGTGCGACCAAATGATATTTGGAATTTTCGATCATCTTCATTGACACAAATACTATAACGGTGATAATTCTCTTTTTGATACCAAGTAACTTAATTATGGCCTGCCTTTTTGATTTTACTTGATACTGAAAAAAATTAATTCATGAAAGATGGAGCCCCCACCTTATTAGTCAAGAACTGTCAGGCAGCAGCCGAATGAATATTTTCCAAATCGGTTGATTGGCAGATGTACAGATGGTGACAAGAACAGTAGTGACCATCACCAAAGCAACACAAATTAATGAGGCCCATGTGTGCACTATACGTTGACAAATCGTATTGGTACTGTGTACTTTTTTACAAAATGGCCAACATGGTGACAACATGGGCTGTTATGTTGAAACCATCTTGGCCCAAGATGTTGCCAATATGTTAATCAAGTTTCAACAATTTTACGTTGATAAACTATATATTAATCAGATTGGGCCAATATGACAGTTCGATTAGATGGATTCGCCACATTGATCCTACTTTCTCTCAATTCCATGACAATGGAAAACCACAGTAACCCCATGTCATTTCTAGGCTACTTTTCAGTCTGCCATCTCTTGCCCATCTCACCATCTAGTACCCATGTTGGCACAATGTGTCATGGTTGCTTGGGCAAGATCACTTGACCACACGATTTCTTTTTAAGGAGATTCACCATGCATGATTGCAGTTTAACACATGATTGCAGTTTAACACATGATTGCAGTTTAACACATGATTGCAGTTTAACACTTGATTGCAGCTTAACACATGATTGCAGTTTAACACATGATTGCAGTTTAACACATGATTGCAGTTTAGCACATGATTGCAGTTTAACACATGATTGCAGTTTAACACATGATTGCAGTTTAGCACATGATTGCAGTTTAGCACATGATTGCAGTTTAACACATGATTGCAGTTTAACACATGATTGCAGTTTAGCACATGATTGCAGTTTAACACATGATTGCAGTTTAACACATGATTGCAGTTTAGCACATGATTGCAGTTTAACACATGATTGCAGTTTAGCACATGATTGCAGTTTAACACATGATTGCAGTTTAACACATGATTGCAGTTTAGCACATGATTGCAGTTTAACACATGATTGCAGTTTAACACATGATTGCAGTTTAACACATGATTGCAGTTTAACACATGATTGCAGTTTAACACATGATTGCAGTTTAACACATGATTTCAGTTTAACACATGATTGCAGTTTAACACATGATTGCAGTTTAACACATGATTGCAGTTTAACACATGATTGCAGTTTAACACATGATTGCAGTTTAACACATGATTGCAGTTTAGCACATGATTGCAGTTTAACACATGATTGCAGTTTAACACATGATTGCAGTTTAGCACATGATTGCAGTTTAACACATGATTGCAGTTTAGCACATGATTGCAGTTTAACACATGATTGCAGTTTAACACATGATTGCAGTTTAACACATGATTGCAGTTTAGCACATGATTGCAGTTTAACACATGATTGCAGTTTAACACATGATTGCAGTTTAACACATGATTGCAGTTTAACACATGATTGCAGTTTAACACATGATTGCAGTTTAACACATGATTTCAGTTTAACACATGATTGCAGTTTAACACATGATTGCAGTTTAACACATGATTGCAGTTTAACACATGATTGCAGTTTAACACATGATTGCAGTTTAACACATGATTGCAGTTTAACACATGATTGCAGTTTAACACATGATTGCAGTTTAACACATGATTGCAGTTTAGCACATGATTGCAGTTTAACACATGATTGCAGTTTAGCACATGATTGCAGTTTAACACATGATTGCAGTTTAACACATGATTGCAGTTTAACACATGATTGCAGTTTAGCACATGATTGCAGTTTAACACATGATTGCAGTTTAACACATGATTGCAGTTTAACACATGATTGCAGTTTAGCACATGATTGCAGTTTAACACATGATTGCAGTTTAACACATGATTGCAGTTTAACACATGATTGCAGTTTAGCACATGATTGCAGTTTAACACATGATTGCAGTTTAGCACATGATTGCAGTTTAACACATGATTGCAGTTTAACACATGATTGCAGTTTAACACATGATTGCAGTTTAACACATGATTGCAGTTTAACACATGATTGCAGTTTAACACATGATTTCAGTTTAACACATGATTGCAGTTTAACACATGATTGCAGTTTAACACATGATTGCAGTTTAACACATGATTGCAGTTTAACACATGATTGCAGTTTAACACATGATTGCAGTTTAACACATGATTGCAGTTTAACACATGATTGCAGTTTAACACATGATTACAGTTTAACACATGATTGCAGTTTAGCACATGATTGCAGTTTAACACATGATTGCAGTTTAGCACATGATTGCAGTTTAACACATGATTGCAGTTTAACACATGATTGCAGTTTAACACATGATTGCAGTTTAGCACATGATTGCAGTTTAACACATGATTGCAGTTTAACACATGATTGCAGTTTAACACATGATTGCAGTTTAACACATGATTGCAGTTTAGCACATTTAACACAAGGATATCAATGAGCCGAAGAACAGAACCTGTCAAGTATTTGTAGAAGTAACTTTTAAAATATTTATTTTAATATTTTCTAAATTTATTCATCCAAAACATGGCTACCAAACTGAAATATAATATATATCATTTGAAATATGAACTCAAATTATACAGCTCTGAAATCTTGAGATTGTAGAACGATAAATTATAATTATTAAATAATTTATTATTAAATAACATGATTATTAAATTATACAATATCTTGAGATTGTTTTAATTCAAATGTTAAGAAAGTTATTAAAGATTAAGAAATGGAACACAACAATTCTACCTGCAATTTCCCCTTGCTTCACAGATCTCAGTATTTAATGTAATAATATCAAAGGAAGGTCAATGCCCTGAAGATAAATCCTCTTTTCTGGAGCAGCCACAAGGTTTATCAGTGTGTTCCCTCACTCAGGTTTATTACCCTGTGTAATATATAGGTAGGTATTTATAAAGGAATTCCCTAACCCTCCAAGCTGATAATAGATATTTTACAGCCTTATCTGGAGACATTGGGAAACTCTGATGGCTAATAATGCATTACTCTCCTCTCCAGGAACCTTTCTTTCCGAAGGAATCGAGTCAGCCGAAAGAGGAGTTTGAATACACGAGATTCTTCGTGCATTTATAAGTTAGTAACTTAGTGAATAAAGTTGAGCATCATAATACTTACTTAATCGTGATAAGTCACTCTGTCAGTGAAAGATCTTACAGCAGAGCAATCATCACTGACATTATATGATGACGCTACTTACGATAGAGAGAGAGAGAGAGAGAGTGATTTGCTTTTGATTGTAGTTGAGACTCACCTGGAGAAGAAAAAAATACCATTATGAGAGCTATACGACGAAATTTTACCGATCCTATTTATAGTTTAAATGAAGGTTAAAAAAATAATTCTTATTTTAAGGAAAAGAAAAAATTCTATGAGAAAAATATACATCAAAGTTAGCACACTTCGAGAAACAAGAGATGCAAATGTCATCAACAGAAAACACTAAAAATAGAGTCATCCTATAATAAAAAAAATTGAAAAAAAAGCAAGAAAATAGAATACAATATAAGATAATAAATACATAATCAAATGCCAAAATAATACATAATCAGATAAACGTTACCTCTTATGATGAATTTGATATGCAATAATTAACCATGTAACTACTTTATTTCTACCTACCTAGACACCTTGTTTCAAATAACATTTACGAACAACAAGAAAGAAATTAAACAGATGAATAAAATGATAAAACATAGGTTAAATGAACAGTGGTTATTGCAAGTTTAAAAGTATAAGTTTATTATAAGTGATCAATATAGGTGATTGCTCTGCGATGCACTGCAGACAACTGACTGAAGAGAGATTTACACATTATTTTATATAATGATAAAACAGGAAACAATTAGGTATACAACATGAGTCATAGCTAGAACCAGGAAATGTTATCATAAGACAATTCTGCTGAGTAGGTAAAATACATTAGCTAAATGCAAAATATAAACAAATAACAAAGTGTGACTGTATTAATACATCATAAAAGACTCCATATTTCTACTATAAATATTTCAATGAACTGTACCCAGCATAGTTTCCTAGTCTGAAAGTCGACCAAGAATTCAACTGCAATTCATTTCACTTTCTGGATTTTTTTAAGCAAGCAAAGCGATTTATGTTAAAAGTTAGCATGGAAAGCGAATGTTGTAGATGTCAAACAATCTGTTGATAAACTCTACGACCGATAATATTGCTATGGTACTATTAACAGTAAAGCACATCGTGTGAAGCAGCTCTACAAAATAGTGACGGACATCTTTACAAGATAAATCCAAGGCTCTACTGAGAGTTCCCATTGCAATTGTGTAAGTGCCATTATCACTCTGTATGTTTACTAATCACATGCACTCAAATGTGAACACAAAATGGTATTCCAGTCGCATACGTGAATGCACAATATCGAGAACCTAATAATTAGCTGAATAATTTAAGACATGCACAATATTCCGTTACTGAATATTCTTAATTTCCCTAATTTTGCGGAAATTAAATAAATGAATTTTATTACGATTATTACTAATGATATAATTACTAATATTATTGCAAATGAATATAAAAGTGGATAGCTAATTGTATTGAAAATTAAATTATTCGTGCATATGTCTCGAGTTATAATCCTATTAAGTGAATAAACATTGATTATGTGCAGTAAAGAAATGAGGCTAATGCTGACATATCGCAAAGATAATGGCATTTAACTAATCAAAATAAGCCGATGAAATGCCGCTAGCTGTCGCTCGATTAATCGCAGCACTGAAACTTTATGAATACTTTACCATTTAAATTGCGTGCTTTTACATCTATTTGTTACTTCTAAATTCACCATTAGGTGAGTTTAGATCATTGTCTTTTACACTACGCATTTCATGGTGCAATTTCTTGTTTTTAATGGAAAAATATAGTCTTTTTAAACAACAACAAAAAAATCGTCAGGATTTACAGTGCTGAAATGTATTGTAAAGACGATAGACTTTGAGTGCTTTAGATTTCAGATAAATTGCGCTTGTATTTTAGGCGAATTATTTACCGCCGTAGGTAGATTATTTTAGAAATAAAATTAAGTTCAAGGAAAAAATTCAAAATAATCGATTCAACTCGTTTCCAATTTTTGAACTGTTTTATAGATTGTTATCTGACATTGATTTTAATAATAATATATCACATTTTACAAAATATTTACACGAATATTACTATTGTTCGTACATTTGATGACATTATTCTATTCATTTTAGTCATTAATTATAACCATTAATATGTCAAATGAAGTAATTTGTTTCAATTTAATGAGGCTATTTAATGCAGTGATATAACTACAGAGGACAGAACCAACAGACAACAATTAGTTTCATTTCTTCTATTTACACGATGGCAAAGCTAACGAGTAGGCTAATATATAGCTATTAAATTACATCTAAATAGTTAGATTAACATGATTAAGAATAGTTTCCTACAACATTCATTTGGAACAAACTATAAGAATTTAATATATTTGATATAAAATATATATACATAGAATTAAAGATCACTATGCCTAAATTATTCGGTTGCATTTGAGATAAATTTTGCAGTTATTCTGTAAACTTGATTATCAATAATTAAAATATATAAATATTTTCGCTTAAATAAGAATACAGTATCTAAAATCACGAAGAGTGTACTTTACAATGTATATTTACTCTTATTAATTCGAGTAGAACCATTTAATGATTTATTTAAACGAAATAACAAATAAAAATTTTCAGCGATGGCAGTTAATTTCGTTTTTTTTTCTTCTTCTTCTTTCTTCACTATAATCGTGCCATGAAAAGGCACTATATCGTATTGTTTCTAATTATTGATAATCCAGATATAAAGAGAAATAGCAAACATCATAATATAGAAATTTATCCTAAATTGCAATATCGATCCTATTTAATTTAGTGAAATTGTATTTCTTACTTTTATTTCAAATTATACACTCCAATTCGAATATTAAATAACGCTGTTTAGTGCTCTTTTCTCCCTCTTGCCATTTCATGTTCACCCCCCTAAAAATTAGTAGAGCTGCAGATGAACAGGACTGCTAATTGGAAAGGCAACTGCAAGCCTCTTGTACTGAACACATTCACTCTATGCGATATGAACATTTGAACATCTTTCGTTAGCCAGTTATTGAGTTAAAGAAAAGGGAACCTGTAATGATTATTTAATAGTTTACTAAATTCACATACACAAAAAGAAATTATTCTGATATTACTATTTGATTATACTTTAATTGATATACAGGGTGACCCACAAAAAAGTGTACCCAACTTTAAATTCGTATTTTTCAACAACTATTGAAGATACAGTTTTCTCTTAACTATCATTTTGTTTACTGAACTATTTTCCATACACTGTTAAAGTTTTATAAATTTTTATTCATTTTCGTGAGTATAACATTGACTTAATTGATGGGTGGTGCAAATGGTCAGAAAACGGACAATGAAGAAAGTTCAAACATTAAAAATATGTTTATTAAACAAAAACAGATTTATTTCTAGGTTTTAAGACTATTAATATGCATAATTATTCCTTTTATAAAATATTGACAATCTGGAGAAAAGTATTTACGTACAAAAATGAAAGCACAAGTTTAAATTTGCTGTACAAAATTGATTTTGTCTTCAGATCGCACTGTCCTCTTGCGACTACCCTAGCTTTATAAAATTTAAACTTGTGTCTTCATTTCTGTACTTAAACACTTTTCTCCAGATTGTCAATATTTTATTAAAGGAATAGTTATATGAATATTCTTAAAACCTAGAAATAAATCTGTTTTTATTAATGGGTATTTTGTTTAATAAAGATATTTTTAAATATGAACTGACAAATGACTTCAAATCATTGAAAGCAAAATTATTACATAAATTTCATTACTTGAATGAATATTGTATGCAGCAAAACAACATAATATTTTGTGTATAACCTCTTGTGTCCTTTGCATTCATGTCTGCTTTCACTCAATCACACTGATAATTAGATACAACTGATAATTTATGTCTCCTCGAATCACGAACCAGACAGTCTACTAAATGGTGCAGGCGTCTGGTGGCAGTATATCCAGTCTAGTTAGAGTCTGGTCCATACTATAGATGAAATATACTGGAAAGAGAGAAATTCAGACGAAAAATGAACTACATTTCGTACATTTGCATTCACTCGATCTTGGCGATAGAGATGTGCAGGTTCGACAAAATGTAGAGAATTAATAATTACTATAAAAGTGAGTTTGAATCCAGAACAACTATTTTTCTTCTTAATTTACAAATAAAATTAATATAATAAGTAACACGCTTCGATTACGTTATGATAACATAATTCGATTACCAATATATATCATAATTCAAAGAAAGATTAATATGAATATATCCCTGGTCTGTATGGTGATGGAAATAATATATATAAAGAAGAAGAAAAATTATTATTCAAAACGTCTCATAAATATCGAAAGCAAAAATATTGGTTGGCCAATTCTTTTCAAATACGATGGACTTTAATTTTCCAATAATTACCGACAGAGAGAGTGATAGAGGCTCTACAAACATATAAATAAAATAGTAATTGAACTGTAATTTTAATCATTGTTATCAGCAAAGATAGTCAATTTTTCTAATATCACCAAATTTAACTTCTATAGTTAATGAACATTCTGAAACTATTTTTAGCATTCAATAGATAGCTGCTGACGTATTTAGTTGGCAATACGCAAGTACCGATAATTGCTCATTATTGTCTGAAGACAAGCTTAGCCAAGTAAAGTGGTGCGCCATTATAGCTTTCCGATGAACCTCGGCATGAATTATAGTCTTCTTACCGCTTCCAATAGCGTCATTTGGCACTTATTTTGTTTGCAGCTTTGCAAGATGTTGCTAGTTACACGAAAATGTCCATATACGTAAGTAGAAATTTGAATGTTACTATTGTTCGCATGTCATAAAATTAATAAATATAAAAAATGACATATTGTTTCTACAAAATAATTTTTGATGTGATTTCAACTGTTCACAGCACAAATTATCAGAATTCAGAAAGCCACAAAATGAATAAGAATTTCCAGTAATTTTCTAATTTGTTTACTACTTACTCTAATTACATTATATGTTAATATTTCGATAATTCAAATTCGGTTCGGAAGACAACAAAACACTCTAAGTTTTGTGACCAGTTTATTCTATTCCAAGTTTATAAGTGAATTGCTAGAAAACAATTGCTCAAATAACTATTGCTCAAATAACTATTGCTCAAATAACTATTGCTCAAATAACTATTGCTCAAATAACTATTGCTCAAATAACTATTGCTCAAATAACAATTGCTCAAATAACTATTGCTCAAATAACTATTGCTCAAATAACTATTGCTCAAATAACTATTGCTCAAATAACTATTGCTCAAATAACAATTGCTCTAATAACTATTGCTCAAAAAACATTTGCTCAGGTAACAATTGCTCTAATAACTATTGCTCAAAAAACTATTGCTCTAATAACAATTGCTCAAATAACTATTGCTCAAATAACAATTGCTCAAATAACTATTGCTCAAATAACTATTGCTCAAATAACTATTGCTCAAATAACTATTGCTCAAATAACTATTGCTCAAATAACAATTGCTCAAATAACAATTGCTCTAATAACTATTGCTCAAAAAACATTTGCTCAGGTAACAATTGCTCTAATAACTATTGCTCAAAAAACTATTGCTCTAATAACAATTGCTCAAATAACAATTGCTCAAATAACAATTGCTCTAATAACTATTGCTCAAATAACTATTGCTCAAATAACTATTGCTCAAATAACAATTGCTCTAATAACTATTGCTCAAAAAACATTTGCTCAGGTAACAATTGCTCTAATAACTATTGCTCAAAAAACTATTGCTCTAATAACAATTGCTCAAATAACAATTGCTGGGAAACACTCCCTATAATAACAATTGCTGGAAAACAATTCCTCTAATAACAATTGCTGGAAAACAATTCCTCTAATAACAATTGCTGGAAAACAATTCCTCTAATAACAATTGCTGGAAAACAATTCCTCTAATAACAACTGCTGGAAAACAATTCCTCAAATAACAATTTCTTGAAACCATTTGGTAAAATAACAATTGCTTTAAAACAATTTCTCAAACGAACAATTTTTCGAATAATCAATTGGGGAAGTAAATTATCCATACACGTGATGTTGTGTGCCGTTTTATATTCAAACAACTGATAGTAAACATTTTGTCACTAGCCTGCGAGCAATTGTCCAATCAATCAATTGTTCGTTCGAGTATTTTTTATTTCTAGTAATTCTTCAATAGAGCAATTGCTTTCAGGATTTTACCTGATTCTAACATTTTTAATCTTTCTTTTAACGTTACTTCCGGTTAGAAAAAAAGAACTAACACTAATCTGCTAATTGAAAGCATTACACATTCACTATCACCTCTTCATGTCCCTCTTGTGTCTGTGAGTGCAGCCAAACTCAAATATTGACATGTCGTCTGGTTACTGATATGCTCTATTGAAAGATTTTTTCCTAATTAATTCTAGAGAGTTACAATTTATTTAGCCGTTTATTATTTAGTTGAGTTGTAGGTATACTACAAAAATACATGTAAAAAATAATTTAAATTGAATTTGGCGGGGGTCATCAAATGGGAAAGATCCGAGAAATTATATGTAAGATGATGTCATATAGTACTTCTCGTTATCTCTATTTGATTTTGAATTTGGCAGTTTAACTTCGAGTTAAAGTGGTGTAAAACGCTTATTGACCGAAAGGTTTTTTTTGCATCGAAAGGTATTTTTTTCGAAAGATTTTGACCACGGGGTTTTAATCCTAGATTTCAGTCATCGATTTCCTAATAAATAAAGTAAAAGAACTAACGTGGGTTAAAGGGGATAGGAAATGTGAAGCACTTTATTACAAATCGGCAAATTGTGCGGAACACATCCACGGGTTAAGCAAATAGCGGAAATATTGAATGGGGCTGTCTCTGCAAGTTGATCCCAAGCACACCTCTTTCAACCTATAGTTGTAAGAACATATGTAATATGTATATGTAGTTTCATGTTAAAAAGTTGCTCAACATGTAACCTTAAAAAACTGCTAAATTATGAATATTTGTATTTTTTTCTATAATTTTAAAATTTCAATTAACTTAAAGATACCTCTAAATATTGTCCATATGTCCCAAGATTTCATCTGAGTTATTTCTTCATGGCTAGGCAGTATTTAAAAAATGGCAATATAAAAAAAATGACTCTTTATTGTCATATCATTTAATGAGCATTCTCTCAAAGGTGAAATTTAACGGGGTGGAACTTACCGGGGTGGAATATACCGGGATGGAATATACCGGGATGGAATATACTGGGATGGAATATACCGGTGTGGAATTTACCGGGGTGGATTATACCGGGGTGGATTATACCGGGGTGGATTATACTGGGGTGGAATATAACGGGGTGGAATATATAAAGAACCTTTGCCACAAATGTGAGACTATAGACACTCAGAGAAAGGATTAGTTGAATCAAATCAAATTTCATTTTTCTTTTACTTATATGAATGGTTAGAATTTCTCCCTACCTACGTGGTGATTTGCAGATACTATATAAAGCGAGTTAAATTAACGTTGGTTAAGACAGCATATTCGATATGACTCACACCTAAACTTAAAAAAAGTTGCACCAACTCGCATAATAATTTAATTTATACACCAGATACATTGGATTTACAGTCTTTGTGAGTTACTACAATACACTCTGTCATAGTTGTTTCGATAAACGTAGAAATTCTCAAAAAAATAACTTATAACTCTCATAGTAAGTTGATTCAATCAATAAAATGATTTGAATTAACTCACATGAAAACAAGAATAAAGACCAACCAACTCACGTAATAAATTGATTCAAAGCATAAATTGATGACCTATTTTATATGACTCATATGGGTAGGATTTTATTTTTTCTCTGTGTAGTAACTGTGTATAAACAGTGAAGCTTTCACTCAAGTTTAAAATAAATGACATAATAATATACCAAGTGACGTTTGAAAGCGAAAACATAATATTTGCATTAAGCGTATATTGTTTTTCAGCAATTGTTATTTGAACAATTGGTTTCTGGCAATTTACCTATAACGTTCATATAGTCCTTTTGTACGGACAATTGAGAAAGCTCTTGTAGTTGTATTCAGTTAAGTGGCCACTTCCATTGAATTCTGGTAATAGAATATTATTTATCATTGATCCGTATTTAGGAAAAGAATAAAGGATTGTTAATAGGAGTAAAACTTTAAATTGCTGCTAAAAATTATCCATAAATTGCTTGAGGCTCTGAATTCATCAATTAACCCCTCCACCTCCTCCTCCATCTCCCCCTCCTCTTCCTCCTCCTCCCCCTCTCCACCCCCACTCCCCTTCCCTACTTCTCTGTACTCCATTCTCCTCTCCATTAATTCCCCCACTCCTTAATATAGTCACGTGGTGGAGAGGAGTCACTCGTTAGTCTCCAGCCTCTCCAAAATAGTACAAATAAATAACAAACCAATTAGGCACAATATAATAAATAAATCAAAGAATTGAATTATAATAGGAATTACAGGAAATTAGTGATTAAAAGTATTAATGGTTTTTATCAATTACAGGATTTATGGAAAGTTTATTCATTGTTTTCTTCAGTAGAGTTATATGCATTGTCATTGCTGCAAAAAGATATATTTTTGCAAAAAAATATTTTGTAATATAATAATAATAAATTGACAATTAGTAATTTTCACTTAATATAGTCTAAAAAGAAATTATCGATTAAGGAATGAATTTCCTTATTACTATTTTCATGAATTATTATTACTATTGATATATTATAACTAATGCTGTTGTTCAAGTGAACTTTCTCTGAATTTTTCTTAAATGATAAAAAAATATTACGAACTTATTTGACGTCAGAAGCAAAGTAATTGTCACATTGAGAGAAAAAATAATGTGTTCTCTTTATGCAGACATTTCTCTCACTCTCTCTTAGTTTGAGAGCAGACATTTCTCTCACACTCTCTTAGTTTGAGAGCAGACATTTCTCTCACACTCTCTGTTTGAGAGCAGACATTTCTCTCACTCTCTCTGTTTGAGAGCAGACATTTCTCTCACTCTCTCTGTTTGAGAGCAGACATTTCTCTCACTCTCTTAGTTTGAGAGCAGATATTTCTCTCACTCTTTCTGTTTGAGAGCAGACATTTTTCTCACTCTCTCTGTTTGAGAGCAGACATTTCTCTCACTCTCTCTGTTTGAGAGCAGACATTTCTCTCACTCTCTTTTTTTCTGAAAGGATATACTAGCAGCTCTGAAGAGGGTTTCCAGGTGTCGCCATAAAGACAAAGCTGGACAAACAAATAAATTCTGTGTGTTTGTATTGTTATTCCTTTGGTAATTATCAGACTGCAGTGTACATGTGTTCCAAGTGAATGTGATAGGAGGTGATAGGGAAGAATATAGGAGGTGATAGGGAAGAATATAGGAGGTGATAGGAAAGAATATAGGAGGTGATAGGGAAGAATATAGGAGGTGATAGGGAAGAATATAGGAGGTGATAGGGAAGAATAGAGGAGGTGATAGGGAAGGATATTGGAGGTGATAGGGAAGAATATGGGAGGTGATAGGGAAGAATATAGGAGGTGATAGGGAAGAATATAGGAGGTGATAGGGAAGGATATTGGAGGTGATAGGGAAGAATATAGGAGGTGATAGGGAAGAATATAGGAAGTGATAGGGAAGAATATAGGAGGTGATAGGGAAGAATATAGGAGGTGATAGGGAAGAATATAGGAGGTGATAGGGAAGGATATAGGAGGTGATAGGGAAGAATATAGGAGGTGATAGGGAAGAATATAGGAGGTGATAGGGAAGAATATAGGAAGTGATAGGGAAGAATATAGGAGGTTATAGGGAAGAATATAGGAGGTGATAGGAAAGAATATAGGAGGTGATAGGGAAGAATATAGGAGGTGATAGGAAAGAATATAGGAGGTGATAAGGAAGAATATAGGAGGTGATAGGGAAGAATATAGGAGGTGATAGGAAAGAATATAGGAGGTGATAGGGAAGAATATAGGAGGTGATAGGGAAGAATATAGGAGGTGATAGGGAAGAATATAGGAGGTGATAGGGAAGAATATAGGAGGTGATAGGGAAGAATATAGGAGGTGATAGGGAAGAATATAGGAGGTGATAGGGAAGAATATAGGAGGTGATAGGGAAGGATATAGTTGGTGATAGGGAAGAATATAGGAGGTGATAGGGAAGGATATTGGAGGTGATAGGGAAGGATATAGGAGGTGATAGGGAAGGATATTGGAGGTGATAGGGAAGAATATAGGAGGTGATAGAAGAGGATATAGGAGGTGATAGGGAAGGATATAGGAGGTGATAGGGAAGAATATAGGAGGTGATAGGGAAGGATATAGGAGGTGATAGGGAAGGATATTGGAGGTGATAGGGAAGGATATAGGAGGTGATAGGGAAGGATATAGGAGGTGATAGGGAAGAATATAGGAGGTGATAGGGAAGAATATAGGAGCTATGGATATAGAACAGGTAACATTTAAACACACCATCACAATCTAATACATGTAACACACACCAACATGTATATTCACATCAATTTTTATTACACCATTTTCTTTACTAATCGTAAACTATAAAACTGAAATTAATTTCCCCTCAAAAGTAATGGAATCAATCATATTATAGATATATCAAATAATAACCATTTCATGGTTTCAGATCAGTATTTAGTGGTAGCCGGTAAATTGCTCGAAAGACAATTGCTCGAAAACAATTGCTCGAAAAACAATTGCTCGAATGAAAAATTGCTCGAAAGAACAATTGCTCGAAAGACAATTGCTCGAAAAATAATTGCTCGAACGAACAATTGCTCGAATGAACAATTGCTCGAATTATCAAATTGCTCGAATGAATAAAATTGCTCGAATTATAAAATTGCACAGCTTTCGATTTTATAAAAGTCAGTTATTCATGAAGTGGAGCTGCACCTAACAATCCTAGTTTCTTTTTAGTAACTGATCATTAATCATTCTATAAATGATTTTAATTATTACTCATTCTGCATAATCTTTTTTTAGACCGTTTGTGTCATCTCGTATGTAACATGTGATTGGAATTATGTGGTGAATCACTACTATTCATGTTTTTTTGATCATAAAACCCGAAAAAAAATTTGTAGATTTATTAAAACTCTGCCATAACTTTGAGTTATTTCACCTATTGACGTAACACATACAGATAGGCTAGTAATAAAGTAATTTTCGGGTTTCATGATCAAAAAAACATGAATAGTAGTGATTCACCACATAATTCCAATTCACATGTTACATACGAGATGACACAACCGGTCTAAAAAAAGATTATGCAGAATGAGTAATAATTGAAATCATTTATAGAATGATTAATGATCAGTTACTAAAGAGAAACAAGGATTGTTAGGTGCAGCTCCACTTCATGAATAACTGACTTTTGTAAAATCGAAAACTGTGCAATTTGATAATTCGAGCAATTGTTCATTCGAGCAATTGTTCGTTCGAGCAATTGTTTTTCGAGCAATTGTCTTTCGAGCAATTGTTCTTTCGAGCAATTGTTCATTCGAGCAATTGTTTTTCGAGCAATTGTTTTCGAGCAATTGTCTTTCGAGCAATTGTTTTCGAGCAATTTACCTAGAACCGTATTTAGTATATCCATTAGCTGTTAGTTGACTTGTCGTGGCTGTGACGATTGTGGTAGAGAATTCATCTAATTTTTCCTTTCTATATATTCTTAGGTTATATATTCTTAATTGCATTTTTTTAACTATATGTAATCTTGTTACTGATAAGTATTCAATAAAATTGCCTGAAATTTGGTGAGATGATTACTAAATTTTTAGTTATCATTTGGTATGATTATGGGAACGATTGGGTCAAAGGTCAATGTCAAAGTCAAGATCAAGGTCAATATCAAGGTTCGTTTATAATTGCGACGGCGAAGATATGCACTCTATGAGTGCCCGTCCTCTAGTTTTAAAATGAAGAGCTTCGTCATTGTACTATAGTCTTCATAAATAGTTATTGTAATGAACCACAATTCAGTAGAAGGTAAATTCACTTCAATTATTTGTGTTCATTATTTGACTTGACAACAAAATCTTAAGACTGAAGCCCATAAAATTGATAATATTGTGAGAACAACTAGAAATAAACTAGAATTTGGTATCAAACCATAGGTATACTCTAGTCTATAGCAGAGAGTAATGAAACTTCTTGGTGGAATTTAGTTTTAATTAACAAAAATATATCAATTTACTAATCGTAAAGTTAGACCATAAATGAACATCAAAATTGATTAGTAACTATCAAAATTGATTAGTAACTATCAAAATTGATTAGTAACTATCAAAATTGATCAGTAACTATAAAAATTGATCAGTAACTATCAAAATTGATTAGAAAGTAAAAAATTTGATCAGTAACTATCAAAATTCATTAAAAAGTAACAAAATTTTTAGTATCTATTAAAATTGGTCATGGTCAGTAAGTATCAAAATTGGTCATGGTCAGTAAGTATCAAAATTGGTCATGGTCAGTAACTATCAAAATTGGTCATGGTCAGTAAGTATCAAAATTGGTCATGGTCAGTAACTATCAAAATTGGTCATGGTCAGTAAGTATCAAAATTGGTCATGGTCAGTAACTATCAAAATTGGTCATGGTCAGTAAGTATCAAAATTGGTAATGGTCAGTAACTATCAAAATTGGTCATGGTCAGTAAGTATCAAAATTGGTCATGGTCAGTAACTATCAAAATTGGTCATGGTCAGTAAGTATCAAAATTGGTAATGGTCAGTAACTATCAAAATTGGTCATGGTCAGTAAGTATCAAAATTGGTCATGGTCAGTAACTATCAAAATTGGTCATGGTCAGTAAGTATCAAAATTGGTCATGGTCAGTATTTATCAAAATTGGTCATGGTCAGTAAGTATCAAAATTGGTCATGGTCAGTAAGTATCAAAATTGATCATGGTCAGTAAGTATCAAAATTGGTCAGTGAGTATCAAAATTGATTTGAAAGTTACAAAATTGATCAGGCAGTATCGAAATATAGCAAAAAGTATCACCTACCTCAGTTTATCATAATTACTTTTGCAGAATATGGAAGGTGATATTTTAGGCAGCATTTTTTTTATTGATCTTATTGTTATTCGGAAACATGGTGAAACGATTAATTAATGTCCAGGAACCATATATTAATTTTTTTGGAGCGATAAGGTCGGTCAAAGGTCAAGCTCATTCATAAATCTAAAATTATTCAACCAAATTGCCTGAAATTTGAGTGACGATTGGTCAATATCCAGGAATCAGTTTATTAGATTTTGGGAGCAATCAGGTCAAAGGTCAAGATCAAGGTCATTTAAATCTCAAAACTCAAAAAGTATTCAACCAAATTACCCGGAATTTGGTGGGACGATTGGTATCAGGAGCTTTTTCATTAGACTTTGGAAGTGGTTATTTATAACTCAAGGCAAATTATTGGATGGTCAAAGTTATATGCGGCGGGGAAGGTATGCTCTCTATGTCCCCTAGTACAGTAACTACATAATTAAGTAAAGATGGGCATAGCAGTAACTTCAATGATATTTAATGAATAGTCTCATTATAGCCTTATATTGCAGTCATTGTTACTCTCACTAATGAATCTCATTAAAAGAAATGAGCATATATTGACTCATTAATTCTAACAATGCATTTGCAAATGATAATAATTACAGTGAGCATATTGAACAGAATGTTAAAATTCATTGACCATTTAACGATGATTAACCCATTAGTGAACACTATCAACACTTCGCTAAACTGTTGGTCAATTCAACAAGTACCTTCACGCATCTTTTAGTGTTAGCACCCAGATGCTCTCGCGATATTCAGTATAGCAAATTAACTATGAGTATTGCATTAAAATTAGTCAAGATTGTGTTCACACCTTCACCACTTTTCATTTGTTACACATTTTGACCTTTTTGTGACCTTGACCATCAACCCGATCGCATCCAAAAGCTGATAAATTGGTTCTTGTATAATGACTAATATTTCAGGCAATTTGGATGAATAATTTTTGAGTTATGCGAATAACAAGATTACCAATAAATGAATAAATAAAGATTGCCAATCAAAACATAATCTTCCGCAATTTTGTGAAGGTAATACATCAGATGTACTTTCTATAATATATGGAAACAAATTCAACTAATAGCCATTGAAACGTTGATAAGCAATGATTAAAACAATTCGAAGTGCTTGTTACAGTCTAATAAATTTACATTCAATATTTTCAATAAAAAATTTTTTTCAATATTTTTGAATGCGTCAACCATAAATTTATTGACTTTTATTTTTACAATACTCAACAACTAATAAAGTCGATTAGTTCTATTTTTTTACCACTGATGTATGTACACAGTGATCAGAATACTTTAGTTCCACATCTGGTAGTCAGCCTCATGCAATATACCAATAAAGGTTGGAAGACAAATAAAAAGAGAATCTATCAAATATTTGTGAGTAGAGATTACAAGGGGCAGATACCAAAGGATTTCTCAAAATGGTATATGATTTTTTCAAGATTCACTTCACTAAAAGTTACAAAAAGTTGGAAACAATAAGTGAATAAAGTTTTATAAATGGCAACGCTTTTGTGGGTATTGGAACGAATGGATATAGGTACACAGAGAGAAAAAGTTTCCCCATATGAGTGATGATGAGTCATCAATTTATGTTGTGAATCAATTTATTACGTGAGTTGGTTGGATTTTATTCATGTTTTCATGTGTGTTAAAACAACAGTGATGTGGTGTGTCATCAAACATTAGTTAATTCAATTCATTTTATGGATTGAATCTAATTACTATGAGAGTTAAAAGTTACTTTTTGAGAATTTCAACGTTTATTGAAACAACTATGACAGAGTGTATTGTAGTAACTCACAAAGACTGTTAATCCAATGTATCTGGTGTATAAATGAACTTACTATGAGAGTTGGCGCTACTTTTTTAAGTTTAGGAGTGAGTCAAAAAGACTGTTTTGTTTTAACCAACGTCAATTTAACTACTTTCAAGTAGTACCTGCAACTCACCACGTAGGTAGGGGCAAAATCAAACCATTCATAAAAGACAAAACAAATCAAATTTGATTGAACTAATCCTTTCTCTGTGTGATAGATATGACCACATGGATTGCACTTTTTCCTCTCTGTGTATATGTCTGGTTCAGCAGATTGCAGTTAGATGTAAAAAATAAGCACAAAAAACCCTCTCTATAAAGGGACCTATTGAAATAGAAGTGGTTATTACTTTTCTATAAATATACATATTCACAGTCATAATTTGAGTAGAAATACTTTTGGAATAATTTACAATTAAGTTTAACACCTCTATGATTGTAATGAATATGCGTTTTAATAAATAGGTGTTCATAAAAATACTGCTGCTTAACACGTTGCAAATCCAATGACTAAAATTATATAAAATATCTCATTGGTAAATACAGCATCTGACTGTGATATGGTGAAGAACATGTGTACATTGTTGATATTTCAGATGATCTAAAGAAGATGAAGAGATTTACTCTCACTTGCTGCAAAGTCTCAGTTATTCTTGTGGAGAAATGAGGGGATTAACTAAATCTTCCCTCATCTGGATTTTAAAATGAATTTGAATGTCAACTGAATGCATTTCATATTAGACAATTTATGGCCACTACACTGACGACTAAATTCTTCCACCCATAAATCTGATGCGTTACAAATGTTCAAGATACGAAGATTTTCAGCTTCCACCCAAAATCCAATAGTTTCCTTCATCCAATAACTTGAGACTAATTTAATTTAACGGCTGCTGAAACCAGGTCACCGAATGGAAGAGGAAACATTTCGAAGACGGATGAATCTTTCAAGTTGAACCTTTTTAAACTAGTATTCAAATATGCGAAGGTTACATATGACAATTAATTGCATCCAAATTGATACCCTGTACACTTATTTCTACAAACTTCTTAGATGGGATAAATGGGAAACTTCTTCCATGTTGTTCCATTAACATTCACCGAAAGGAAGACAGTAATTGGCATTAGATATTATCATTCAAGAAACACTATTAGACTAATTACTTCAGAGAGAAAAGTTTACTTGCATTGTCTCTATTCTCATCGTATTCATTTCAAAATATATCAATGTCTCATTCGTATAATGGGTACTCTAATAGGAATATTTAATTCTCTTTCCTTTATCTTCATGCTTACTATATAAGCGGCACATTGAGCATTAATTCTTTTCTTACTTCAGAAGAAAGTATTGCGAATAAACAACAATGCCCAACATTTAGTACAAAAACTATGCCTCTTCTATAGATCTGAAATATTAAATATATACCACATTCATAAATTCATTCTCTGTAATTTAGTCCACAGTCATATCAACAATAAAATCCCATGTCTCAGCATTCTATCAACACCTGTTCCAGAGGTGTCCCACAATCCAGTAACAGAAAACTAACTTCCTCGATACCATACACCCCCTTACTACAATGGAGTTCTTTTGAAAAAATTCCATACCTGCTCCATTATATCATTTAGCAACTCTAATATCGTTAAGCGATCATTGAAGTCCTGGTATATCGAGGCCTACAACATTTCCGATGATTGAATGGTTTACACTTTTAATTTAAACCTAAAGTTATCTGATGTATACTTTACTTATTTTTATGAATAATTTTGCTAATTTTTATTGGTCCTCTCTTTGATTTTTTATTGTCCATAGCAATTATGATTTTTTTCTTGTTTAGAGATTTGATGATTTTTTAGAATATAGACTTAGCTTTGCCTGAAATAATTCTTTACTATTCTTTTATCTTGTATTTATATCTACCTTGTATTTTGTTTACCAATATATATAATCATTATCATCATTTCTATGAATTACTCCCCTGTGTGAATAAATTCACCTCTTTGTGTACTAAAAGTTCCTGCAAACTCAATTACCGACCTGTAATTTGTATATTGTCGCAGATTGGATCTCCTGTCGCTATTGGAAAAGCCGCCAAACTTTGCGAGTTATTTGTCGATTGGTCGTAAGAAAAGTGATTGAAAAATATTCTCCACCTGAAGAGTCGCAAACAAATGAGTTTGAGATGAAAAAGAAAATAAACACGCAGGAATATATGGAATCTGAAGCGTTCCGAAAGAGAATTATTACAGAGTACATCTTTAATTTTAATATTTACTTGAACATCTTTAGGCCCTTATCAAGTTGAAATCTTTTTACTGTGTTCTTTTTCCGAAGGACACTTTTAACAAACAATAGTTTAACTTTTTCTCCTGAGTACCTGAATCTCCACAACTCTCCTTTAAAGCTCAAATTGTTTTGCAGATTCCTATTGAAATGAATGACCTGTTATTTACTTCCAAGACTCTATTTTGAACAGAGTAATGGATGGAGAGAAAGAAGATGGCGTACTGCACGCCATATCCAACTGTTACTGTATCGCGTTTATAGTTCTTATCCTGATGAATATACTGAGATAACCAATATTACAAATTACAACAGTTCCAGTCTCAAAGAAGGACACTCTCATTCTCTTCCACCGGTAACAGAGAACTTCAAATTCAAGAAATTCTTGATAGAGTTCATTGAAATAAAAAAATATACAATATTGAGTATGTGACTTTGTTCATGAAGTTATTTTCCTTACTGACTAATTTTAAAGAGTTTGTTGTATTTAGTTCCTTTTGATGTAAGGATATGGCCCTTTGTTCCGAAGCAGATGATTATTTAATGATTATTTAACAGATGTAAGATGATATTCGTGATATTCATACTGTATTTTGATTTATGTTAGAATATTTCACAGTCATATTATATAATGAATAATTTAATACTTCAAAAGAATCAGCTACATGATAATCTAAATCATACCATTGTTAACGTGGTTTTCTCTGGGCCGATAGCATACAATTAATCTGAATATTGTGCGTATTGTTAGCGAACTTTTAATGATCCTATTTTTAGATCTCCTTTAATTTGTTTTCTATTCGTTGCTATAATCAAAAGGAATCCAATTCTCTTTTATTCTTTCCCTTTGTTGAATTTAATTGCTTTTTCTCAATTAATCAGAGGAGAATATTTCCATTTAATTGATTAAATCTCTTTTATTTTTCGATGGAAAAAAATGTCTTTTTAAACAAAACAAAAATAAAATTTTTTAAATATTTAAAGTTTGCTGGAATTACATGAAAAAATGTATACACTCTTTCAATTAATGTATACATAGTTGGTTACGCTAACCTAGTAATTGATTTACTTAACCTATACATTCATATATTTATATCAATTTTAAAATACAATATAAAAAAAATTATAACAACTATTGCATATGTAAAACATAACAAAAATCAATTGATTATTAGAATAAAACCAATTTGGAAAATATTAATTATGTAATAGGTTTTTATTTCATTGATTAAGGCTTAAATATAAATTTATAATATCTACGGTAAGTTATCACAATATTTAAAGTACATAAAATGAAGTATGAAATGGTTTAGTGCAATAAAGTATGAAATGGTTTAGTGCAATAAAGTATTAAATGGTTTAGTGCAATAAAGTATTAAATGGTTTAGTGCAATAAAGTATTAAATGGTTTAGTGCAATAAAGTATGAAATGGTTTAGTGCAATAAAGTATTAAATGGTTTAGTGCAATAAAGTATTAAATGGTTTAGTGCAATAAAGTATTAAATGGTTTAGTGCAATAAAGTATGAAATGGTTTAGTGCAATAAAGTATTAAATGGTTTAGTGCAATAAAGTATTAAATGGTTTAGTGCAATAAAGTATTAAATGGTTTAGTGCAATAAAGTATGAAATGGTTTAGTGCAATAAAGTATTAAATGGTTTAGTGCAATAAAGTATTAAATGGTTTAGTGCAATAAAGTATTAAATGGTTTAGTGCAATAAAGTATTAAATGGTTTAGTGCAATAAAGTATGAAATGGTTTAGTGCAATAAAGTATTAAATGGTTTAGTGCAATAAAGTATTAAATGGTTTAGTGCAATAAAGTATTAAATGGTTTAGTGCAATAAAGTATGAAATGGTTTAGTGCAATAAAGTATTAAATGGTTTAGTGCAATAATGTATTAAATGGTTTAGTGCAATAAAGTATGAAATGGTTTAGTGCAATAAAGTATTAAATAGTTTAATGCAATAAAGTATTAAATTATTACGACTTTTGAAACAAATTTTTTCCACAATTAATTTCCACTGTCTCGAAATTTCCTCTCTATCACCAGTAATAAAAATATTTAATTGCTTTCAAATATTCACGGGATAAATTGGTTGAACACAAATATTTCATAACATTGATATTGTTGAATTGCATAGGGGAAAAATTGTAAATGATAAGGATTGGTATCCCTGGAAGTAGTTAGGATTTGTATTAGGAATAAATATCATTGATGAGATTTTGACAAGAAATAACATGGCAGGTGAACACTTTGTATCTCCTGACGATGAACACTCATTTTATTAGCACTATATATATATAAAAAATTTACAACATATATAAATATTTAAAATTATTTTAATTCACTTTGAACTTGTATTCCTGATACCATGTGTTTCCCTCTTTACATGCCCTCTCCCTAATCTAATTGCCCCTTATTTTTTAAACACATATATAATTAATCTGAAATAAATTTAATTCTTTAATTTTACGTAACTAGTGAACTATTTATATCAAGTAATATAATTCGATCGTATGTTAATCAATTTTTAATTCGATAACCTCTCACCCCCCTCTTAAATACCCCCTCTCCCTATCTTAATACCCCCACATCAAGTTGCATAGCTAATACTATAGTAAGTTTATGGTTAATCAAATTTATAATTAAATAACACCTAATTCAGTATTTATGCCTTAATCAAGAGATAAAAACTCATAATTTTTAATATTTATTTACATACAAATATGGTTATTAATGATGCGCATTGATACTTCTCTACCTATAATTATCTGGGGTATCACTGCGCACGGTTGTGGCGGGAAAACCGTTAAAACTGAGAAGTTGAAAATTTGATATAATGTAACTGTTATTGTTTGTGCTAACATGTTAAAACAATATGAATCTATAAATCTCGGTTCTAGAGTTATTAGAGAGTTTGCGGGATTTAAATATCACCAGCGCAAACTTTTTTCAGATCGTTTTGAGTGCATTACATATATCGCGACTTAACTCTAGAAATACTAATAGGATAATGGTGCTTCATGATGTTTATGGGAAAAAAGAAGATGCTTGAAATGATGGTGCAATCAGATTTAAGCTAAAACAATTGGGTTCAAAATTAAAAGAGGTGCGAAGTGATACCCCATGGAAAGGGTATGCGCAGTGATACCCCGTCCGACCCTATGTCTTAAAGAATTATTCATAATTATTCTCAGATTACTGAGAATAATTGAAAATATTTGGATTAATTTTATTCCGATTCAAACATTACGATAACTATTTTCAACCCTGAAGTTATAATCACCAAGCCTAATGTTATGATAAGTGTTCTAGTTAATAAATATTTTTCCATGTTGTTAAGTTATTTGGCACTGGATAAAGCGTCATTCTTTTGTTTGCTCCACTGCAATAAAACTTATTATACAACAATTAATTGCCAGAAGAACAAGAGCCAATTATTATTTCTGAAGAGTGCTCGACTGTGTGCATCAATAATTTAAGAACCCTCGTGAAACATTTTGAAACTTGTGACAAAAGTGTTTACAGCAGCTCCACTTATTTTCCTTCTATTTTAGTTCGGCATTTCCGACACTCAAAAAGCTTTCTCCTTCAGCGAGTTAAAATCTTAGCAGAAATTAGACAATGTAGTGAAAGGTTCTGGATAGGAGGAGAGAAATAGACAGTCTGATGCACAGCACTCAGACAGGAGGTATAGCATTCAGACAGGAGGTAGAGCATTCAGACAGGAGGTAAAGCATTCAGACAGGAGGTAGAGCATTCAGACAGGAAGTAAAGCATTCAGACAGGAGGTAAAGCATTCAGACAGGAGGTAAAGCATTCAGACAGGAGGTACAGCATTCGGACAGGAGGTAAAGCATTCAGACAGGAGGTACAGCATTCAGACAGGAGTCAAACGGTATAATTGGTTTAGCTTATATTGTACATAGACAGTACAGAGGAAAATTTGCGCAGTCTATTGCATGTTTGTATCTGATAAAAAAAATTTAATTCATAAATAAATAAAACAAGATGATATCCTAAACACAAATTCTAATCTAATGTTTTTTGTATTCAGTGAATTTGAAATGATTATTGTGATTTATGTAGTAGAAAGCTTTTTACTGGAACCATCAATCGATGGATGCATTCGAAAATTCTCATTAGGAAATTGTCATCAAAATCAAATAAGAGTTATGTTTCTTCCTCGATTATTATATTATGGGAAAACAATCTATTCTCAGATATAACAGAAACAGAAATACATAATTAACACATTGTAAATTTTAATTAAAAAATCATTCATATTAAGGCCAAGAAAGTTATTTGAAGACTGTAACTTATTTAAATAATTACTATATTTCTCTTTATTCCATAGTTACCAATACACTACTCATAAGTTTGATTTATGAGCATCTGTTGTAATAAAATGACCTTAATTTCAAAAACATAAGATAAATTGAAATAAATACTGAAATAGGAAATAATGAATTGAAATAATTGAAATTTAATAACCTAGACCAAGTGCAATATCTTCCATATACATAGTCTACGACCCTACGACATCTCCATGTTCTTCACTGGCCAAACCAAACTTTTGTCAACTAACAGCAAATATTAGCCTTTCTTATCTTGGGAGATTTTTCTACAGCAATTTCTTGTTCTATTTAGCACAAATTAGAAGCATTTCACATTGAACCCATGCTATTATACACACCTTATTATGCCTGTATATTATGGGAGGTATATTCCCTTCATTTCTGTTATATTTTGAAATATATCGCTTTCTTAGTAAATTTACCGCAAATTAAGTCTTTTACCTAGGAATGTGATGAAAAGGAACACAAGCACTTGAGACTGCACTCATGGATGAAAGAGGAAAATGAAGAGGTGATAGTAATTGAAGCCTATGAACCTAAATAATACAAATCCTCTAATCCTGCAACTGTAACGTAAAAAAGTTGATGAACATTCTTACAATGAAAAAAAAAAAAAAAAAAAAATTAGGATCCCCTCTTCCTTCTATTCCATTCAGGATAGAACCCATGGGAATCAATCCTCTACCTCTTTTGCATTTGATTTTGTATTTATAATATAAATTATAAAAAAAATTTGGACAAAGCAATCTAAAAGTAAAACCAACACAAAAACAAATAAGGAAACTAATTGCAACTACATAACTTTTAACATGAACACACAATAATGTCAAAAAGCTCCATTTAACATTTTTTTTTTGTACGATGAACTTTTCGAATAAGTATATAAAGGAAGATATTAGAAGCATTTATGAAACTAAAACTAACAATACACAAGTTACATTTGTATGAATAACTCTGCTCTTTAGTTCTAGTACTTTCTGTCAGTTCAGTAATTCCAAAGAACTAATATGATGTTAGAGGATAAAAATAACTGCTATTTTTAAGAACTAGCTCAATATCCATCAGGAAACTGAAACCGTCTCGATGTTAGCAAGCGTGCCTCTTAATATAAAAACACAAACTCGAGAGATCCGGAACGTTAGAAAAATGTGAAAGAAAATGTTCCTGGAACTGCGCTTAGACGACGGACAGCATGAAAGAAAATAACTGAACTCGACTATAAGTCGAGTGGAGGATATAATCTTCAATGAGTTATGATTCTTTAAATTATTTAATAAACTAGATAACTAAATGGTATTAATTTAATGAGACAAAAAAGAACATAAAATTAGATCTGCAATAAAAGCTAATTCATAAAATAATTCATAAAATTAGATAAAAGCTAATTCTTATCTCGAGAGGCAAATAATAACCGTGGATTAAATTGACAATTTATAAAAAAGATATGAATAAAAATCGTTGGATGGGATAGAATTAGAATGATATTTTATTAAAATATATTTCCATTGCACGATTTTCAATTCTCCTAATAAATTTCTAATCCAGAATATTATATAGGTACTAATAGTTCTGATTCCAATTCATCAGTCAAAACATATAGTAAAATCACCATATAATAAAATTAAAATGCAAAATAGTGATTGGATTCGGGTTTCAGAATAATATTTTAAATAAAATTGTAAGATTTTTCAATAACGTGACTGCATATACGTATACCCAAATGAAGATAGGAGCAGGCTCGAGGCAGTGGTTAAGCCGATAAGAGTAGTCATCACGGCAGTCAGGGAGCAGCGAGAGCGCAGCGTGCGAGCCAATACTGACAGCTTTGGGGGCTAATTCTACTCCGGCGTAACTGCGCAGAACTGCTCTGGACACCTGCTCCTATTTGCCTAGCGCGCTGCCTAACTGCGAT
>CANNZV010001899.1:239040-273875 GCA_947561585.1 Caprella mutica
CCACGACTGTAATATTATATTACTATTATAGCAGTTTTTGTTAAGGGTCGCGCATTCGTAGTTAGGCAGCGCGATAAGCAAATAGGAGCAGGTGCCCAGAGCAGTTCTGCGCAGTTACGCCGGAGTAGAATTAGCCCCCAAAGCTGTCAGTATTGGCTCGCACGCTGCGCTCTCGCTGCTCCCTGACTGCCGTGGCGACTACTCAGATCGGCTTAACCGCTGCCTTGAACCTGCTCCTATTTTCAATTGAGTGACACATTATTAGGAATTTTGAGCTTTGATCAAACGAAGCATCAATCAAGAGTAAGCTAGAATTGAAAAGTTGAATGTAAAATATTCCAATAAATAATCTGAAAATGTATTAATTTCGCAGATTACTTACCTTTGACTATGTCAAAGTCAGAGAAAGTGACAGATATCATTAATTAGAATAACAGCATGAACTAATCAACTCTGAGTGCCTGTGACCCATACCTTAAAATGAAAGACAACAATATTACTAATGAAAAAGGGTAATCCAGTACAAGAAAATTTTAAGAAGTAGCCAGGTAGGAAGGTGTCCTCTTTAACAAAGTCTCTAACCATCAGTTGATGAGATTGCTCTTTGAGACATAAAATCTATGCAGAGAATTCAGTAGCTACCAAACAAATTTTAGTAGCTATGTGTGCAAGAATGATTGATATACACTTGTAAAACTTGATGAACAAAAACACTTCTCATTTGTTATAACTAGGTAATCTGATGGCATACGATAAAGAGCTATGAATGTGAATACGAATAAACTGAAATTAAATAACTACGAACAGTCAGCAATGTGTTTGGTGTGAAATTCATAATTTAAGTTGAAATTCCTCTAAAATAAACTGTAGCGATATACAAGTGAAATTTAATCAACACATCAGTGAGGGTGTCCTTCATTATCCGGTACAGGGTATGTACTGGCACATCTTTGATGAGTAATTTGCATTCATTCCGCACATCAATAATTATTAGCCTCCTAATGCGCCCTTTAGTAAGGGTAATAATCTGACATTGTTTGCCTTCATTAGCGTTCCATTTAAATGATATTAAAGAAAACTTACAAAGTTTAAATCCCAAAAGTTTTGAAATAAGCGACCTCAATTTCAGTTACATATACTGTCCTGTCCGTTGTACAAGCTTTATCTGTATTAAGTTTCAATCAATGTAAAGAACTAGGCACAGGCAATAATAGTGCATTTTAATTACTTCAGAATACAAGTGAAGATTTCAGGAAAATACATGGCAACCGATAAGATTTACAAAAATATGCCCAACCGAAATAGAATTCACAAATTTCACACTCATCATTCTGCAGCACCAAGAGATGAGGTTCTATCCATTTGAGTCAAAGACTTTTTACCAATCATATGACATTAATGTCATATATACTCTCTACACATGCTAAGTTTCAAGATTACTAACCAATATATAACTAGATTATGTGCACTCGGTAGAGCGCATACCTTCGCCTCCGCTTTGACCAGTTCTCTCCCAAAATTCAAGAAACTGCTAACTGGATAATAACCAATCGTCCAATCAAGTTTCATGCAATATGGTACAATACTTATTGAATTATTGAGTAATAAAATGAATTCTATATATGTATTAATTATATTTGTAATTATCAATATATTAAAAGGAAACGAGTGCATTATACTAAACATTTATTTGGTTGAAAAAAATAATCTCCCTTTAAATGAATGCACTTCCACCAATACTAATTATATTATAAATAATATCTCTTTTATTTTCAATCGGCAACGAATTGCCCGGGGACGAATTGTCCAGGTGACGAATATTCCGGTGACGAATTGTCCGAGAACGAATTGTCCGGACACCTGCAAAAATACCAGTACTGGCACGGCACTAAAAATACCTGAAATTGTTGACTGAGTTAACCGACAGCCATTGTCTGCGATTCTAAACATATGAAGTTTATTCTTTAATTTGTCTTACTTTTACAGAATCGTCGATTCGTCATGCTACGATAAATGGAGGTTTGAAGTATAGTTTGTCTTCCAGGAAATTGGCGGGGAGCCAAGCAACTAAATTATTAAGTTCAACTCAAATCGCGTGACTGAATGCTATGATGATGAAATGGAAATGAAGAACTTACAATATAGTACAAATACATGCAAGTACAGCGCATTAATTAACTTTTCTGCTCGAATTAATATGTGAAAATCATCTATTCTCTACATCACCATATCATTTTATAGTTTGAACGGACCATGGAAAAAGTGGAGGAAAATAACTTTCTAATATAATTTAAGGGATTAATGCCTTGCAGATTCAGCACTTTTGAACTATCAAGTGAGGGAAATTACACAGGTATCAATATATGATATAAGCTATTCGATAGTTACCTTATATATCTAGTACCTACAATACCTAGACAAAACTTTCCCACTATTTTCTCACATGTCTTTTTTCAATAATTTATCGTGGCTGTTTAAACAACAATTTAGGTAACTCTTAGTTTTTCATCTTTTAAGATCCTAATACATCAACTTGATGCGACACTCTTCTTGAACTGGAATAAATTCAACAATCGAATCTTCAGGAAACTTCTGACAAGCTAACAACTCTCCTCAATGTTCACTTGCAGTTTCTTGCGCCAACATTACTTCAGTTTGCTGACACATCTTTAGTATAGTGATTGTGAAATGAAGTATATAACTTAAACGAAAACTAAAATTTCACCACTGAATATAATGCATTGCAAGAATAAGGAACCTTACACATTTGCAACGTAAATGTACAAGATAAAAGAATTATGATGAGATAAAATTCTTCTATAGCAGATAGTTAATAAATTGAAGTGCATTTCATTAGGTTTTTGTTATTTAATTTATTCATTCGAGAGCTAGATAGTGACATATTTTCAATTGATCTGCTGCAAATTGACTGCTCAATAGTCCGACGCCATATTTGTCTGACATCACATTACAACCAAGCGAGGAATGCAACCACCGGACACTATCCAATTACGGGACACTATCCAATTACGGGACACTACACAATCACCGGACACTACCCAATCACCCAGCACTACCCAATCACCGGGAACTACCCAATCACCGGACACTACCCAATCACCGGGAACTACCCAATCGCCGGACACTACCCAATCACCGGACACCAGGATACTATGTAAATGGAAGAACTACAATCTTGACCAATCGAATAACGAATAATCTAATAGATAAGAATGACTTCGATTTTCTTTATCTTTATTTAGCTAAGTCATATTTAAATGAATACAAAAGCTATATTTATTTGGTCAAGTATCCCAAAGACTGGACAAGTATCCCATAGTGAATGATCTCCCATCTTTATTTTTTTTTATGGGAGAGGCTGTCAGTGGCATAAATTTGATTTTCTGTAACCGATGCAGTTTGCGAAACATGTAATTTGAAAATAGTTTGATGGCGGTAAAGCAAAGTAAACTTTAGGACATCTGATTGAATGAGAATGCCAATTTGAAATATTATAGATATAAGTGAAGGTATACATTATACAACACTAGAGACAACTTTATAAGATTTACCAAAAGGTAATTTCAACTCAACGATGAAGATTGTTTTTGGCTTCAAGCTTTCGAATAGAAAGATTTCCATTGATCACCAGGACAAGATAAGAGAAGATTGTTAGCGAAATGAGAGTCAGAGTGAAAAGAGCCCAATGCATGAGTGATACGATAATTATATACAATAGGTAACACTCCTTGATGATTAATGAAAATCTTTCTATTCGAAAGCTTGAAAACAAAAAAAAAACTTCAACGTTCATTGTATATAACCTCTTGATGAATCATTATCCTATTGAATATGAATCTTTTCAATCAAACAATATCAGAACTAATTTTATAAATGTATTTGTGTAAAAGTGTAAAAGTTAATTCTTGATAACTTGTAAATGAGATATCTTACGAAAATGAAAGGAAATTTCTATCACTTCCCTCACACTATAACAATTTTACACGAATCTAAGAATATTTATACGAGGTTCGAAGGTTTAACCCCTGTGCTGTGACTGTGGAATATTTCCCTGTATTTTAATCATTCTAAATAGACTAAATGCGTACAATTTGCACACAGAAATTTTTGAAACACGCTCGCTTGGCTGTGAAAACGCGTTGCATTACTTTTTGAGCAACTTTTGTTAACAACTGTTAACATTAAATGTGTAATTAACTATGCAAAATGAAATTAGGAGGTGGGGCGAGTATTTTTATTTGAATATAGTGGCACATTTTACTCCCACTAGTCAAGTGCCGTTAGCTACTAGTGACTCATATCCCAAGCAACAATGACACATTGTGCCAACATGGGCACTAGATGGTTAGATGGGCAAAAGATGGCAGACTGAAAAGTAGCCTAGAAATTACATGGGGATAATGTGGTTTTCCATTCTCATGGAATGTTACCTTGGGAAAAGATTGGTTCAATGTGACGAGTCCATCCCATTGAATTGTCATATTGGTATAACCTGATTATAATATATAGCGTATCAACATTATATGGCTGAAACTAGATTAACATATTGACAAAATGGTTACAACAGTTACAACATAACAGCCCATGCTGCTACCATGTAGGCCAATTTTGCAAAAATCACGATTTGTCAACCTAGTGTCCGCATGGGCCCCATTAACTTCTGTTGCTTGGGATGCGTCTATTCCTAAAATAATTAATGAAAAAAAAAAGTCTGCCAGCATTCCAGAATCATCTAATACCATCCAAAATAACAAAAAAAAAACACGGTGAGAAGTTTCTAACACGACCAGGAAAAACTTCACCTGTGATGGGGTTAATCCTTTATGCGTTTAAAGGACATGTAAATCCTTTTTTAAACCTACTATGCGCAATAATTAAAAGGTATCTTAACTAATTCGACCGATTGAACACTCTTGCCCGCTTTCATTTATAGGAATCAAAATGTAAGATTACATTAGTTGAGCAAAATTGTGATTTTTCTTTTCAAGAAAATGAAATGTTCCCTTTTTTATTGTTAAATAAAAAGGCTTAGTTTGCCTATATTGTTTTTCATGTTTAAATTATATCAGTGCATAAAGTGTCAACTCTTTAGCGAGCCACTTTTTCTTCTCTCTGACTTGGAAAATAATATTTAATAACTTTTTTTTTTGAGTTTAGACATCAGTGAGGATATAAAAATCATTTGATGAGAATTTTTTTTTTTTAATTTATAAAAAAAAATTGAAGAGGACTCTCGTGTCTCCTAAATGAAAGTAGACACGAGTATCCACCTGGTCGCTAAAGGGTTAAGGCTTAAACATATAAATAAGGTGTAGAAAATTATCCTTCAATTCACACCGTGGTGATAACTTTCTTCTAACTGCTATACTTATCAGTGAATAGGAATAAAATTTATCACCTCGTGAAATAAATAGGAAGGTATTTATGAGGTGAATTCCCTCGACACAACCTTATCTGACCCTAAGAAAAGATTCCAATGGATAAAAGTTCATTTCTGACCTCTGAACAGAGAGAACCTTCCTTTCCTTACATATTATTAACAAAGAGAAATAACTCGGTAATATACAGGGTGGGGCGTAAGTTTGGAAGCAATTTTTCAAACATTAATATAATTCTTAAAAATAAGTTCCTAAGTAGGTGATAGGGTTTGAACTATAGTAGAGACACTACATTATGACGTGGCAGTGTTATTTTTTACAAAAATTTAGTCAATTCAAAAATGTCAGACAAAAGAGAAGCCATTATTGCTCTACACCGTGCCGGGAAGTCAGATTTCGTCATTTCAAAGACTCTCTCAATAGCGAGATCGACTGTTTGGAAGTGTGTGAAGCGTTTTAATGAGAGAGGAGACTTGACTGATCGTCCAAGAAGTGGTAGACCACGCTCACAACGCACCAAACAACTGATAAAATGTGCCCGAGAGAAGATCAGGAGGAACCCGAAAAGGTCAATACGATTGTTAGCCAAAACAGCTAATGTGAGTCCCAGAACATTGAAAAGAGTTGTCAAAGAAGACCTAAAGATGTCCTCTTTCACCCTCCAAAAGAGACCGACTCTGTCAGAAGCTGTAAAGAAAAAGAGATTGGAGAGAAGCGAAGCACTTCTGAGAGAATTGAAGTCTGGCACGGCTGGTGAAATTGTTTGGTCTGACGAAAAAAATTTCACAGTGTAAATGGCTCACAACCGGAGGAATGACAGAATAATTGGTAAAAGTGCAAAAGACATCCCATACAACCAAAAAACTGTCCACAGAACCATGAAACCTGCTTCAGTAATGGTCTGGGCCGCCGTTTCAGAAACTTGGAGATCTCCTTTAATTTTTGTGGAACAAGGCGCCAAAATCAATGCTAAATGTTATATTGAGAATATTTTGACGCCAATGTTGGAGTCAGCTAAGGATCACTTCGGTAATGACACTCTATGGACATTTCAGCAAGACGGTGTGACTTCACATACTGCAAATGTCACTCAAAACTGGTGCCATGACCATCTTCCACGGTTTTGGTCCAAAGAAATGTGGCCTCCCTGTTCCCCAGATGTTAATCCTATGGACTTTTCGGTATGGTCCATTCTTGGATCAAAGTCCTGTGGTAAATTCCATCGCAGTGTGGTTGATTTAAAGCGTTCGCTCCAGAGATCTTGGAAGGAAATTTCACAAGAACAGTTGCGTGCCGCAGTAGGAGGAGTTCGGAGGAGATTTGAGGCTGTTATTATAAACAAGGGGGGACATTTTGAATAAATTTGTGATTTTTGAATTCTTAAAACCCTTATGTAATAATACATAACTGTAAATTATTAAATATATTTTTCGTTGGATTATAATATGTACTTTCATTTGCTTCCAAACTTACGCCCCACCCTGTATAATATTTTGATAATAGAATTTAGATATCAAGTTCCCCAACAATATACTTGCTGCAAGAAGACTGACTATAAGAGAAATTCGAAACAAGTGAATAACATCCTTCGAATTTATTAGTTGCTGACTGTAAACTCACAGCTGTATGTTATTACAGACAGAGAAAATGAAGAGAATAGAAAGTTCATAAATAGGAATATAATACAGTGAGTGTTATGGGCGGGAGACCGTGTCTTTTCACTATAGATTCTTAAGCCAGATTGTTGTAATGGACTGTTTCACATTAGCAGAGTGAGCACTTTCATTATGAGCCAGTGCTCAATATTCATGGCATTGTACAAATTAATAATCTGTATCTCTATTGACTAAATATTACATCTGTACATGAATAAAGATATTACAGAATTATATATGTTGCAAGCCTATATTTAATGAAAGTGTAGTGGGAAAACTCCTGGCTTGAATAAACTTGATTCTAATTAACTTTAAATCAATGAACTACTAAAACAAATTGTTAATAGGGATACACTTTAGTAGGTATACTAGAAAAAATTTATAGCACATGTACAAATTATTTAAAATGTTTATCCGGACAAGATACTATAAAATAACTAAACAACACTTAGATCTGAACAGATTTACTTAATATAGGCAAGCAATATATATCAATTTTTAGAGAGATTTAAGTTTTTATTAGTTACGCTTTTAACATTCACCAAAACAACAACTTTACATCCGTTGAGTAATACTAGGTAGGGTAACTCCGTGTTAAGTAATTTCAAGTAGGGTAACTCCGTGTTAAGTAATTTCAGGTAGTGTAACTCCGTGTTAAGTAATTTCAGGTAGTGTAACTCCGTGTTAAGTAATTTCAAGTAGGGTAACTCCGTGTTAAGTAATTTCAGGTAGTGTAACTCCGTGTTAAGTAATTTCAGGTAGGGTAACTCCGTGATAAGTAATTTCAGGTAGTGTAACTCCGTGAAAAGTAATTTCAGGTAGTGTAACTCCGTGAAAAGTAATTTCAGGTAGGGTAACTCCGTGTTAAGTAATTTCAGGTAGGGTAACTCCGTGATAAGTAATTTCAGGTAGTGTAACTCCGTGAAAAGTAATTTCAGGTAGGGTAATACTACTGAAAAACACTAGACTATGGAAACTGCGAGTAAATATATAATAATTTTAGGTTGTCGTTGCTTTCTGGAACAAGTTAAATACAATATACAAATAAGGAACTACAAAAAATTTCTGTTATTTTACAGTCATTTGCTAACTGTTGCTCCACGGTTTGATAAAAAATCAGAATAAAGTCTGTAATCAGGACATCAACAACCGTACTAGTTGAATAATTACACATGTATAAGGGGCATACATAATTGTAGCCAAATAAAGTATTTACGAAGAACTTGGTTATAGAATCTAAGACTATAGATAGCAAAGTCTACAGAGGCTGATGTTTGACCTTTCGATCAGTAATCCTACATGACAACTGAACAAGACGTCTGCTGGTTACCTGACGTCTGACTAAATATTCAGTAGTATGTATATACTAAAATTTCAGTACATAAATTAAAGTGTTTTAAAATTAAGTTCTGCGATAGCAGTGCCGTAATTTGGTGCATAATACAAATTAACAATGATTCCGTAGAAAGAAAACTGTTAAAATTATTATTCGTCCAACTTTACATACATGGATTATTTATATTGCAGGAATACTAATTTTGTTTTCGTCGGTGTGGGCTTTTGTCGTTGCCCCACTGAAACCTGCTACAGAGATTTGAAGTAGTGGAAAAAGAATTTTTTTTTCCATTTTACAAGTTATTTAAGACTTTGAATGGCTACTGCGTGATACATTGTAGAATCTGCATAAGAAATAACCAGGCCATACAATCAATAGAATTAAACTTTTTTTATATATATGCATGGAATTGCTTCACACAACTATCAAAAAGATAATTAACTAAACATATATTCGTGATGACATCGAATTTTAAGTCTACAATTCATTTCGTAGTCAATTTTTCAATTTTCCTTAAATTTCAATGCACGATCACCGCCATATCGACTCGTCTAGTGTAATAGCAATTTTGAGAATGGCGAGCGCCATATTTGTAGAGAGAGAGACAACAGCGCCATGGCGAGCGCCACAGTGTAATACGGGCTTTAGAAGAGAAACAGTGCTTATATGAAGATGAATCAAATGATACATCATACCTACTATTATGTGATAATAATAATCAATATGTAGTCTAGTTAGAATTGGAAAAGTTTAACGAATTTCTAGTCGTTTATTGTCCTCATTCAGAGTTAGGTAGTTGTTAAATTTACTAGTACAGTACCTGTTATTGAATTTAAATTATTATTTTCGAATGTATTTTGGATGAACATATTCTGATTAAACAACAAAACGGTCTCTCAAAAGCCAAAATATATTTTTTTTAAATATTTAGAGTGAATATTATTGTAGCGCGTGGCCCCGTAGTCATGATACCTATACAAATGATTTATTTTTATTTTTAATATGTGTTTCTTAATAAAAGTGTGACACACGGACAGACGCAGCTCTTATTATAGATTTATGAATTTAAATGTGAATTGATGTGAATTACCGTATTTCATATATTATGACTGACAAAACTAAAACTATTTTCGCATCTATATACTTATAGTAAGACCCAGGCAATAAAGATTTACACTTGGAATATTAAGGGAGTATCCCAGGAATACTATTCACAGGGAATATCCCTCGAATATTTCCTTAATGCTAATGTAGCACTAGTCTATCAGTGGGTGAAATCCTCAATAGAATAGTAGAATCCTGTTATTAATTTATTATGTTAACTGTTAGCCATTTTTATTAGATCCCTAACTATTAGAATAACCATTAGTGTTACTAGGGTTCACTGGGACATGGTCATAATTTATCCTACCTAGGAATAAATCTCTCTTGCCTGGGGAATTACTTTGCCAGTCATTTCGTTAAACTATCATCATGACCTACTCTTTTTATATCAATAGCTCCTATACTGTAAATGTAGGGCACAGTTTGATCCAATTTAGTTCGATCCAATTCGTACTAGTTAATGCGTTATAGAGCATATAAATTTTTTTAGTAAGGAATTTTTTAATGTTGCCTTTAAATGATTATTACAGATGATTTTCTGATGTAAATTATTCGTAATCCAAATTAACAATAACCACTATTGCTTCATTTTAGAAAAGAATCTCTAGATGAAAATTCTAACTGTACGAAATCATATGAGCTAAAGTAGGGTCTTCAAAACAGTATTTTTTGTATAAAACTATAGATACTATATAATGTACAAAATATCAAAGAACATTTATCGAAGCCGTCAGTTATAAGTATAGCTGTAGACTTCACGGCTAAAATTACCATATTTGTGACTCATGTTCATGGAAATATTCAAAGCAGTTTAATAATAGTCCCTAACTCTGAGCTACGAGTTGCCTCCATCTTGAATTTCATTCACAAATGGCCTCTTGGATGCCTTTAGACAAATTGATGCTCTTCTTTAATTCATCCAAGTGCATAAGGTTAAAACTCAGTGCAATATACTGTGCAAATATAACATTGCACTGCTGCATATATACAGTATTCATACGCTCTATGTCAAAGTAGGAAAAGTTACTTAATTGCCAATTAGTCAACGAACTAATAAAGCAAACATATAAACACTGCACGGTAGAAAATCATAAGTAGTTGATGACAAAGAAAATTTGTGATAGTTTGATAATAATCGTTACGCATTTAATATCTTCATATAAAATGATTTAAATAACCGAAATATTAAGGAAGTTATTAAAGTCTACACGAAGAAAAAGCTAAAAGTTACTGAACACCTGTAGTATATACGCTAGCTTATATAAAAATCCTCATAATAACGTATTTTGATACATGCATTTAAGATTTTCCGTCAATTTAAGTAGTTTCAATAGCAAAAGTATAATAAAATAATAAAACTGTTATAACCGTCTCTTAAAACTCTCCACATTTTAAAAAAATTACTATTTAGAAGAATATAATCACAAATTATAGCCATGGGATGACCAATATATTTTATAGTGGTCCACTGTAATCCTAATAGTAAATATAGAATAGTTTTACTCCGTGGTTCAGGAGTAACATAATATAATTACTTCATTAAGTAATATTTGACACACCTGTTATTCACCAACAATAATAATTAATTTACTTTTCAAAATAGCATAGTATGCAATATTAGTTACCAATACAATTAAAGGCCTAAATTCCATTTAAAATAATAGATTGTTAACAGTAATCTATTGATGAAAAAGCCCAGTCCTTCTCTGCTTTATTTTGACTGATTTTACGGCACAAATAACCAACAGGAACAAACAATTGCACACTTCAGTGATTAAATTAGACACCCATTAAATATTTTTGGGGAGAGTACTTACAAAGTGAAGTAGCGGGATTAAAATTAATCCCCTAAGCCGATTACTCTATTTGGATACGATGTTTGCACCGCCTTGTACCAGTAAATAAACAATAATAGGAGTCAATCACTTTAGTGTTTTCGGATTAAGATTTGAAGCTTTTAAATCTGATAACAATATTTTCAGGTGCCCATAATATGAAAATTGGCTAGAATGAGTAGAAAAATGGTTTGATTAAGTAGTACACTATACAACAGTTATTCCATAATACATACAATTTATGAGAAACTAAAATTCTAAAAGAGGGCGTCGCAGTACTAGGACAATTTTACTATTCGGAAAGCAGTATGCTGACAATAGTTCATAAAGCATTGTCTCCTTTCGAAATTTAAGATTAACCAATCATGATATAAATTCTCTCCCACTTTTCGAAAACTGCGAGCATAATAGTTAAGTGTTTGAATGATGTGACGTTAGCCTATATTCACATACAGTATCCCACTCTCTCTTCACACACAGTACCCCACTCTCTCTTCACCAACAGTATCCCACTCTCTCTTCACAAACAGTATCCCACTCTCTCTTCACAAACAGTATCTCACTCTCTTCACACACAGTACCCCACTCTCTCTTCACACACAGTATCCAACTCTCTCTTCACCAACAGTATCCCACTCTCTCTTCACACACAGTATCCCACTCTCTCTTCACAAACAGTATCCCACTCTCCCTTCACCAACAGTATCCCACTCTCTCTTCACACACAGTATCCCACTCTCTCTTCACACCCGGTATCCTACTCATTGGAGTGTTTGTCACTTGTTCTCTCTCCTAATTGTCTACCTACTCCTCCCCTCTGTCCTAAAATACACTGCAGAGCAACACTGGTAATTGGAGGCAAAGCCTTACACAGTCACGTGCTGTTTGCTGTCCTACAGCTACTCCATTCACTCAATCTAAACTTCCACTGTCATTAAAAGTAACTCTATCAGTGAAATGGAGACAACTTTCACTTCTGATGTGAAAAATTCTTCAATGTCTAATTGTCTATACTTGAGAATATTTTTAAACTAATTTCTGGTGATTTTTTCGATTAAAGTTGATTTATTTTATCAGTTCATCCTATCTTGGCTGGTGATCAGATTCGAAAACCACTTTAATATTATTGTTTGATTGATTTGCTAGCACTACCAGAAGACATGGGATGAAATTATATTTTAAAATGTAGAGAAACAGAAATAACATAATAGAGAATTCTGAGCTGCAGTATAATGAGAGTTACATTCAAGAATAATATTAAAGTTAAAGCAATGAATCCTCTTCAACACGAATACTTGCAATAAGTCAATAAATCTTTACTATACTCCTATCACTCTAGTCACTATACTCCTATCACTCTATAGTCACTATGCTTTGAACGATTATTATAACACTCAATAATTAAACTATTCACAGAGGAGATTTCTCCTTGTTCAGATTTTTTTTTTGTTTTTTTTTATGATAATATATTTTCAAAAATGGTGGCAGTATTTTCCCCCAATTCATTATTTAAAGACTAATTCACACATGTTCCACTAGGGGTGAATAACATTTCACTAGTATACCACTCGTATCAGCATAAGTATTTGAAATACAATTATTATTGAAACAAAATTATTTGTAAATATATGTTTACATTGAAAATATGCACTCATGAAGAATAAAAAATAACAATTTATAAGTCAAATTGACTTGGTTTAGGATATATTTACATATAACTTAAATTATATTCATATTGTCCAAATTTATTTCTATTGTCCAATTACTTTTAAAGAATGCTAATTACATATTCTACTCATTTTAGTTAAATAAGTACAAAGAATGACTGTTAGCGAAGAGATATTGGAAATATACTAACATTGTGAAGATAAACAATGCCACTGTTTCTGACTAATATTGCTGTCAGTCGTTCATAAAGGGAACAATGAATTAGGAATTCGCTATTAAACCGAATCTTTCATTCATTTCAGTTAGTTTCCATATAATTTATTCTGTGATATAAGTCAACAATCTATCATTTCATGAAGAAATGATCTACCATTTTTACAACTAATCCCACCAATAATATACAGTTATATATGACATCATATTTTTGACTGTATTTAGTTATCAGTAGCGTTAACGAATTCAGTTACAGCTCTTTGATAGCTTTGATATGAACATATTGCATTAAATAGAAGATACTAGAAAGTGCAGATCATTTGCCTCTTATATTTCTGATTGAAATCTTTCTACATACCTTCAAACTTTCATATTTCTATCCATATCATTTTTTTGAGAAAATAACTAAAAGGCGTGTATTAGGTTAGAAGAAATAAGAGTGAACTATTGTCCACATTCACATTTTTCCACGAGTTGCCACTCGTATCTGTCAGTTAAATAATTTATTTGATAAATGTACGAAAGTGTAATTAGCAATTTAGCTTGTGCTACAGTTTAGATTTCCCTGGAGTTACATTTTAATTTTGCTAATTAATGTTTACGATGGAAAGTTTGAAAAATGAGTTCACACTAAGTTTGTATCAATTACCTCAGAAGTTAGGGGATATCAAAACGAATGTTATAATTGGGGAATGAATAGAACTTGTGTTCTGAATTTAATTAGTTATTCTGAACCCTGGCTCATTCATATTGTAAAATATGCTAATTTGATATTATTTGTTAAGTCCGCATGTGATGTAAATTCATAAACTAACAAAATTAATGTTTGGAAACTGAAATTTTTATTTAATATGTAACCTTGAAAATAAATTAATTACTGAATGGATTAATATTTATTTTGGTTGCACTGTACCATTAATATGCTGGACATTGAGTTGAACAAGATATTATATAGCTATTTAAATTAACTGATTAAGAAACCATTACCAAATATACAAACATTATAAGGAAAACGAATGTCCATAAGAAGATTAAACATTCACATGATCTATTAATTAGCTACTATACACTTCTATTGGGCTATTCGGTAAATAAAAAGTTACATTTAATTCGTGACCGGTTATTTGATCCCTGGTAATTCAATACCCGGTAATTTTGGTACCTATTCGAAGTACTTTTCGTCACGAAATAAATGACATATTTTGCACGATCGAAAATATAATAATTAATTTTAATATTGATTTTGACGGGTGAGAATTCAAATAAATATTCGAAATAAATAATATTTAGAATATTCATTATCAAATTATAACGAATTTTACATAATTAAATTAATTAATTTAAATTAATAAAATGTCAGCTGCTACCTATATATGGGGATAGTATTTCTTCTATTTCAAGCATTGAACTGATCGATGTAGCTAATTGTTTTAAGTTTTCATAATGTGATTATTTGAAAAATGTTTGTAATTTGTAGTTATTTATACAGCTATCTAATACAATAATTTATGATCTATACGACAGCATTCTACACAAATTGATGACGTCACGGGACGGAAAATTACTCTTTACTGGTACCTAATTATTATAAAATGTAATGGAAAAGGAGATGTATAATGTGTATGAACAAGTAATGTTCTAAAAAATTAAAGAAAATATAGTTATATATGCGCGTTACCGTGCAATTTCAACAGGTACCCACTAGTAGATTTACAATAGATTATTACATAGCTACAAATTATACTGATCATATACCTTTTATTCATGCGAATTATGTATAGTAATATATACTTAGAAAATAATACAGTATGGGAAGGGATTCGATCCAATTTATGAATTAAACTGTAGAGATGTTAAGTTCCTTAAATTCATCAGAGTAAACAATTTAAAGATACATTTCGTATATGAATAATTGTATATTCTCTTTTGGAACAGTTCAGATTCCATATATTCCTGCGTGTTTATTTTCTTTTTCATCTCAAACTCATTTGTTTGCGACTCTTCAGGTGGAGCGTATTTTTCAATCACTTTTCTTACGACCAATCGACAAATAACTCGCAAAGTTTGGCGGCTTTTCCAATAGCGACAGGAGATCCAATCTGCGACAATATACAAATTACAGGTCGGTAATTGAGTTTGCAGGAACTTTTTGTACACAAAGAGGTGAATTTATTCACACAGGGGAGTAATTCATAGAAACTATTGATGAATTAATCTTGTAGATAAATGAAAGAGAATTAAATATTCCTATTAGAGTACCCATTATACGAATGAGACATTGATATATTTTGAAATGAATACAATGAGAATAGAGACAATGCAAGTAAACTTTTCTCTCTAAAGTAATTAGTCTAATAGTGTTTCTTGAATGATAATGTCTAATGCCAATTACTGTCTTCCTTTCGGTGAATGTTAATGGAACAACATGGAAGAAGTTTGTAGATATAAGTGTACAGGGTATCAATTTGGGTGCAATTAATTGTCATATGTAACCTTCGCATATTTGTATACTAGTTTAAAAAGGTTCAACTAGAAAGATTCATCCGTCTTCGAAATGTTTCCTCTTCCATTCGGTGACCTGGTTTCGGCAGCCGTTAAATTAAATTAGTCTCAAGTTATTGGATGAAGGAAACTATTGGATTTTGGGTGGAAGCTGAAAATCTTCGTATCTTGAACATTTGTAACGCATCAGATTTATGGGTGGAAGAATTTAGTCGTCAGTGTAGTGGCCATAAATTGTCTAATATGAAATGCATTCAGTTGACATTCAAATTCATTCTTAAAATCCAGATGAGGGAAGATTTAGTTAATCCCCTCATTTCGCCACAAGAATAAATGAGACTTTGCAGCAAGTGAGAGTAAATCTCTTCATCTTCTTTGGATCATCTGAAATATCAACAATGTACACATGTTCATTTTCAGAAAAGAAAGAAAAACCATTAGTCTTACATTTGTTGTAGCTAAATTAATTAAATAATCATTAAATTTATTTGAAACAATCTAAAATTCAGTGATTATTCATTGTATTGCTTTGATTTACGATGTTGATATATAGGCAAATGAACACTCTATCAATTATCTGTAGAAGCAGAAAAGAGGCGCATCTTGTGCTAGGTACAGGCGTACCTTAACAAGTGTTTTTCTCATCCATTGTATTCATTGTGGCGGGAGAATTTCCCCCCATTCTCTTTCATGCTAACTAATGAGGCTTCACTCCTGACGAATAAAAACATTTCCTCCAAATGTTGAGTCCCTTTCTCCTCAACATCAGCACCACTCAGAAGAAAATATCTAAAGTCATGGGGTTGACGCTCTCTTTATCTCTACTCAATTGGTAGGCAAGAGTTGAGTAATTACTCTCAACTGACAACTCAGTTGCAAGGTAAAGAGCTGAAGAGACGCACCATCAGTTAATATCAAAACGAGAAAGATATGCACCGTCATACTCTCCATCTGATAAATAGTCTGTTCACTATTCACTAATAACAAGTCCTTAAATCACTATTCACTAATAACAGGTCCTTAAATCACTATTCACTAATAACAGGTCCTTAAATCACTATTCACTAATAACAGGTCCTTAAATCACTATTCACTAATAACAGGTCCTTTAATCACTATTCACTAATAACAGGTCCTTTAATCACTATTCACTAATAACAGGTCCTTAAATCACTATTCACTAATAACAGGTCCTTTAATCACTATTCACTAATAACAGGTCCTTTAATCACTATTCACTAATAACAGGTCCTTAAATCACTATTCACTAATAACAGGTCCTTTAATCACTATTCACTAATAACAGGTCCTTAAATCACTATTCACTAATAACAGGTCCTTAAATCACTATTCACTAATAACAGGTCCTTAAATCACTATTCACTAATAACAGGTCCTTAAATCACTATTCACTAATAACAGGTCCTTAAATCACTATTCACTAATAACAGGTCCTTTAATCACTATTCACTAATAACAGGTCCTTAAATCACTATTCACTAATAACAGGTCCTTAAATCACTATTCACTAATAACAAGTCCTTAAATCACTATTCACTAATAACAGGTCCTTAAATCACTATTCACTAATAACAGGTCCTTAAATCACTATTCACTAATAACAGGTAGTTTAATGACCTTTCACTTACAACAGTTAATTTATTCACTACTCACTAACAGAAGTTAATTTAGTCACTATAGCATAAGGTACTAAATTCAAAATTCACTTACAGAAGGGAATTATTTCACTATTTATTAACAAAAAAAAAAAAAAATTTGTTGATGTACTATTTAGTATCATCAAATTACTGATATATTAAATCGATTTTCTTGAAAAATAAAACAAGTAAATAAACTCACTTATTAATGAGTGTCCGGAAAAAATCCACCGCGGAAAAATTCTACCAGGTAAAATACCCTGATGAAAACATATTTGTGCCCTATTTGTTTACTGACAGCTATATGTATATCCCCCCTAGTTTGAATCCTTGACCATCAGTCTCAAGCTAAATACCTAATAAGAAACATCAAATTTTGTGTTGTGTAGTCTCTGAAGCTATGAAAGATAACGAAAAGGTAATATTTAAATAAGTTGCACAGTTACATTTAAAGACAGCAAAGGAAGAAAAACAATGCTATTGAAGTTTCGTCTCATCCAAATTTGCTGAGGTCGCTGAGATGTCTTTACAATTAAGGAACAATCATTTCAAAACACTTCGCTTGGAGCAACTTAGTTGCTGGTAACAAAATTCCTCCTATGAAGTGCAGATATAAAAATTATTTTGTTAGACTGAGTAATGTTGTGGAAAATATAATAGGAAATCGACTTTATCAAGACTGTAGCCTACAATTTGATAAACCTCATCCTTTTGTATCGCGGATTTCCAAATTCGTAGATTATATGCGACGTTAGATACCGTCCAAATACGTTATATTAGTTATTCAAACTGTTGTTTGTAATTTGATACTATAAGTACAAGTTTTTCTGTCTAATATTTTATTTTTCCTCTTTCAGTAGGTATATTAGGAAAAATTAGGATGGAAATTCCTATTAAATCGGGGGTATTTTACGGAGGGATTGTTACCTAGATCCGATTAATAGTCATTATATATGCAATTTCATTGTTAATTATAATGCATTACAGTCATGTTAAACTACATGAAAATTCACTATGTCCCTATGAGCGAAAGCAGCACTTGCATCAAATGTTGTTATGTTACAGTAACGCTAACATCAAATGTTGTTATGTTACAGTAACGCTAACATCAAATGTTGTTATGTTACAGTAACGCTAACATCAGATGTTGTTATGTTACAGTAACGCTAACATCAAATGTTGTTATGTTACAGTAACGCTAACATCAAATGTTGTTATGTTACAGTAACGCTAACATCAAATGTTGTTATGTTACAGTAACGCTAACATCAAATGTTGTTATGTTACAGTAACGCTAACATCAAATGTTGTTATGTTACAGTAATGCTAACATCAAATGTTGTTATGTTACAGCAACTCTAACATCAAATGTTGTTATGTTACAGTAACGCTAACATCAAATGTTGCTAATGAAGGTACCGGGCAATACTCTGACGGACAACAAGGGACCACATTCTTCTTCCTAAATATTACCTCTGTCTGACATCATTAATTTTGTTATGTTTTCCTTTTTTTTATGAGTGCACAGAAAAGTTGAGTATATAATATGTGTATTGACAGATTATTTACATAAGTTATAATTTAATATTACTTAGCTATAAAATTATTTAGTTATAAGCATTACATAAATTAGGTACGAAATAATTGAAAAAAAAACATCAAAACAAACATCAATTTGAAGATCTAGGGCGAAAAGAGAAAAATGGTATGTTACTTTTAATCAATTTCTTAGACTAATCTTAATATAAATAAAATATAGATAGATAGAGTGTGATAAAGTGAACCAATTAATTAAACTTAATATATTGAATTTTTGTGATTTTGCTAATTTGATGTTTATTAATGACAAAAATCTCTCTCCTAAGAATCCATGCAGTCTCTCTCCTAAGAATCCATGCAGTCTCTCTCCTAAGAATCCATGCAGTCTCTCTCCTCAGAATGCATGCAGTCTCTCTCCTAAGAATACATGCAGTCTCTCTCCTCAGAATCCATGCAGTCTCTCTCCTCAGAATCCATGCAGTCTCTCTCCTAGGAATCCATGCAGTCTCTCTCCTCAGAATCCGTGCAGTCTCTCTCCTCAGAATCCATGCAGTCTCTCTCCTCAGAATCCATGCAGTCTCTCTCCTAGGAATACATGCAGTCTCTCTCCTAAGAATCCATGCAGTCTCTCTCCTAAGAATCCATGCAGTCTCTCTCCTCAGAATACATGCAGTCTCTCTCCTAAGAATCCATGCAGTCTCTCTCCTAAGAATCCATGCAGTCTCTCTCCTCAGAATCCATGCAGTCTCTCTCCTCAGAATCCATGCAGTCTCTCTCCTAGGAATACATGCAGTCTCTCTCCTAAGAATCCATGCAGTCTCTCTCCTAAGAATCCATGCAGTCTCTCTCCTCAGAATACATGCAGTCTCTCTCCTAAGAATCCATGCAGTCTCTCTCCTAAGAATCCATGCAGTCTCTCTCCTAAGAATCCACGGTCAGAATCCTCACGTCTCTAAAAGTTTTTCGACAGCGATTCCAAACTTCAAGACGCAGAAAGAAAATGCAGTGGTAGCACTCCTATTGTATATTCAGAGAGATCCCCAAAGAAAAGTTAGGCTATAGATTGTAGTGCAGTCAATTTCACCTTATGTTCACCACCGAGGTTTTTGCCACTAAAACCTGCTGTCCACATCACTTTAAGGTGATGAACGAAAGAGAAGTCAATGTAGACACACTTTTATAGGACTAGGAGCTAAAAATATTGATATGAGAACAGTATTTGTTTTGCTTCATGTATGTATTTAATTTCAACAATCAAACAATAAGTCGTTAAATGATTGGTAGATAGAAGAGCTCTCTCTGCAGTTATGCACTCACGTAGTTTCAAACTGATTATACAGATTGTGTTTCACCATACGAAATAATTGTTAGAAGCATCAACATTATACCTATGCGACGGATTATTCTTTCAAGTGACCAGATTGATAAAAATGTACTAATTTAGGATACCAACATTAGCTTATTTCGGTGGCCGGTCAATAATTGATCTCTGGTAAAAAGATTTCCGGTCATTTGCTCCCCGTACCATTTGGTCTTCGGACATTTGATCACCGTACCATTGGATCCCCGTTCAATTGGTCCCTGGTTATTTGATTTTCAGTCATATATTTTGTTTGCCTATATAATTAGCACACAATTACTCATTACGACTTTTATTTCTATATAAAAATTGGCATCTATTATTTAAATAATAAATGAAACAAATTGACATTTATTATTTATGTAATATATTTTAGATATATCAAAATTTAAAAAAAAAAACAGCCAGAACTGATTATCACAAACAAATAATTATTTTTTATTTACAAAATATTAACCAGTTATTGATTGGTTCATTCGCAAGCTATAAATGAATTCACCTAACTTTCTGTTGAGCTGTTTTCGCTGTAACTATTACAAACATTAGGATCAAGATCATGCAGGTGGGATAGATTGAAAATTATTTTATGGTGACTATAAATAATTTAATTATTCACCAGAAAATGATTTTGATCTATCCCTGCACCTGCATGATCATAATGTTTGTAATAGTTACGGCGAAAACAGTTTAACTGAAAACTACCAATAAAACTGATATTCCTCAACTAGTTTCTGTACCAGGTGAAATAATTACGAGACAAGTTCCTGATTTATTTGACTTGTTATGCGGGAGTTGTAATAAGAGTGGGGTATGCCTGTACATTTGATTCTGTAAATTTGAAGCATTTATTTTTGATATTTTAGGAAAATGATATTTAATTTGTTGTTAGCTGTTTTTACTCTTATTACTTAATTTATTTTAAAAACTTAAATCGACTGTAATTGGTTCATATTTTTATTATTTGTAATGTAATTAATATAGACACCAAGTAAATATATAATTGGGAATAGAATAACCAGGGAACAATTAATGGACTCAGATCAATATATTTCGTAACTGAAATAAAGTTTTTTGTGAGGCATAAATTTTAAATATTTTACTTTTAGGAACAGCTGGAAAAAATACCAACATGAACTGAAGAAAAGGTAAAACCAATTAATTATCTCTGCTACCTGTAACGGTATGTCTATAGTTTGTTACAATATTTACAGTTTAATTGTTTATATTTTAACGCTAATTGTTAGTATTAATAATTCTGAAATATGGATCCTATTGCACTGATTAGTTAAGTTTATTGTATTTATTGAATGCAATTAGGCAATCTTTTAATCTATATATTGATTTCTTCTTTTCTATTATCAAACTTTATGTACTTTGAAAGTTATAATAACTTAATTCCGTTTGAATTATGGTGGTAAAAAGAGTTGTACCAAATACTATTATTAAAGATATTATACTACAATAAGATGCACTATAACTTCATTCGAAAAGTCTTTGTGATGCCATCTAGGTTTCATTGCGGTAATTATAATAGAAATATAGTAAAGACAATCGGGGTATGTTGTGTGCGTGAGGTCATAATAGCAACACTCCAAAATCATATTTAATACAATTGAAGAGCGCAAAACTAAAGAAAGTGACACTATAAATCAGTAATGGATCAATTCAAGTTATTCACTCTACGTATTTTACTTCTAATTTTCTATTTATTTGAGTAGTCTTGATTCCCTTAGGGTCAAACATCACTCATTTTGTGACAACTCACAAAGCTTTTGTCACACAAAAATTCAAAATATTGCGCAGGAATAACTTTCCTCTTTTATTGGTCGAATGACGGAATTTTTGTTATATATGACGGACTTTCTGTCGAATGACGGATTTTCTGTCGAATGACGGATTTTCTATCGAATGACGGATTTTCTGTCGAATGACGGATTTTCTGTCGAATGACGGAATTTCTGTCAAATGGCGGACTTTCTGTCGAATGACGGAATTTCTATCGAATGACGGATTTTCTGTCGAATGACGGATTTTCTGTCGAATGACGGAATTTCTGTCAAATGGCGGACTTTCTGTCGAATGACGGAATTTCTGTCAAATAATGGAATCTCTGTCGAATGTCGGTATTTCTATCCAATGACAGAATTTCTATCGAATGATTGAATTTATCGAATACCTATCTGATTTTTTATTTAATGACGGAATTTTCATCTAATTAAGGAATTTTTATCTAATGATGGAATTTCTATCGAAAGATGTAATTCATATATAAAGATGGAATTTCTATCGAAAGGTGGAATTTATATTTATAGATGGAATTTCTATCGAAAGATGTAATTCATATATAAAGATGGAATTTCTATCGAAAGGTGGAATTTCTATTTAAAGAGGGAATTTCTATCTAAAGATAGAATTTCTATCTAAAGATAGAATTTCTATCTAAAGATAGAATTTCTATTTAAAGATGGAATTTCTATCGAAAGATGTAATTCATATATAAAGATGATATTTCTATTTAAAGATGGAATTTCTATCTAAAGATAGAATTTCTATCTAAAGATGGAATTTCTTTCTAATGATGTAATTTCTATTTAAAGATGGAATTTCTATTTAAAGATGGAATTTCTATCTAAAGATGGAATTTCTTTCTAATGATGTAATTTCTATTTAAAGATGGAATTTCTATTTAAAGATGGAATTTCTATCTAAAGATGGAATTTCTTTCTAATGATGGAATTTCTATTTAAAGATGGAATTTCTATCTAAAGATGGAATTTCTTTCCAATGATTTAATTTCTATTTAAAGATGGAATTTCTATCTAAAGATGGAATTTCTATCTAAAGGTGGAATTTCTATCTGAAGATGGAATTTCTTTCTAAAGAAGGAATTTCTATTTAATTCGCTCACATTCGGTAACAAAAAAATTTCTTTCGCTTAAATATTGTAACCATATGAAATCCTGAGCTCTATGTTTACCTTCTGTTGTGCCGTTCATCACACTAGACTGTAGAATGCGAGAAAATATAGATTGAATGAGGAAATACCGTGAGGTGCTATGGTGAAAATTGATCTACTGTTAGAACTATCTACTTAGAACTATCTACTTAGAACTATCTACTTAGAACTATCTACTTAGAACTATCTACTTAGAACTATCTACTTAGAACTATCTACTTATAACTATCTACTTAGAATTATCTACTTAGAACTATCTACTTAGAACTATCTACTTAGAACTATCTACTTAGAATTATCTACTTAGAGCTATCTACTTAGAACTATCTACTTAGAACTATCTTTTGCAATATTTCACTCTGAGTGAGTTTCATAGCATCAAATCTAATTAAAGTATATTGTATCACTTATTCACAATAAAAATTAGTAATTACAAATAAGTAAAGAGGCTGTTTTAAATATATAGTATCCAATGATTTCGAAAAGGTTCAGATTTCAATTCTATTATACCCCATAATCGAATGATTTAATTATAATTAGACGAGTTTATATTAGTTAGTGAATGTGATGACTTTAACTCTCTATTTGAACACGTAAATGAAAAATAAAGTGGCGTAAATAGTCAATTATTTGCATCAAATAATTACCATTTTCTTAGAAATCAAAATGATAAAAGTTGTCATTGTTTTTCTTAATGGTTAAACAGGTAAATAAAAGGTAATATTGAAGAAAAATAAAAACCTAAAATACTTATACAAATAAATAAAAGTCAATATCTGTACACTAATTTGTGTATTTTGAAATGAGAAAAAGATTATGAAACAGGAGACTTGAACTTATTTAACACGATTCTGAACTGAATACAGTGACACTACAAAGTTAATTCATTCTATTCCTTTGCAAACTACACAGCTTTTACTAACTACATCATAGAGGTGATAGTTACTAACTACATCATAGAGGTAATAGTTACTAACTACATCATAGAGGTGATAGTTACTAACTACATCATAGAGGTAATAGTTACTAACTACATCATAGAGGTAATAGTTACTAACTACATCATAGAGGTAATAGTTACTAACTACATCATAGAGATAGTAGCTACTAACTACATCATAGAGGTAATAGTTACTAACTACATCATAGAGGTAATAGTTACTAACTACATCATAGAGGTAATAGTTACTAACTACATCATAGAGGTAAAAGTTACTAACTACATCATAGAGGTAATAGTTACTAACTACATCATAGAGGTGATAGTTACTAACTACATCATAGAGGTAATAGTTACTAACTACATCATAGAGGTGATAGTTACTAACTACATCATAGAGGTAATAGTTACTAACTACATCATAGAGATAATAGTTACTAACTACATCATAGAGGTAATTGTTTCATCAATGTATATCGCATGGTGCTTAGCGACTCACAAACTTACAAATTACTTTAGATTTTCTTTTCAAAAGAGTTCGTAAATGATGGAAGTTAGAAGAGATTACCATTTTTGAAATACCAGATTACTAATAGATCTATCACTACAGCTGTGAGTACTTCTAGGAGTGTAAACTTCTGCCCATCTGATACGTTGATCATTTTCCAAGGCACACCAGAGGCTAGTTTATCAATTGAAGACTAGCTTGCACTTGATGCTTCTTTACAGTTAAGAGCTGGATTTAAGAACATTATTTGAGGGAACTTTACACTAATCATATTCTCAATTTCCTATATTCTTCCCTATCACCTCCTATATCCTTCCCTATCACCTCCTATATTCTTCCCTATCACCTCCTATATTCTTCCCTATCACCTCCTATATTCTTCCCTATCACCTCCTATATTCTTCCCTATCACCTCCTATATTCTTCCCTATCACCTCCTATATTCTTCCCTATCACCTCCTATATTCTTCCTTATCACCTCCTATATTCTTCCCTATCACCTCCTATATTCTTCCCTATCACCTCCTATATTCTTCCCTATCACCTCCTATCTCATTCACTTGAAACACATGTACACTGCAGTCTGATAATTACCAAAGGAATAACAATACAAACACACAGAATTATTTTGTTTGTCCAGCTTCGTCTTTATGGCGACACCTGGAAACCCTCTACAGAGTTGCTAGTATATCCTTTCAGAAAAAAAGAGAGTGAGAGAAATGTCTGCTCTCAAACAGAGAGAGTAAGAGAAATGTCTGCTCTCAAACAGAGAGAGTGAGAGAAATGTATGCTCTCAAACAGAGAGAGTGAGAGAAATGTCTGCTCTCAAACAGAGAGAGTGAGAGAAATGTCTGTTCTCAAACAAAGAGAGTGAGAGAAATGTCTGCTCTCAAACAGAGAGAGTGAGAGAAATGTCTGCTCTCAAACTAAGAGAGTGAGAGAAATGTCTGCTCTCACACTAAGAGAGTGAGAGAAGAATGTACCTTTTTCTCTCACAATTACAAATACTGTTCCTTTCCAGTGGCGTCAGAAGCTCATATTTTTTTCAGTTACAAAAAAGGTTAACTTTATTAAGGAAGGAGAAGAGACATTTCAAAATAGTTTATTTCATTTAATGGTCTGAAGTATCGGTAAGTAGAATGCTTTGACTGCATCATTAGAGTTTAAAGGATACATGAAATAGATAAAACTGTACATAGTATTTTTAGAGATCGTATATATTATTAATGTACATTTTCTTTTCTAAGAGTTAATCATTTCTCAGTAATTTAGATGATTAATCACAGAAACTGGAACTAAATTTATTCATGATCATTATTAGTGATAATAAATTGAATATAACAATGATGACATTCCATCCTTAGTATCTCTGTTGTCTAGGGAAGTATTGAAAATATCATCTCGAATTGAATCGTAACAACATCAAGAGGAAACCTTGGCTGCAATTAAAAATATTTAAACTTTTCTGAAATCACACAAACTAATTCCTTTTTCTACTTTAATTATCTATCTTCAGTTGTAAGTATGAATGTACCAAGACTAGTTACATTTGCTATAATAGAGAGAAGAGATTACAAAGCATGATTCATAATAGCATTGTAAGTCGAAAGCATAGCAGACGAAACGGTTATTCAATTAGTGAATTTTCCAATAAACTCCCAATGAGTTCTTTGAAAAGCAATTATTAATGGTTTAAACGTATAAATATTGCACAGCTTATTTAATTTAATGCCAAAAAAGTAATAGAAATATCCTTTCCTGAAGGTAAAGAAGATAGATTTTCTTCTCCGCAGTCTCTACCGTTTGAAGTTTATGCGTCAAAAGGGAACTTGATGACAAAAAGTTACTTTCATCAGAGGAAGAATGAGAAAATTCACTTGATGGAATAAAAATAATTCAGTGACATATAAAGTAGATGAAAAATGATCGACTCTCAAAACCTAACAATTCATACATAATACAGGCAACCATATAAGTTTTATATATCCCTTTCCTGACGATTAAATATTTTCTAACCTTACGATTATTTGTGCCATTTTTCAGGCTCTTTTTCGACATTTGAGAAATTGCTTCATTTTCTACAATAACACACTTCTACCAATTTTACATGAGAACACTTCAAAGTCCTAATTTCAGACTATTCTGATCTATTCTAAATTTATGCGACAGAATTATTATGAGAATTATTATATCATTTCTAATCTTTATATATTTTTTTTCTCTCTCTCTCTCTACTTTGTATATTTCAAATCCTCAATTAATATTTTAAATTTGCATAATTATATATAAACTTTGGAACAATACCCATTTCATGTTAAAAACATATGTATTAGTCAGGATTTTCACCATCAAATTAATAGTTATTTATTTTTAGTTATACTCCATAAACTCTCTAGGTGACGCATCATACTTAAATAACCTGCTAGCTTCCACTAAACCTCGTTATTAATTCTGACCAAAAGATTCACTCAGTCTTACATTACCTTTTTATTTTCACTTTCCATTGTCCCATCAAATTTCAATTAGTAACATGCTAGTTTTCACATAGACTCATTTTAAAATATCAAACAAATAATGTTTTTCATAAGAATTCCATAATTCGTAACATTACATTCAATTTTTTAACTAATAATCCCTTCCTTCTCTTGTTAAGTTACACATTCCTTTTTTCTGTTTATGTTCATTTAGTCTAACCGTTTCTATTCCATCAGTCTAAGCATTTCTATTTTATTTTCTGTTCTTCTTAATTCTAGACTGTCTGTATATATTTTAAATAGCTGAAGATGATAATACTCATCTATCGATACGTTGTGAAATTTTTTAATAATGTGTTTTTAATCAATAAAATATTTTCATTTAATTATAAGAAAAAACAAAGTAAAAAATTATCTAAAGTAAAGGCTCATCTACTCTTCAATGAGACATGTTTAATTAATAATTTGTTGCCTACTTATACTAATACTGTAGGTGTCACCCAATTTTCGGTTTTACGAAAATGCCTCCAAATAACGGAGGTGGGTGGTACCTATCTACAGTAGCAATAAAGAGTTATCTTCACAACATGAGGAAAGTGATGCATCTGAAAGTATAAATTTCAGTAGCTCACACGATATATAAGTTACAGTAGGAGAAATACAATGAGTTACTTCACACTTATCTTAAAATTTAAAATATGTTACTCTAAATACAACAAATTCAATTTAATATTATAATTGCCAACATTTTATAATATACTTTAGTGTATCTTTATTTTCATATGCCAGTTTCAGATTAGTTTTTTTCCATAATACACAATCAAGATTTCAAATGAAAATTATTCAAATGAAAAGAAAATTAATTTAAAATTAATTAACTCATATTCACAACAGTTGAAAATCAAGACCGATTTCACTCATTATTTTTACTCAGCATTTACAGAGCATATCTATTCAAAAAAAAAATTAGATGTATTTCACAAATGTCGATGTTTTCTGGTCTTATATAAAAGCTAAACATATGATATTATTAAATTACTCTTTAATATGAGAATAAATATAATTGTACAGCTGTACATATATGTAAGGAAGGTGACACGGCAAATTACGTAATCTATAAATGGTAACAGAATTTTGCTTTTAGAGTACTTGAGCAGCTCTAAGAGACGACATATGAGAATAAATAATAAGCCTGGCAATAGTCACACTTGTTAACCACGTACAACAAAACTATCGAAACCCACCAGTGAGAAATGGAGTAAAAATTATCCAATGGATCTCCAAGCCTATCTTTACAGACACTGAAAATCTCTGACATCTGCAAGTGCTTCAAAAAGCGAATGGAAGGAGCAGAAATTATCCTTAGGTTTTACGAAATTTATTGAAAGATATTCGACAGTGCAAATGTTTAAAACTATTGCATTTGATCACGTAAATGTGACGTTGAGTCATTCACAGTAATTCATTTGAATAAAGGGAGTAGCACTTTTTTTAAAAGGTTCCCCATGCGTTTGCAATAGGTTATGAATTTATTTTAATGTAAAATGCTATAATTACAAGATTAGTTTTAGTTAAATATTTTGATCCATTAATTGAATATGAGCAAAATTATTTATAAGGAAAATTATTGGAAATCCTGCTGATCACACATCATTGGGATATCGTTTTTTTTTTTTATTAGATGTGGTTTGGGATTTTCTTGGCAATGACTTTCAATTGAGTTCCGTACCACCTTAAGGTCTCTTATACACAGGCGTTTTTCTCCTGCTGCTGCAAAGATAATTGGGCATAAGAAAACGCTACGACTTAATAAACGTATGTGTTGTATATCGGCTAAGATCTGACGCTTTTTCATGCTGCCTTTTTGTTTACAAAACACCGCGTGTGAAATAGGCCTCAGTGTAGTGCGTATAAGGACTTCAACATAAAACAGCGTGTACCACCGTGCTGGTAGGTTTTTCCCCTGATGTGGTGATGTCTCTTCCCTGTTTGTATCTTAGGGATGCATAGTGCTGTAGTTTATTCACTACTTTTTCACTTCTAAATGGCTGGCATAATTTATCTGCTTGCCCTTAAAGCCACTCAAACTTACCGCAAGCTAATAAATTCTATTTAGTTACGTTCCTGAAGACGACTGACTAATATATTTACCTCTGTGAAAGATATTATAGATATTATAGAAATTATATTATATATTATACAAAGATATTAAATGCATTAAAAATGTAATATAATAACTCTGTTACCACTATTATTTTTTTCTTCATTAAGAAATTTATCATTTTTTTATTATACATTTACCATTTCTTTTCAGCTTTCTATCAAACCAAAATACTTTTAAAATACAATTAATTACAAAATTTATTAGATGAGGACACTATTACTAAAGTTTGTACATAATTAGCTCTATTACATTTTCTATTGCAGTTTCCATTCTCCCATACTATTTAATGCCATAACTGAAATATTCTATTTTCTCTGTACAGTTTCACCCTAAACCATCGAATCTTTAGTGAAATAAAAGCCAAATCTTTCAACTCAGTTTATATAATAATGCAATTGCTCTAATTTTTAGCACACTATATCTCATTATATAGGGCAACCAAGATAACTATAAGTCATTACAATGATTTTATAAATATAAGAAATATAAGAAATTATATGAAAAATAATTTTTCGAAAATAACATTTAACCGAATTTAGCAATAATTTTACATTAACTGAATGTACTGATAGACTTTAAATGGTGAGCATTTCATTCCATTCTTTGTAAGAGTCTTGCATTCAAAATACTTATAAATGATGACAATTAAAGTGCCTAATTGGTTTGTTACTTATTTGTTCTATTTTGGAGAGGCTGGAGACTAACGAGTGACTCCTCTCCACCACGTGACTATATTAAGGAGTGAGGGAATTAATGGAGAGGGGAATGGAGTACAGAGAGGGGAGGAGTGGGGGTAGAGATTGGGGGGGGTTATGGAAGGGATGATTGATGACTTCAAACTCTCAAGCAATTTAAAAGAGAATTTTTAACGCGGAACATATTTTCACACGTACAATTTATGTCTGATTTTAGTCAATATACATATGGCTGGTACGCTTAAGATATTTGAATACGATATTTTGATGTTTGGAATATTACCTTACGAAATTGTAAAAGACAATATGAAGCGTATAAACATGAATTCTATGCGAGGGAACTATTACATTCAATATTTTTAGTTGTAATTCTTAGTTAATGACAGGGCGATCATTATCTAGGAATTTACCTTTTACTTATATTGAAAATTTAATTCTAAAAAAACATCTAAATTTAACACATTTAAAAAGTGTTAACAAAAAGGATGAATTATTTCTAAAAAAGAAACCCCTGTAAAACAGAAATTACTAAAAAGACTGCCTAAAAGGCAATCATGGAGCTATACCATTAATTACTGGGCTTTAGTTCTATAGGAGATGGAGAGTTCATAGCCAAGGGGTCACTATATACCTTATCAGCAATCACCACTTTTGCTAAATTGAAATGAGAACAGCAATAATGAGAACAGCAATAATGAGAACAGCAATAATGAGAACAGCAATAATGAGAACAGCAATAATGAGAACAGCAATAATGAGAACAGCAATAATGAGAACAGCAATAATGAGAACAGCAATAATGAGAACAGCAATAATGAGAACAGCAATAATGAGAGCAGCAATAATGAGAACAGCAATAATGAGAACAGCACTAATGAGAACAGCACTAATGAGAACACAGGGAGAGATGGAATGAACAGACAGTGACCATCCTCCTTACATTTAATGTTGTAACTTAAATATTCTACAGTCATGTTGAAAAATGAACAGATCCGTTAGATAATATATTATTAGATTGTGATAATAATCACTCACTGCAGTCACTGCTCACTACAGTAAATGCAGTCACTGTTCACTACAGTCACTGTTCACTACAGTCACTGCTCACTACAGTCACTGCTCACTACAGTCACTGCTCACTGCAGTCACTGCTCACTACAGTCACTGCTCACTACAGTCACTGCTCACTACAGTCACTGCTCACTGCAGTCACTGCTCACTACAGTCACTGCTCACTACAGTCACTGCTCACTACAGTCACTGCTCACTGCAGTCACTGCTCACTACAGTCACTGCTCACTGCAGTCACTGCTCACTACAGTCACTGCTCACTACAGTCACTGCTCACTGTAGTCACTGCTCACTACAGTCACTGCTCACTACAGTCACTGCTCACTGCTCACTACAGTCACTGCTCACTACAGTCACTGCTCACTGCAGTAACTGCTCACTACAGTCACTGCTCACTGCAGTCACTGCTCACTACAGTCACTGCTCACTACAGTCACTGCTCACTGCAGTCACTGCTCACTACAGTCACTGCTCACTACAGTCACTGCTCAATGCAGTCACTGCTCAATGCAGTCACTGCTCACTACAGTCACTGCTCACTACAGTCACTGCTCACTACAGTCACTGTTCAGTACAGTCACTGCTCACTGCAGTCACTGCTCACTACAGTCACTGCTCACTACAGTCACTTTGGTGATAATTTGGTTCCTGTATTCACTATAATTTGGTGCCTATATTCTCTATAGTTTGGTATATTCCTATAATTGGTGCCTATATTCACTATAAATTGGTGCCTATATTCACTATAATTGGTGCCTATATTCACTATAAATTGTGCCTATATTCACTATAATTTGGTGCCTATATTCACTATAATTTGGTGCCTATATTCACTATAAATTGGTGCCTATATTCACTATAATTTGGTGCCTATATTCACTATAAATTGGTGCCTATATTCACTATAATTTGGTGCCTATATTCACTATAAATTGGTGCCTATATTCACTATAATTTGGTGCCTATATCACTATAAATTGGTGCCTATATTCACTATAATTTGGTGCCTATTCACTATAAATTGGTGCCTATATTCACTATAATTTGGTGCCTATATTCACTATAATTTGGTGCCTATATTCACTATAATTTGGTGCCTATATTCACTATATTCACTATAATTTGGTGCCTATATTCACTATAATTTGGTGCCTATATTCACTATAATTTGGTGCTTTATTCACTATAATTTGGTGCTATATTCACTATAATTGGTGCCTATATTCACTATAATTGGTGCCTATATTCACTATAAATTGGTGCCTATATTCACTATAAATTGGTGCCTATATTCACTATAAATTGGTGCCTATATTCACTATAATTGGTGCCTATATTCACTATAAATTGGTGCCTATATTCACTATAATTTGGTGCCTATATCACTATAATTGTGCCTATATCACTATAATTGGTGCCTATATTCACTATAATTTGGTGCCTATATTCACTATAATTTGGTGCCTATATTCACTATAAATTGTGCCTATATTCACTATAATTTGGTGCCTCTATTCACTATAATTGGTGCCTATATCACTATAAATTGGTGCCTATATTCACTATAATTTGGTGCCTATATTCACTATAATTTGGTGCCTATATTCACTATAATTTGGTGCCTATATTCACTATAATTTGGTGCCTATATTCACTATAAATTGGTGCCTATATTCACTATAATTTGGTGCCTATATTCACTATAATTTGGTGCCTATATTCACTATAAATTGGTGCCTATATTCACTATAATTTGGTGCCTATATTCACTATAAATTGGTGCCTATATTCACTATAATTTGGTGCCTCTATTCACTATAAATTGGTGCCTATATTCACTATAAATTGGTGCCTATATTCACTATAATTTGGTGCTATATTCACTATAAATTGGTGCTATATTCACTATAATTTGGTGCCTATATTCACTATAATTTGGTGCCTATATTCACTATAATTTGGTGCCTTATTCACTATAATTTGTGCCTATATTCACTATAATTTGGTGCCTATATTCACTATAATTTGGTGCCTATATTCACTATAATTGGTGTAATTGGCCTATATTCACTATAATTTGGTGCCTATATTCACTATAAATTGGTGCCTATATTCACTATAATTTGGTGCCTATATTCACTATAAATTGGTGCCTATATTCACTATAATTTGGTGCCTATATTCACTATAAATTGGTGCCTATATTCACTATAAATTGGTGCCTAATTCACTATAATTTGGTGCCTATATTCCTATATATAATTGGTGCCTATATTCACTATAATTTGGTGCCTATATTCACTATAATTTGGTGCCTATATTCACTATAATTTGGTGCCTATATTCACTATAATTTGGTGCCTATATTCACTATAATTGGTCGCTATATTCACTATAATTTTGGTGCCTATATTCACTATAATTGGTGCCTATATTCACTATAATTGGTGCTTATTCACTAATGGTGCCTATATTCACTATAATTGGTGCCTATATTCACTATAAATTGGTGCCTATATTCACTATAATTGGTGCCTATATTCACTATAATTGGCTATTCACTATAATTGGTGCCTATATCATAATTTGGTGCCTATATTCACTATAAATTGGTGCCTAGATTCACTAAATTGGTGCCTATATTCACTATAATTGGTGCCTATATTCACTATAATTTGGTGCCTATATTCACTATAAATTGGTGCCTATATTCACTATAATTGGTGCCTATATGGTCACTATAATTGGTGCCTATATTCACTATAATTGGTGCCTATATTCACTATAAATTGGTGCCTATATTCACTATAATTTGGTGCCTATATTCACTATAAATTGGTGCCTATATTCACTATAATTTGGTGCCTATATTCACTATAATTTGGTGCCTATATTCACTATAATTTGGTGCCTATATTCACTATAAATTGGTGCCTATATTCACTATAAATTGGTGCCTATATTCACTATAAATGGTGCCTATTCTATATTTGGTGCCTGTATTCACTATAATTTGGTGCCTGTATTCACTCTCATTTTCTGCAAACTACAATCCGAATTTTATAACCAAAATTAGTTTAGGGCGAAAGTTACGTAATTACCGTTGTTAGCAATCTCTATGTCTCTATTAAATTAATTGAGTCTGGGTGAAGAGATCAGCGATGTATATTGAGTGTTTACATTTCACTTTAACTACAAATAGTAATGTCTGAGGAAAGAAACATCGTTTAAAAGGACTAAATTTGTTTTTCCAAGTTATTGAGTGCATTTTATTAAATGTGTTATAGAGCTTTTATGGCTTATGACTAGCAATATTTGCATTTTTCTATAGAATATGAAGCTAATCATGTTGATATAATGAAATATTTTCATTGTAATTTAAATGAATCTCATAAGTTCCAGTTTTAAATTGTTATCCATGACACTCACCTGGTATTACTCGGGGTCCGTTTGCGGTGTTGATCCCTGCTGATCCATACTTGAGTTGTCCGGGGGCCGCGTTGCTCACACCGCAATATCGTCCAAATCATCGTCTGTGCCGTTCATGCTGATTATGCCACTTCCACCCCCGTACTGTCCCCATCCGCACCGTAGTTGCGCCTGTAGATGTAGCGCACCCCTTGCCGCTGTCCGCACTGCGCTTTTTGCTGCCCAGACTCCATATTCTCCTTCCAGACATGTTGAGGTTGCTGTGAGTGGGAGCCCAGGGATCAAAGGCACGAAAAGTAGTTTAGAGGTGGGAGAGGAGTCTTATTGAC
>CANNZV010001900.1:0-123914 GCA_947561585.1 Caprella mutica
GGGAGCAATGCGGTAAAATAACTCAGTAACTTAAGAAGTATTAAACCAAATTTAATGAAATTTGGTGGGAAGATGGAGTTTATTAGATTTTGAGAGGAAACAGGTTAAATTGCAGGGTCACTTATAAGATGCGTGGAAGATATGCGCTCTAATACACTGAAAGAAAAGTGTACTCAACCGAACCTATATATAGTTTCATACAAACCACAATGTTGGTCATTTTTAAACCATACCACAGATGTCGTTTGAATCAAACATCATGAATTTATAATATAATTTTACCTACATGTAGGTACTTTATCTTACCTACATCTATCACAATTCTAACTACAGCTGAATGTCTATTTTACCTACATACAAGCAATTCAAACCACAGCTGTGGTTAAACATTACCTACATGCTTATTAATTAAACTACAGCTGGTTGTCTATTTTACCAACATGAATGCAATTCAAACCTCATGTAAAAGAATATTTAACTGATAAACTAATTCTTCAAACTACAGCCGCTAAGCAATTTTACCTACATGCATTTTATTTTAGTCACTTGGATAATGTTCACTTTAACTACACTCGATTACAAAATTCTGTAGTAATCAAATTCAGAAGAATACATATAAAATTTAGCATGAAGATTAACTAATAAATATAGAGTGATAATATTTCTGCTAAGTTAGTTAAAATAGATACAATATAAATAATTAAATTAGATATTTAGTAAATCTTTCCATATTCAACAAATCAATGTAATAAAACTCAAATTAATGAATTACATTTAATATAAAATGAACAATTTCAGAAACACACGATACTTGGTAAACACTAGAAAGAAGAAAATTATTATAGTTTCTCAGAAGCTAGAAAAATTGAAAAAGTTACCAACTTATGTATCATTAAACATGAATAAAATATTCAAGAAACATAACAGTTCTTTTCAAACTCATTTAATAGATTACTAAATTTGAGATCACACCATCAAAGGAGAAACTGCAACTAGATTATAACTTGAGAGATAGAGTATAACTCGAAAAATAGTCTATAACTCGAGAACTAGATTATAACTCGAAAACTAGATTATAACTCGAGGAATCAAGAAATAGTTGTATATAGTTATGTTAAAAAGGCCTAAATAAAGCTTCCTTGTAGCTCCAAGATTTAAATACCCAAACAAATAAAAAGTCATTTAGTAGTTCATGAACTGAATTGTTCACAGCTAGCTATTTCTTAAAGCGACTCACCAAAACAGTGATGCATGGTTCTTTCAAATCATACATTGAATGAATATTGTACAATGATGTTCACAGTAATGTAAAAATGTTTCAGCACTCCTTGCTATATTGCTAATTCAAAACTTGGGACAGTTTAAAATTCTACATCAATCGTCTTCAAAAAGTGTTGGCACCCAAAACATAATGTCATCAGAGGATACTTGATCAACTTCAGAAGACTTTGAAGATGGGTGGCTGGAATGAGACTAAGAAGGGTGATTACTTCTCTTGCCACCTATCCTCTTCAATAGTTAGCCAAATGACTGAAAAGAAAATTACAAAGCATCAATTAATGAAGATTTTCCCATTCATAGTTAGCTAGAAGTCAAAAAAATAGGTAAAACTTACAGAAACTTACCTCTAAAAGTTAACACCAACATCATCAGCAGTTGGTGGCCTCAATCTCTTGTTGTTGTGATGATGTTAGCAAAATTATGCAAGCCACCCTAAAAGTCTTCATTAGAATGTCTCTGGTGTCTGCAAAATATATGGAATTAGGAAATAGTTGGGAATAGTTAGTACAATTGAGAGATTAAGGCTACTTATTGACTAGCTATGTAGCAATTATTAGCAAAAAAACTAAAATTCAGAATGAATAGAGTGATAATTGTTAAAATAAGCCTCCGCAAGTGATATAAAACAGTCTTAGATTAAGTAACAGCAAGAACATATTTCCTTTATCCAATGGACTTCTCTAGATTAAAATTAAATATAGTAGATTTTAAAAATGAGATATATAATTGAATATAATTGAATGAGAAAAATAATTAATTAGCTATCATGCAGTTATTGATGACAACATAGAATAAAATGTAAAGATGTAGCTGCTAGCTACTGAATTTCAATCACTTTGTAGCTACTGTTACCAAAAATTCATATAACTCTGAAAAAGAGCCATATGAAAGTCATGGTATCTATAAAAAGATAAAATTCTATAAAAGCTGTGGGAGATTCTGAATTATGGGTTGATTTCAGAGGGCATTTCAGTCCCAAATAATTAAATTGTTACCGAGAGCCAGAAAATAACTATCTCAAATCCAGTCTGCTGAATATTAATTTTTTTTAATATTTTCTGTGCATAAAATACTTATTTTCTTCTTCAATTTACATTTATTTTGTTGAAAATAGAATGCAAAATAGATAATTCTTGAACAATTTACCAGTTTCAGTAGTCTGGTGTTTATATTAAAATATTTGATAACAAAGAATACACTATTTAAAAATCCATTAGGCATACAGTTGAATTTAATAAATACAATGAATTTAAGATCCCATTAACTGATCATCATATATCAAAGTCAATAGAAACTGATCTCAAAAATATCTATTTTGATTATTGTTCTCAACTTCTCATTGAAATACAATTAATATAAAAGAAACTTAAAGATAATTTTCATAGAAAAGGATACAAAATATTCCATATTCTGCAGACTGCCAACAGAGCAATCAAGTCATCAGAGATAATTAAGAAATTTAAACTATAATAATAGCTACAGTCTGTAAGTGGTGTACAGAACTAGGTACTCTAACTTTAAAAAAAAAATCATGGAAAAGCCAGCAAACAAATAAATTCAATTGGCTAGTCTTCCATGCAGTGGGCACTAGCTAGGTAACTGTCTATCATCATTGATTTAGCAATTTTCCCTCAAAATATTATTGGCAAAATAATGATAAATAAAGAATATGAATTTAAGATAAAAGAAAAACAACCCAGTTTACCATCAAATATAATCTGGGAGAACTGGTGAATAAATTGGAGAGTTCATGGACCACATAATTTTACTTGGACATCAGTTTGTATTTTAACATTATCTGTACAAACAGTTTTTAATTTCTTCTCTTATATACATGTATTTTTCTTAGAAGAGAAGGAAAATAGAGGATTTCTTGGAAAGCACTTTACCAGTTTCTGCAATCTGGCCAGGGCAGAGTCAGAGATTAAGAGTGACACTGTGGCAGACAGTCTGACAGAGAGACTTTAAAAAGTTTACCCCAATATACTATATTGTAATTAGGATTATATTACATGCAAGCACCCTAGAAGTAGAGGCTAGAGCAAACTAAAGATTATGGTCAGTTGCCTATAAATAGGCTATTTTCTGCCTTGGATATTTTTCAATTATAAACAGCTAGGCTGATTTCCTATTTTATTATTTTTCAGAATGAATTGATCACAGAAAACTATTATAGCCTATTTTATGTTCTGATTTATATCCCTATTACTATAAATTTAAGCACTGAGAATTGCTGAAATTAAATTAGGGTTACCACCAAAATACACACCTACCTTCATTGATATTTCACTGAAACTGACGCGCTGTTCCAGTTTCCCGCCTGATTTACATTAAATTTACATACATGTGATTAATAATTTCATAGTAATACTCTAACTACATAGAGGACGGTTATATATACTGACAATGGAGAATAATTTACCTACATGCAAGTTTATTTTTGATTTGTTCTGTAGGTAAGGTAAACTGACATGGATGATGCGTATTTCTAACCACAGAAAAATAAAATTGTACCAACATTTCGTGCGTTTATACTGACTAGAGAATTAAACCACATGCTGTAGTTCATCTACACCTAGCACATTATTGGAATTAACTACTTTAGCGTATAACCAACCCACAATGAGTTAAACTACAGTGTGTTGTTTGATGTCCAAAAATTATTTCTCTCAGTGTAGCGCCCATCATCTAGTTTAATATGTTTCCTTTACCTTAATAATAAAAGAATATCAAGAAAATTCTTGTTTTTTTTTCACGCTTAAATTATTTTCCAGCACAGTGCGTCAATAGTTCATGTATTGAGTAAATATTAAAGCTCGTGCATGAGCTAGAATTACCTATCTGGATATAAATAGGATAAGTGAAGGATAAATCAAATATAAAAAAGAATAACTCAATAATAATTAATATCATATAATCTCTTTTAGTGTAAATACTCTGCCCGCTCGCTATAGACATAATATACACAATATACATTTATATTATATACTTCATTTAAATATGTATTTGCCATGAAGGCTCACAGCGCAGATAATAATTTGGGAAAATTGGGAAAGATGCTTTTTTTGTACATAAGCCATAATTCACTGAACATCGATGCGGGTCCTTGATCCACAGAACATGGGTCTACTACTACACCCGAGATTTAAAAATTTATAGAAAATTTCAATTATACACTTTACAATATAATTTTGGTACAGGATATAATTACAAAGTATCCTCCCTCCAGTAATTGATCTAATTGCCTATAATGAATATGATCATTCTATAGGTATCTATTTTATTATGCAAATAGGAATTGAGAAAACAGATTATTTGAAATTTGTTTACTTTCCAATTAATAAAAAGAAAAGATGATCTTGAATACTGTGGCTCAACTCACACGGGTCCATCACCTGAAAAAATAATGTCAGAGTATAGGAAATAGACCCAAGTTCAGTGTTATAGAGAGTATTTGCTTGAGTTTAACGTACCCATGTTCAGTGGATTAGTGGTATATAAAATATTCGTAAAATCAATACAAATACTTACTTATAATTTACACGTAGTTGAGACACAGTGTGTAGTAGTGATGCTGGCAGACAGCTGCGTTTTTCAGGAATGACGAAGAGAGCGTTTCTTCATGTCAGCTTGGTCTTCACTCAGTTAGCATCTTTGCGTGTGCTCCTTCATCTCAGCTGCTGAAGGCCCTCCAGCTGATATTCGTTAGTGCCCGCTTCAATTTCTCCAGGAAGATATTCTTGATCGTGTTCGCTGTCATACATAACATAAAACTCTAGCAAATTACCTTCCACATCGCTTTCATCAAGCTTACATCAATACAATTCATTATGTCTTCATCTCTATGTAAAAATTTTGATTTACGTGACATTTTGTTATTCTAATAATTAACTTTATTTATGCTGAGACAACAATGAAATGTAATTAATAATGTAATGAATGAATATAAATACTCAATAAAACAATAAATATGCACTGGGATCACTAATAGTTAAAGCTTTTGGGAAACAAAATAATTGATGGATGTACGCTGATCTATAGCTCAAGCAAAAGTTTCCCAATCACCACTAATTACATACAATTATATGCACTTGTTACTACACCATAATGCACAGTCACTGATATTGAGTGAACTGCACCCACAAAATAAACTGCCGGCTTCACTGAACATGGGTCCACATTACCCGAACACTACAATAGAACCACAACGAGACAACGGAATAAACTTTCACTACCCTGTCTCGTCACATGATGAAGCTATTGGGAACCGCACGGCCTTGCTGCACTTCAACATGAAGTTCTGCACATCATGGGACTCTGTTAGAGTGTATTGAACCAATGATCAGTGAATTAGGGTTAATATAAGTAGTATGTTATTGTATATTAATATAGTGTGCTATCGTATATTAATATATAAAGTTTGCTATTGTATGTTAATATATGAAGTATGCTATATATATTAAATAGTGTGCTATTGTATATTAATATATGAAGTGTGCTATTATATATTAATATAGTGTGCTATTGTATATCAATATAATGTGCTAATATTCAAAGACTATAGTATAATAATATAGAGTTTCGAAAGTTTATCATCTGTTTAATATAGTATTTAAAAAGATTATAGTATGTTAATTTAGGATTTAAAAAGATTACAGTAGTTAATATAGTGTATACAAATATTTTAATTTATTTATTTATTTACACAAAGTACCCTTACAAAACTATGACAAAGCTGGGCATCTTTGTCACAAAACACGATAATAATGGGAATTTTTATTAAAGAGATTCTTTGTGACCCGTAAAAGCCTAGAGCTTTAAGGGTAAACCTATACATATAAACCTATGTAAACCTAAATGAACATAAATAAACCTAAATACCTAGTAAAAACCTAGTATGTATTAATGTTTGGAGATACAATTTTTCATTTACAAAAGTTTTACTCATATATAATACACGTGTTCCAGCTCAGGTACATATCATAAGTTTTTTTCTATTAAAATACAGCTTCAAAAATGAACAGGTATTTGTTTCAAATGCTTCAATTTCACAATGCACTTCTCGTAACTTATGTCAATAATGTAGGAAGCGTATTATTATCGAACATTTTGAAAGCAAACACATAGAACGTATTTGCCAAAACACACAAATATGCATAACCACTAGCAACAATGCCCAATGCATATTGACTATGCGTTTATGCACACAAGTCATTCACAAATTAATATAATTATGCTAGAAACAATTGTTTCATGTCAAATTACAGGAAAATGTACATATGTAAGTTAAGATTCGCTAGCATTGTTTTACTCATTCGAATTGTTTTATCTCAGTATGGTTAATTCAAAATCATTTTCTAACACTGCTTTTGTAAGAACAACGCATCTGGTATAACAACTTAACAGTCACAGTTGACTAAAGTTAATTTCGTCAAAGGTAATTTCGAGAGACACTAAAAAAAAGATTGATTCCCCACCTGTTCTTCTATGGCCCCATCATAACTTTCTCTCTGTGTAGGTAATATTAAATGTCGGAGAAGTGATTCTCCTGATACATCTTCGGAATGTTGGCAACTCGATGTCAATTAAAGGACATCTGTCACACTGTAATGGGTGAACTCTCTTGAGTAACTGGAATAGAAATAGAGTGGAGTTTTTAGCCAACATTTGAGGGCAAAGGATCTATCTTCACATGTATAATTAATTTTATTCAAACACTCAAAATCATATATGATTCACTCACATCATAATTGACATTAAATTATTTGTTTGAACTGTAATTTGAGATTGTAAGAAAGAAAAAAATTGTAGGAAATTGGGAGTTAGACCACATTAACGATTTCAGATTTATATACATGAAGAAGATTTATACATGACAGTTTTGTTCTATTATGATATTTTCAAAGTATGCAGGTTTTATATATACTGGATATCGTTATATTATCATATTATTTTTATATTATATCAAACACAGTAAAATTGGGAGACTTATAGAGAAATGTTTTTTCAAATTCATTACCGCATTTATGTAGAAGTTAAATTGGTATTTGAATACCAATTGAGAAACATTTTCATGTTTGTAAGAAACTAATTGCTATTATATCGAGTCTTCCAAGCCTCTACATTTCTAGGTCGTAGTAAATTACAAATACCTAACATGATAATGTGATTTTAACGTCATATTAAATATCTCGGAAATTCTTGGCCAAATTTCACCCCACAATATTGGCAGCAGCTTGAAAACATTTCCAGGGAGAGAGAAGAGGTTTAGAATTCAATAAAGAAAAAATAAGTTCCTATTTAGCTTTGGAGAGAAATTTTGCAACTATATCTCCTATAACTACTGGTTTTGAACAATTAAAATTTGTAGCTCAGCAAAGATGAAATATTTCATTATAAAGATTTGTATAACGAAGAATTAACTAATTTCTTATTTTCACCAAAAAATAAATAATGGTGTATATATTTCACATGATATTCCCTATTTCATTCGATAAAAGTTAAATAATGCTTTGTGTGATTTAAGATACGGCAAACGGAAAAAATAGAAAAAAATCATACAGTTTATTTATTTTACAGTATGGACCACAAAAAAAAACCCGAATTCAAATGCGTATAATTTTGGAATAATCAAGATATTTTTTGTTGCATTATGTGCAGAAAAGTGTTTTTTTCACTATCCGGAGTGTCTCACAATGACGTTAATTAGAAATATTTTGCTTCTCTCAGCGTTGTGTTGAAAGTCAGTGGTTGAAAAGGTAAGTTGCACCATGGCTTACTCAATTATACGGCCTGATTTTCTGCCTTTTCGTCAAAAAAATAGAAGGTCAATATTTTCACTTATAATAGAATTTACATTTTGCTACCAAATAATATATTTTTTTCATTGATTCAAGTAATATATAGTTTATGATAGGTTAACAATAATTTGAAATATGTATATATTATATTAATGTTTATATATATTATATTTATGTTTATATATATTAATAATTTATTATGAAGCACATTATGAAACCAATATCACTATAGCTGTAAAGAGCATTTTTATATAATATATAGCAGCCTGTGTGTGGATAGAAGGATAGAAAAGATAGAGTATATGAACTGCCAAAATATGGAAGCCATAAAGTTGCAGTTCACACTTAAGAATGAGGAAATGATATGATCAACATTTCAACATATATATATAACGCCCAGAAAGTCTGAAGACGATATCTGGTGCGGTTATTTTAACGCGCACTATCCAATGTGGTACATAGTGGTGGCAGCTAAAGAGAGAGGAAGGCCCTGGAAGGCCTTTTCCACTACGTGGTCCTGATTACTATCAAGGACGGGGTGGATATATCAGAGTGGAGAAAGGGTCGGGATGTAGCTCGCCCGACCTGATGGTGGTTAAAACCGAAGAATATGGATCGAAACGTGGATGATCAAACGTGCAACAGTGATAATGATAGAGAATGAACGCAGCAAGATGAGAGTATTTCGAGAGGGCTGCATACGTGAGCTGTACCATCCCTTCTACTCTTCTCGTTGATCATAGATGATAATGCTGGGGACAGTTTAGAGGGATTACTTTTGTTGATTATCTGACCCTGGTGTGCTCTGATAGGAACAGATCACTAGCATCAAACACTATGCAGACCGAGATACCGCAGACTCCAATGACTCAAAATGGACCCTGCATATGACAGTACTGGGAAAACTGCCTCTAGCCACCAAATCACCCACTTCCCTGAGGTAGGTGACTGAAGATGGGGGTTAAAACCAATACGGCACATAGAAGGAAGAGGCTGCGAGACACATATGGTTGAAATGCTCATTGCTCAGAGTTGGATCATATGAGGAGGAGACACAGCCTAGTCGAAGATATGGTGGAACTTCTAAAGAGTCCAGTTCTGATGAAGGTGTTTCTCGGCAGTATGCGGAGTCATTTCTCAACAGTATGCTGAATCGCTTCTCAACAGTATGCGCAGTCGTTTCTCAGCAGTAAGTGCAGTCGTTTCTCAGCATTATGTAAAGTCGTTTATCAGCAGAATGTGCAGTCATTTCTCATCAGTATGCGGAGTCGTTTCTCAGCAGTATACGGAGTCGTTTCTCAGCAGTATGCAGAGTCGTTTCTCATCAGTATGCGGAGTCGTTTCTCAGCAGTATGCGGAGTCGTTTCTCAGCAGTATGCGGAGTCGTTTCTCAGCAGTATGCGGAGTCGTTTCTCAGCAGTATGCGGAGTCGTTTCTCAGCAGTATGCGGAATCGTTTCTCAGCAGTATGCGGAGTTGTTTCTCAGCAGTATGCGGAATCGTTTCTCAGCAGTATGCGGAGTCGTTTCTCAGCAGCATGCGGAGGCGTTTCTCAGCAGTATGCGGAGTCGTTTCTCAGCAGTATGCGGAGGCGTTTCTCAGCAGTATGTGGAGGCGTTTCTCAGCAGTATGCGGAGTCGTTTCTCAGCAGTATGCGGAGTCGTTTCTCAGCAGTATGCGGAGGCGTTTCTCAGCAGTATGTGGAGGCGTTTCTCAGCAGTATATGGAGGCGTTTCTCAGCAGTATGCGGAGTCGTTTCTCAGCAGTATGTGGAGGCGTTTTTCAGCAGTATGCGGAGGCGTTTCTCAGCAGTATGCGGAGGCGTTTCTCAGCAGTATGCAGAGGCGTTTCTCAGCAGTATGTGGAGGCGTTTCTCAGCAGTATGCGGAGTCGTTTCTCAGCAGTATGCGGAGTCGTTTCTCAGCAGTATGCGGAGTCGTTTCTCAGCAGTATGCGGAGTCGTTTCTCAGCAGTATGCGGAGTCGTTTCTCAGCAGTATGCGGAGTAGTTTCTCAGCAGTATGCGGAGTCGTTTCTCAGCAGTATGCGGAGTCATTTCTCAGCAGTATGCGGAGTCGTTTCTCAGCAGTATGCGGAGTCGTTTCTCAGCAGTATGCAGAATCGTTTCTCAGCAGTATGCGGGTCGTTTCTCAGCAGTATGCGGAATCGTTTATCAGCAGTATGCGGAGTCGTTTCTTAGCAGTATGCGGAATCGTTTCTCAGCAGTATGCGGAGGCGTTTCTCAGCAGTATGTGGAGGTGTTTCTCAGCAGTATGCGGAGGCGTTTCTCAGCAGTATGTGGAGGTGTTTCTCAGCAGTATGTGGAGGCGTTTCTCAGCAGTATGCGGAGGCGTTTCTCAGCAGTATGCGGAGGCGTTTCTCAGCAGTATGCGGAGGCGTTTCTCAGCAGTATGTGGAGGCGTTTCTCAGCAGTATGTGGAGGCGTTCCTCAGCAGTATGCGGAGGCGTTTCTCAGCAGTATGCAGAGGCGTTTCTCAGCAGTAAGCGGTGGAATTTTTCAGCAGTAAGCGGTGGCGTTTCTCAGCAGTAAGCGGTGGAATTTCTCAGCAGTAAGCGGTGGAATTTTTCAGCAGTAAGCGGTGGCGTTTCTCAGCAGTAAGCGGTGGAATTTCTCAGCAGTAAGCGGTGGAATTTCTCAGCAGTAAGCGGTGGAATTTTTCAGCAGTAAGCGGTGGCGTTTCTCAGCAGTAAGCGGAGGATATTTCTATTTGGTCAAGTAATTATTTCAAAACATTTTCGATTTAAAATTTGACCTATATTGCATTCTTGCATTGTCTTCCTTTGGTAATTGAAAGACTGCTCTTGTACTCTTCCCACTATGGTTAGAGCAATCGATTATTCAGCACTAATTAACTATTTTCCAAAGTAGAATATTCCAAATTGCAGCATAAACAGAGAAAATATACAGAAAACAATCTCCGAATTCAATCTATTATGTAAGATCTAGCAGTATCCTGACTACCGATTATTCATATATGCATTGAAATTATCTTAGTTTTCTAGAATTTAATTAATAAATGTGTTGAGCCAAATTATAAATAGTCACAGAAAGCAGTTGCAACGACGAAGAAAAATATTGACCTTCTATTTTTTTGAACAAAAAGGCAGAAAATCAGGCCGTATCATTAAGTAGGCCATGGTTGCACCAAATAAATCGTATTACTACTATTGTTATTAAAATAACAATATTACTAGGAGTGATTTATTTACAAAATCATTATAAAAATATAACTATCTATTCTACGTGACGGCCCTCATTTGTGACGCATTTTTCACATGCTGCTCTCATCAATGTCAGAGCTCTTTGGATTTACTCAGGTTTATTCTTCAAAACTCCAATTTCAAACGTAATTCTATTCATCAGCTCATCCAAATTATTTAGTGGAAATATTTAGGCTCTAATTTTTAAATATCTTCTCTGAAATGAAAGCACAATGTATGATATCTGAGATTCTGGGAGGTCATTCAATGCTATGTCCAATTACAATTATTTTGCGGCAGAACTGTTCTTGCCAATAATTTCCAACGGCGATGATCTCTGTACGCTGCCATCAGATCCGATTAAAGTATTTATTCTATATACAAAATAAGTTTTGATATAATTTATGAATTCACAAGTTGCAATATAAATGTCCATCACAAAAAAAACAAATAATAACAATAGTTTTAACTTTTTGTTTCATTTAGTTGAATGAAAGATAAATATAAATTATTTTAAAATAATGGATAAAGATTCATATACAATTTTAACATGATTATATATGAACTACAGTTTAATGAATATATATGAAATGAAAATGTAGTGAACAACAAATTCACCTATTTCTTATGCATTATTGATAATTCAAATAAACAAGGATAGCACCATATTATTAATTATATTTATGACAATGTCAAATTCTCCGTACATGTTTGAGGCAGATCCTTCAACCTTATCATGAGGAAGAAGAATTAATATCTTTCAGTTTCTAATATATCATATAAGTGAGTTGTCTTCGTAATTAACTTTATCTGTCAAATGCAGCTATCTGGAAGTCAAGAAACTGCTTAAATTTAAAGAAAAACCTATGGGAGATTTCAAGAGAAATTAGTGCTCTGTCTCGGGAGATTTTTCAAATTATCATTCTATTGATTATACTCGTAACATAGTTTTAATTTTTCTATTAAATAGTTTCTATACTCATAAACCTCTTCATTGATGATTTGGAAGATGGGAATATTAGTAATAATTTTGATATATTCAATCACGATCAATTCAATTTAAGAAATTGATAAATCAGCAAAAATGTTAACAGCAAGTATTGCTAGCTAAAATATGCCTGGAATTTTATATTTACTATGAGTAAGAATAATAACTTACTAAATTTCAGTCAGTTTTGTGACAAATTTCACACTGCAATTGTATATGAATTATTTTATAATTATAGTAGCATTAAATAAATATTATTTTCATACACTTATCGTCATTTGCAATTTGTGAAAAAAAATTAATTGTATTTTCCAACATAGAAAGTCGAGAAGTCAATCAGTTTTCAACCTACAAGAAAACCAAAGACAGTTTTAGAATCTTTGAAACATTCCTAACAAATCTATGAAAGGGCTTTTCAAATTTCTTCCTCGTTTTCTTATTATCGCAGTTCAAAATCCTTTATTTCTCAAATTTTAGTTAGTTATCAAAAAAAGCTAATATAAAAAAACAGGAAGGAAAATTAAAAAAAGCTCTCCATATATTTTGAAATTTGTAAAAAAAATTAAATTTAAAATTTACATTTTTTTCAAAAACTAAAGCCAAAATCAAAAAAGTTGCATGAATAAAATGTTTTTTTTTTTGCGAAGTTGCATATACTATACAAATTTCAAAATAATTGGACCAAAAATAAAAAAGTTTTTTCAAAAGTGGGTGACACCCTTAAGAAAATGAGAGATGCTTATAATTTTATAATGAGAAAACATAGTTTTATTGTAAAAATGAGTGTGTAATAGTTTTACTCATATCGTCAGTTAATTTGGATAGTGAAATGGATTTATAGAATTATAGTCGACATTTTTTTTATAGGTTTATCGTAGAGCCGTAGTTCTAGGGTAGTAGACGTCATTGCTAATATATTTTGTGATGAATCTCTTATCAGAAAGAGGAATTTAACTATCAGAGAGTATTCTACCACTCAATATTCATGCAGATATATAACGAAACATTCTGATCCTCTTACAAGAACATAAGTATTATTGCAAAATAGAAAGAATCGGAAGCTTATACCCACTAGAAAAGCTCTTACATATTAAAAACCACATGCTACATATTTCACCGAAAAAATATAGGTACCATAGAAAATAAAATAAAGAAGCAAACTTTGAAATAACGAATCATCTCCATATTGGAATTCAAACAATGATTGAATCCAAAGGAACAATTTGCTTCTCTGGGGAATGAGGGAGATGTTTCGATGAGAATTTCGTTCACAGACGTTCATGTATCAACAATTCAAGGGAAAATATGATAAAGTATCTTTCAAACACTTATAAGTGAAATGGGGGAGATCCTTTACTATCAGAGAATTATTGTACCTTTAGTAAGTGTAATATTATTATTAATGTGTTAAATAAATAAATCTTTTAACTGATATGTAAAGAAAATGATCAAATTATTTTATAAATCAATCACCCTAAATGTTCAGAGAAATGGAAATATTGACTTGATAAATATTTATTTTTGAAATATATAAGTTTCAGAGTAATCAAATAATGGAATTAATTTGAAACTTAGATTTAATAATCGATGACACATTCATATTTTCAAAACGTTAGATTACTCAGTAATTCAAATTAATCACAACCTGAAGAATGGTCTTTTATCTTCAGTAATGCAAATAAACAGACTACTAAATGTCACTCTTTGTTCTTCCATTTGGTTTTAGAGTCACATTGTATTCATTGAAATTGCGATGGTGAATCCTTTGAAGTCATTTGTACCAATATTGAAATTCTCAGCCATAAATGAAACTATTCCTTTAGTGAACTAAATTCATGAATTGAAAATATTTTTTTTTTATTTCTAAATCTCTCTAATTCACCACAGTGTTTATATTAGAACGAAGAATACGAATTGAGAGATAAATTTAACTCAGTGGAAGAGGATTTTAATGTAGAAATGAGAATATTACAGTTTAAAATAATTTTGTTTAATAAAGAATATTAATTGTTAATAATACTTCAGCACGGTATACTTTCCTGAAATTATGTTATTTTAAGTCGTTATTGGTTAAAAATTGGTGGCGATCAATTGGAAACCTTATTATAGTTTTATTTAGTTTTGGGTAGAATTAAATTTAATTATTATCTGATGGCTTCATATTTTCCATCGTATAAATAAATATATACATGAATTAATATCTAATTATTATTTTATTCTATATCCATTATAACATCAGGTATCATTAGTATGATAATAATTAAAATATACCATTACGAACCCGTCCGATAATTCGGATAGCTCCTCATTTTGATTTTCAATCAAAATATTAATCAAAGTTCAAAGACTGAAACCATGTGAAATAAATGATTATATGACTCCTTACATTCTTCTTCTACTCCAATAAAAAATGTCTACATTCAAATTCATTACTACTAAGAGTTTATATTTTTACACTATGAGTTAATTCACTCTCCTTTGCAGGGCCATTAACTTAGTAATTAAGGTGCTGGTAATTCACTGGGATTGTATTACCTGTAATTTAAGGATATAATGTTTCACTGTTCTAAATATTACAGAACTCTATTTACTTATCAAATGAATCTTTGAAGTTAGTGACTACAGGAAATTACTGTGTCATCTAAATTATAACTAATAGCTATATTGTTTGACAGACAATAACATTATATGAAGGATAATGATGGATATATTCATTGGTGAGTAAAAAAAAATATAAAAAGCCCTTTTATAATTTTCCTTGTTGAAGAAATAATTGGGAAAAAATAACTGTAACTGTAAATAAAGTTAATATAAATAAATACAGATATTATTTTCTATGTGAATAATTTTTGGTGCGATAGGACAGGAAAAATTAAATGACATATCACTGATATATTTCTTGGATTCAATTATGGACTTTTTAACTTCTAGCTTAAAAAAGCATTTAATACAATCTAAAATTAAAAAAATAACATATCATTTAAAATTCAAAATCCTTATATTATTTAGCACAGGGTTTCCCAACCTTTTTCCTACCTTTTCCCTTTGACGTTTTGATGTGCCCCCAATTTTTTATAAATAAGAGGCTAAGTAAAATTACAAATTTCCTTTCAATTTTTATCATTCATTTGTAAATTATAAAGATACATTTCATTTACTCCTCCAAATTAATGAATGATGCTTGATGCGTGTCTGTACCAAACCAGATGCAATAATCGTTCATTCCATTATTTTCAAAAATAGTTTACCATGACTGATCGATCATAAAGTGTTTAGCAATGCACAAATGACTTTTGAAATCAATATTTAACTAAATTTTAATAAATTTATATTGATATGAATGTCACTTTGAATTAATTAGGATAGTAAATTTAAGTTTTCTTTTATAGAAACCACAAATGTACCCCCTGAGATGGACAAATGTACCGCCAGGTGCCCATGTACCCCAGGTTGGGAAACCTTGAATTTATTTTAGCATATAGGTAACTTTTTTCGTAAATAAACTTAATTATATTATGTACGTGAAATTAGTATATACAATATTTTAAACTTAATTGTTCGCATAAATAGTACTGCTCTATTTATAAATATAATATATCATTAGATGTAAACCCTTGTGACTTGCACAGTGCACATATCAAGTATGTATACTATTTAAAAAAAAAACTATAATATTTTTTGTTACATAGTCGAAAATGTGAATCTGACTGATAACTCGCAGCTTATCCTAGCTAGATTCAATAATGGCTACATTACACAAATGAGGTGGTGTAATTTTATGATAATTGCCTCTGCTAATGTCCGTTCAAAATGGCAATGAATCCAATTTGGAAATAATAGAAACTCAATTAGAGAATTCGATAGACAAATCAGTGAAACTTTTCATCACAATTGTATCAAATGAAATAATTTCAGAAACCAGAGCCGATAATATATTATTTTGTTTCCAATCGAAAAATAATGTGCTATTAAAACTTACTTGGTGTAGAATATTAGTTCTTTATTTTTCTCTTTTCACATAGATTTTAATTGGTATAATTAAAATGACTCAATACTTTCGATCTGACTTTTGCATAACCTAAATTTGAAATAATCTTCTTATGCAGTAATAATCATTCTTATTCATGACATTCGTAAGCTTTTGACGTAATGGCATATAAATTTCAGAATTTTTTTTGGCTATTTCATTATCTGCAAGCAAATTGAATTTAAAATATTACTATATACATAAATGAACAAAGATGTGTTCGCTGTTCATCCAGAATAATCACAGCAAACCTTATTCAATGAAACATCCCAAAACCATTTTAATTTAAGAAACTTGATTTCATTGTTAAAAAAAAAGACACTTATACAATTATGACACTAGATGATCAAAAGAGTTAAATTTTAAATGTTTGTAACATCATTATATAATATTAATTTGTAACTAATTTGTATCATAGCATATTTATCATTATTCTTATCGTACCATTAAGTGAATTACCAATTTCAGGTAATTTAGAAACAAGAAGTTAAGTAGTATACGATATACAAAGATATCTGAGGCCTGCTTTTTCAAACTATAGAAATGTGAAATAAAGGAAATAATTTTTAATGGAATCATAAACAAAATTACATTTTAAAATAAATATATTAATTCACAAAAAAATATTGATACGTAAATGAATGTCAGTGTTGAATTAAAAAGCGCATTGGTTGTATCAAATTCTACATTTATAAGTACAATGTGAATAACTATAATCGTTGAAATATAGTTTAATGTTGCCCATTTTTGTTTTTATTCCTAAATTTTTCATAGTTAGAATGCATATACTATATAGTAGGTATATATATTACATATGATTCCTTTGCTTATTGTAAAGCATATTGTCGAATATAGAATGGAAAAATAGCCAATTTTCGATTTCTAAAGAAAATTAATTTTCAAGTGAAATTGGATTTTTTTATTTTTTTTATGTTCGATTGAAATATATCAATCTCTCATTAAAATATTTAATTTTCATAATGTAATAAGTGCAATGAATGCATTAACCAAATCTATATCTAACCTCATCGAATTAATAAACCATTTCCTTTCCATTACTACGGCAGGTTATTTTATAAATATGACTGGTGAAATAATCATTACACGTAAATAAATTTCCTTAATCCACTTTAGACTACGCCACGATAATTAAATTTGGCTTTCATTTTTGCCATACCTACACGCTTCTGTGGTATTCGCCGCTCCGAATTATCCTCCTCCTACAAATTAATTGAGGCGAATTTATTCACTTTCAGACGTGGTTAGTAGTGAGTGCTGAAGTTGTTGGAACTGATAGACTAGTCGTACTTGTAGTTAGTTTTCGAGTTATAGGATTGCTGAGAGAAATGGAATATTATTTTCTTCAGACATTTGTTATACTAATAAATAATAACGAGTAAAACAGATAACGAAATTTATGACTTACGATAATATTATGATAGCATTATATTTGTGTTATGTATATAATTATGAAATTGTAATACATTTATTTTATTCTATAAACGAAAGGTAATAATAATGTAATATTATTTATTTAATAAACTGAAAAATTATACAAGGGCTGCAATATAATTGCTCAAATCACTCAAGACCTAAAATATATATTTATGTATTTCGATAAAAATTAATATCATAAATACACACATAATGCAAACAAAAACCATTAACCGCTTCAATAAATATCACTGACCACTCATTCAATTCGAAAAATGATGTATTATTAATTAAACTAATTCTAAACTTTATGTAAGAACATCGATCTATTTTATACTATAGTAAGAGCCGCGTTCATCAGTGTGTTCATCGTCCAACTCAATGTTACCAATTCTAGATCATGAATAGCTGTCAGTTTTCAGGAATATTTTGGAATTGAGTAAGTAATCCCATTTGATTAGTTTTTTTGAGTTCGTTAGGAGTTTTTTCAAAGTTAGGGAAGATACAATGCAGCTTACATGGGTTTTGTCAGTGCTTCCCGAAACTGAGTGCCATATCTCTCTTTGGAAGTGACTTTTCATGTCCGTAGTGTGAAGACAATGAAACGAAAGAGAGTGAATAATTACTAAAAAAAGATAGGATTGCAGCCTGGACATTGTGTGAGATGAATAAGTTAATGGATATTTTGATATGTATAAACTACACAAGATAATTCCCAAAATATGTTATGTAAAAAACTTCACAACCTATACTATATAAAAATCTTCAAAACATACATAAACTACAAACAAAAAAGTTGACTGGGTTGATCCATCCTACTTCCCGTAAACTTTGATATAGCTTAAACACACAAGATTCTTCATACTTTGACCATCAAATGTTAACACTTTGGAGATGATGTATACCAAATACTAGCTTTCTAGCTTTTATGGATCGTTATTTAATAATAGAAAACATGCATCCAATTTTTACAAGAGAAATGAGGTAAATATGTGGCGACTATATTTCGCTGTGTGAAAAGGAGTGCCAGGCATTGTTTTTTTAGGACTAATAAATAACTCTTTTGTTTACTTTAAATTTTCGAATACTTCCAGAGAACAAAATTAGATGGAAATTACCAAAACTATAGAATGAATTATGCAATATTCGAATGCATTTACAAGATATTTAATTAATTTATACTTAATTGAGGTGCCAGTGGCGATTTGTATTTTTGTTGTTTTAGAAAAACACATTCATTTTGATAAAAATTTGTCATCTATCTACGAAGATGAATTATTCGAAAAGAATGGAATAGTAATGTACAAAGAATTTAATAAATTTTCACGACTACAAATTCCGTTAAATGTTTCTGAAATGATGATATCTTACATTATAATTATCACGATCAATATTTACCAAGTTTGATAATAACGATTTGAAATTTCCCGACAGAGAAATAAGAGTCAATTATTATCTGCAGCTGAAACAAGGTTGGTAAAAAAGACATGAAAGGAAGTAGTTTAAGACCGAATACGTACATTTAGTATAGGTCAATTTAAAAAAAAAAAAAAGATTAAATAATTAGAAAATCTTGTTGGAAGAAAACAACACTGAAAGAAAAGTGTACTTAACCGAACCTATATATAGTTTCATACAAACCACAATGTTGGTCATTTTTAAACCATACCACAGCTGTTGTTTGAATCAAACATCATGAATGAATAATATAATTTTACCTACATGCATGTACTTTATCTTACCTACATCTATCACAATTCTAACTACAGCTGAATGTCTATTTTACCTACATGCAAGCAATTCAAACCACAGCGGTGGTTAAACATTACCTACATGCTTATGAATTGAACTACAGCTGGCTGTCTATTTTACCAACAGGAATGCAATTCAAACCTCATGTAAAAGAATATTTAACTGATAAACTAATCCTTCAAACTACAGTCGCTAAGCAATTTTACCTATATGCATTTTATTTTAGTCACTTGGATAATGTTTACTTTAGCTAGACTCGATGCATATATAATTTAGCATGAAGATTAACTAATAAATATAGAGTGATAATATTTCTGTTAAGTTAGTTAAAATAGATACAATATAAATAATTAAATTGGATACTTAGCAAATCTTTCCATATATAACAAATCAATGTAACAAAACTCAAAATTAATGAATTACATTTAATATAAAATGAACAATTTCAGAAACACACATTACTTGGAAAACACTAGAAAGAAGAAAATTATTATGGTTTCTCAGAAGCTAGAAAAATTGAAAAAGTTACCAACTTATGTATCATTAAACAATAAAATATTCAAGAAACATAACAGTTCTTTTCAAACTCATTTAATAGATTACTAAATTTGAGATCAACCCATCAAAGGAGAAACTGCAACTAGATTATAACTTGAAAGATAGATTTTAACTCGAAAACTTGACTATAACTCGAAAACTTGACTATAACTCGAAAACTTGACTATAACTCGAAAACTTGACTATAACTCGAAAACTAGATTATAACTCGAAAACTAGATTATAACTCGAAAACTAGATTATAACTCGAGGAATCAAGAAACAGTTGTATATATTTATGTTAAACAAGCCTTATTAAAGCTTCCTTGTAGCTCCAAGATTTAAATACCCAAACAAATAAATAGTCATTTAGTAGTTCATGAACTGAATTGTTCACAGCTAGCTATTTCTCAAAGCGACTCACCAAAACAGTGACGCATGGTTCTTTCAAATCATACATTGAATGAATATTGTACAATGATGTTCACAGTAATGTAAAAATGTTTCAGCACTCCTTGCAATATTGCAAATTCAAAACTTGGGACAGTTTAAAATTCTACATCAATCGCCTTCAAAAAGTGTTGGCACCCAAAACATAATGTCATCAGAGGATACTTGATCAACTTCAAAAGACTTTGAAGATAGATGGCTGGAATGAGACTAAGAAGGATGATTACTTCTCTTGCCACCTATCCTCTTCAATAGTTAGCCATATGACTGAAAAGAAAATTACAAAGCATCAATTAATGAAGATTTTCCCATTCATAGTTAGCTAGAAGTCAAATAAATAGGTAAAACTTACAGAAACTTACCTCTAAAAGTTAACACCAACATCATCAGCAGTTGGTGGCCTCAATCTCTTGTTGTGATGATGTTAGCAAAAGTATGCAAGCCACCCTAAAAGTCTTCATTAGAATGTCTCTGGTGTCTGCAAAATATATGGAATTAGGAAATAGTTGAGAATAGTTAGTACAATTGAGAGATTAAGGCTAATTACTGACTAGCTATGTAGCAATTATTAGCAAAAAAACTAAAATTCAGAATGAATATAGTGATAATTGTTAAAATAAGCCTCTGCAAGTGATATGAAACAGTCTTAGATTAAGTAACAACAAGAATATATTTCTTTTATCCAATGGACTTCTCTAAATTAGAATTAAATATAGAAGATTTTAAAGATGAGAATGAATATAATTGAATGAGAAAAATAATAAATTAGCTATCATGCAGTTATTGATGACAACATAGAATTAAATGTAAAGATGTAGCTGCTAGCTACTGAATTTCAATCACTTTGTAGCTACAGTTACCAAAAATTCATATAACTCTGAAAAAGAGCCATGTGAAAGTCATGGTATCTATCTATAAAAAGATAAAATTCTATAAAAGCTTTGGGAGATTCTGAATTATGGGTTGATTTCAGGGGGCATTTCAATCCCAAATAATTAAATTGTTACCGAGAGCCAGAAAATAATTATCTCAAATCCAGTCTGCTGAATATTAATTTTTTTAAATTTTTTCTGTGCATAAAATACTTATTTTCTTCTTCAATTTACATTTATTTTGTTGAAAACAGAATGCAAAATAGAGAATTCTAGAACAATTTACCAGTTTCAGCACTCTGGTGTTTATATTAAAATATTTGATAGCAAAGAATACACTATTTAAAAATCCATTTGGCATACAGTTGAATTTAATAAATGCAATGAATTTTAAGATCCCATTAACTGATCATCATATATCAAAGTCCATAGAAACTGATCTCAAAAAAATCTATTTTGATTATTGTTCTCAACTTCTCATTGAAATACAAGTAATATAAAAGAAACTTAAAGATAATTTTCATAGAAAAGGATAAAAAATATTCCATATTCTGCAGACTGCCAACAGAGCAATCAAGTCATCAGAGATAATTATAAAATTTATAACATAATAATAGCTACAGTCTGTAAGTGGTGTACAGAAGTAGGTACTCTAACTTTAAAAAAAAATCATGAAAAAGCCAGCAAACAAATTAATTCAATTGGCTAGTCTTCCTTGCAGTGGGCATTAGGTAACTGTCTAACATTATTGATTTATCAATTTTTCCTCAAAATATTAAAGGCAAAATAATGATAAATAAAGAATATGAATTTAAGATGAAAGAAAAACAACCCAGTTTACCATCAAATACAATCTGGGAGAACTGGTGAAAAAATTGGAGAGTTCATGGACCACATAATTTTACTTGGACATCACTCTGTATTTTAACATTTTCTGTACAAACAGTTTTTAATTTCTTCTCTTATATACATGTATTTTGCTTAGAAGAGAAGGAAAATAGAGGATTTCTTGGAAAGCACTTTACCAGTTTCTGCAATCTGGCCAGGGCTGAGTCAGAGATTAAGAGTGACACTGTGGCAGACAGTCTGACTGAGATTTTAAAAAGTTTATACCAATATACTATATTGTAATTAGGATTATATTACATGCAAGCACCCTAGAAGTAGAGGCTAGAGCAAACTAAAGATTATAGTCAGTTGCCTATAGGCTATGCTGCAAGGTAGGTATAGGGGATTTTGCCTTGGATCTTTATCAATTATAAACAGCTATGCTGATTTCCTATTCTATTATTTTTCAGAATGAATGGATCACAGAAAACAATTCTAGCCTATTTTATGTTCTGATTTATATCCTTATTACTATAAATTTAAGCACTGAGAATTGCTGAAATTAAGTTAGGGTTACCACAAAAAATACACACCTACCTTCATTGATATTTCACTGAAACTGACGCGCTGTTCCAGTTTCCCGCCTGATTTACATTAAATTTACATACATGTGATTAATAAATTCATAGTAATACTCTAACTACATAGAGGACGGTTATATATACTGACAATGGAAAATAATTTACCTACATGCAAGTTTATTTTTGATTTGTTCTGTAGGTAAGGTAAACTGACATGGATGATGCGTATTTCTAACCACAGAAAAATAAAATTTTACCAACATTTCGTGCGTTTATACTGACTAGAGAAATGAACCACATGCTGTAGTTCATCTAAACCTAGCACATTACTGGAATTAACTACTTTAACGCATAATCAACCCACAATGAGTTAAACTACAGTGTGTTGTTTGATGTCCAAAAATTATTTCTCTCAGTGAAATGTTGCACCAAGAGTGTAGAAAATATTTTCTTCAAACCTTTTCACATTAAACTAAGTCGTTTGCGAAAAACATGACAAGAAAATAAGCCTCTTGTAAAGTGACAAGTATAATATATATTATTTTGATATCCCATACTATATCACCTGTCTGGATGATAAGTTATAGTAATTAAATTTAGTTGGTTCATAAATTTTACAAAAGTTGTCAATGATTTTTGTAATAATAAATTCCTATATAATTACATGTAGCATTATTCAACAATATCAGGTACATTTTTAAGTACATTTACCATGAAGTATTGAAGTCTTATAAATAACGAATAAATCCATTCACTTAACCCACATTATTTTCTTTTCCATATCTACGCTCGACAGATTTAACTTGAGAATTACTCGAGATACATTCTTCGAATCTTCCATTGTGTTGGTTAAACATGTTGACTGAAATTTCAGATCCAATTCTTCAAAGTTTTCTTTGGAAATTTGTACCACTCAAATAACTTCCATCGTTGTAGAAAAAATACAAATATGGGATACAGAATATTGGTTACAAATATTTTTGAGAGCCTTTTCCAAATTTGTTGCCTTTTATATAAATTGTATTTAATAAGAATGGCAGTGTGATAAATGTTATTATAAAAGGTTATAAATCTTTGGGATCCGGAAAATTGATCGAAAGCAATTGACCGAAAACAATTTATCGAAAGCAATTGATCGAATAGAAAATTAGTCGAATGGAAAATTGATCGAAAGGAAAATTGATCGAAAGGATCGATCTTAAATCTTCTAATGATGAGATTTAATTGATTTAATTCTTTAAGAAGAAAGAGTGAACACATAACCACCAGATCACAATGGTGGAAAAAATATATATGAAGGACAATTGGTGAATAATATTTATCTGTAACTTGTGAGTAGTAAGTGTAATTATTATATATATTCTTTTCCCCATTAAGAATTTTGAGTGTAATTGAGCGGAATTGATTGAGAGTAAAGGGACTCGGGAGTGAATGGTAGATAGATCCATTAAAAAATTTCCTCTTATATTATGATTATCCAAATCAAAAGCAAAATATTCCTATCAATTACTAATTATTTAATTACATATGAATGTTTATTTATTCAGTGACGTATCCTATCACTCTGATGTACATTTATACTCCACAAGAAACTGAAACAATATGATAGTTCCTTTATACCTCCATAAAACTAAAACGCAGATGTGTATTTCTTATTTAGGTTGGAATGAGCTAACTACCAACATAAAAAATTCTGCTTCACTAAAAATTTTCAAATAACAATATAAGAAATTAGCTTCTAGTGACAATTTAGTCATATGTGTTTTTCAATTGAACTCTACTTTTGTTCTGTCATTAAAATCGATTTCATTTCATAAGATCCCCTGAAAGCTTTTATCAAGTTTTTCAGTACATAATTTTGCATAAATTTGATTTCCTATTTCAATTCTTTTTTTTTGTTTAAATGACTTTTTTCCTTTAAAAACAAGAAGAATGAAATGCTTGAATATAATGCATAAGTATATTAATTTGAATATTCAGATACATCAAAGCGGTGCTGAGAATCAATTATTCGAATGCTAAAAATAGTATCTTGTTTTCTTTCAGCAAACATTCAATAAGTAAATCAATAATCAATATACGTTATACATATACTATTAAATGGTATGAATATAGAAATACCGTAAGAGTAAATAATCGATCTATCATTTTGAGAGTTTAGAGTTTAACTACATAAGATAGATCCTTTACCCTCTAGGAATAAAGAGTTTTCAAAATGTGGGATAGACCTTTACAATATTTACCCTTCTATATAAATTGAAATCGTTTTTTGAGCAAGACCTTTCGTTTTCTTGTTAAAATGTAGTATCATCTATTGTGTTAGTTTATTAAATATTAAAATACCATAAATGATAAAAAAATATAAGGAAAAATTATATTCAGCTCAGTATTTTGAAAACATGGTAAATTTAATTATGTTTAGAAATATTTACCAATCGTGAAATTGAACGCAAATTTGAAAATGGCCTTCCATGTGCAACTGTGCATATGCAATGTGTGCATATTAAAATTAAAATCACAATAAAAATCCTTTACAAAATCTACAATATCTTGGATAGCTATTTTAAATATTCTCTCAGTCATTTTCATGTACATACATATAAACAAAAGCTTGTAACTCTGTAACTATATATCTGTGAAAGTTCATTTTCCTCCTTATCTACTTGGCACGTTTTATGGATGACAAAGAATCTTAGGAGAGACACCACTCTGTTTTAGGATATTGAGCTATGGAGAGGAATTTCGAGCAGAAACTTCCCAAAGCATACAGGGGTTCGTTACTTTTGGTGCCAAACTTTAACATAAGGTTGCATTCGTCGAAATAAACATTTTTTATTCTATGAAGGTTCTTTTTTTTATTATTAGTTAACATTATTTTTTTTAATGTTACAATAAAAAACAAAACATTTTTAACAGTAATTATTAGGAGCACAAGAAACATAATCTTAAATTAGGTTACATGTTTACATAATGCGTTCAATTTGTCACCCATTTGTTGCGATGCAAGCGTTCAAACGTTTGTCCCGCAAGGATTCGCGAAACTCCTGGTATGTTTGCTAGCGTCCGCCAATCATTGGACAAACGTTTGAACGACTGCATCGCAACAAATGGGAGGCAGTTTGAACACATGTAACTTAATTCAAGATTAAGTTTCATGTGCTCATAATAATTACTGTTAAAAATGTTTTGTTTCTTATTGAAACATTAAAAAATGAAGTTAACTAATAATAATTAATGGTACAGATACTATTTTCCTAACCTTGTAACTCTTTAACTAAGCATTTTAGACAATATCTTCATGGAATAAAAAATGTTTATTTCGACGAAAGCAACCTTATGATAAAGTTTGGAAACAAAAATGTCGGACACCCTGTATAGTAATAGTTAAGAATTTTTATCTTCATATGTTGTAAAAAGTTATCATTATTATGTTGTTTTCAAAGTACTTAATATTATAATTAGATAAAGTCGTTACCATTTTCAATCTGGCTGTTTGACGAAAGACAACAGACCGTACCTAGGTGTTTTCAATTTGTGATCAATTACGAATGGATTTTTTCGAATCATTTATTGTCGCAGATGATAAATTTTTTCATCTTCGATTATAATTACCTACCAAATCAGCGATAAAAAATTTCAACTAGGAACTGTTCCCGACAAACACGAATCATAGTTTTTCTCATTAATAATGAGAGCTTCCTCGCTTTTTAATCTTCGTAATAACTTTGTTAGTGTCAAATAAAATAAATTGTCCAGAAAATTTATTAGTTGTGATGGTTGACAGGGGAAACTTTTATATATTGCAACGAACATTTTCATTATAAATAATCAACAATATACTGGTAACGCATTTTAATATTTTTATTGATCACATCGTATTTGACGAAAAGTTATGAATCTAAGGGAGTTTATTTTCAAGCAAAAAAGTGAGTAAAGAAATACTTTTGTCAGGAAAAGAAATGCCATTTTCAGTTAATCACTAATATTTAAGTTTGACAGTTGCCAAGTAGTGCGATGTTCATATTTAATATGATAGTTTTTCATTATCATTATCGTTTTGATCTTAAAAATGAGAAGGCAATGTCTCTTTCCTAAATTAGTGGATAATAATTGGATCATTTCGGTAAGCCTGTTGTTCATTTAGTCTAATATTATGAGCTGTTATTAACTATTTTGAAGATTAAGTTAGTTTTAGGGCAGATATTGAGTCACTATTAATTTATTCCACACCAGTGGTGTGATTCTGAATTTAGGTTAGTGCTTAATAGCTTGTAGTAATTTCTTTACGGTCCTCTCCGGACTCCGGGGTAAAAATGAGTTCATCACATAATATAATAGAACTGAGATCTAGAATCATTAACTGCAAACTGTATAAAATTCAGTTCAGTATATATATGTTTATATACTTTTTAAGTTTTTAAACACTAATATGGCGCTAATAAGAAAAAGACTGTTCAGTGCACAATTGTTTTCTTTGATTTGATTTCCAATTTGAATTCTATAAAAAATAATTTATGCCTGTCTTTTGTCAAGGGTGTAGATTATGTTCGTATAAATTTTTTTAGGTTTTGGCATTAATTTTTGGTAAAATTATGATTTTCCCTGTAAATTTAAAAAAAATAGAAGTCTATAAGGATATGCGATAGAACAAAAACGAAGGTAATTTTAGGATCATACACTGTAAACCACCAGATACTTCTAAACAAATTATTCAAGTACGGCATAAGAGGACTCGCTTTGGACTGGTTTAGGAGCTACCTAGAGCGTAGAATGCAGTGTGTACGAATTGGCTCTGATTTGTCTGGTTATAGGTCAATAAATTGTGGCATTCCGCAAGGTAGAATCCTCGGTCCTGTATTGTTCTTAATTTATATCAATGACTTGCCAAATATGTCAAATTCTTCTCATTATCCTATTTTTGCTGATGATACTACGCTTGCCTGTGTTGATGAAAACTATAGAAATTTAGTATATAAAACCAACCATAATCTTGCATCATTGTACACCTGGACTAGAAATAATAGACTTGCTTTAAATACTAGTAAAACCTCTCTCATGTTGTTCACAAATCGTAAATCTGATGTAATCACTCCTCTTGTTGTAAAAATGATGACGATCTTATTGATTTTGTTCCCACGGTGAAATTTTTAGGCATAATTCTTGACTGTAATCTAAATTTTTCTGATCATGTTAATGCTAAATGTTGCAAATTATCCAAGACTACTGGTATTATTTTTTATATTCATAGTTTTGTTCCTAGATCCGTGTTAATTAATATTTATTATAGTTTAGTGTACCCTTATCTTATATATGGTGTCCTGATATGGGGGGGAGCTGCCAGTGTACACTTACGTCCTTTAGTTTTGCTACAAAAAAGAATTATTAGAATTTTAACGTCATCTGACTTTTACGCTCACACTTCTTCTTTATTCAAGGAAACCAAAATATTACCTGTTGGAGACATCTACAAATTTTTATTAGCTATCCATATGTTCAAACTTAATTCAGATAACCTTTTAACCTTTCCCAATCACTCCTACAATACTAGGTCTCGTCACTTAGCAGTTCCTTCCTTCCAGAGACTTACCACTTCGCAAAAATCTATTCATTTCAATGGTCCATTACTCTGGAATTCAATCCCATCCAATATTAGAGATATCCAGACTTTAAAATCTTTTAAAACATCCTATAAACAATTTTTATTGGACCAATTGGGCTGAATCTTTTCTTTTAAAATAATTTCCTTTTAATTTTTCATCATGTGCATTTATGTTTGTTTTCTCACCAATTAGTTTTTCTTTTTTGTAAATATGTGTTATGTATTTTTTTACTCACCAACCGATAATTAGAATTTGATTATATATTTTTTGAATTCTGCCTGAAAAGGGAAACCTTCGTATAGGCTTGAATTATTTTTTTCCTTTAAAATGTATATTGAATTAGGTAATCACTGATAAATTGTTCTGAATTTTATTTCAATAAAGAATAAATCCTTTTAACATTTGTAAAAAAAAATAAACGAATATTTTTCGTTTTCCATCCCATTTCGTGTGTTATGTGTTTTTAATAACTAACCATAAAAAACCTATATTTTTAGTTTTGAATTGTGATGAGAAGAAATTGTGAAAATTAAATATCCGTTGATATTTTAGTTAGGAATAGTTTGAGTTTCCCAAAATTGCTTTTGATTTTCTTGGAGCCTGATAACTCATCGACTTCTATTAGATTTAGATCAAATAATCATATCTCCAGATTATATATTTGACCAAAAAAAACGTCAATAATGGCCAAGAGCGTAAATGCCCTTGTGTCCTCTTTGGGTCCTGTGTCGGGTTGGTTGTACTGTAAACAATAACATTATTTCTATAAAGTAAAAATGTACGACAGTGTTATGAGGAAGAAATCCACAACTGATATGGAAAGGAAAGACATTCTCTATAATTTAGATTCATTTGTATTTAAATGCAATGAGTGATGATAATTTATTTGGTAAACGCACATTATTAACATAGAAATATCTATTTGTGATACTAAATATACGCTGCAGAGGATTTATTAACAATTTAAAATTTAAAATTAAGGTATGGCAATCAATTCAAAAAGATTGTATTGCATTATATTGTAAATTCTTCATTACATATTTGTTTTATTGAGAAATATTCCAGTTCATAGCAAAATAAAACGATGTGTCAAAATAAATTAAAGCAGTAAGCTGATTCGACGAATAAAATATATATACAATATTAGAATGGCGATATGAAATTTAACCAAAGGTCATATTTTATAGCTATCTTTGCGTAGTTTATAAATCTTCCTCTAACTGTCCCTTTAAATGATAGATCTGTGCTTATTATTTACTTCGGTTTGTGGGGATATAAAAAAGTGTCAAATAAACCAGGTATAATTTTATTTATTGCATCAGATACGAATTTTGCCTTTAACTTCAAGTAATCTGGCATTTAATTTAGAGAGATTTATTTGATATACAATATTGAAAGCTTTCTATCAGTACTTGATATCGCTATTTCTACAAATTAAAAAGTAATTGAATTTCTTGAATGAATTTACACTAAAATTCCACAGAATGAATTAATAACTATATAATGTGATTCTTATATGATTTCATATTATATAGTATCAAAAATTATTCATGGATCACACCTGATATAACTTTAGCACAGATTACATTAATGCGTTTCTATAAATACGTGAAAATATGTATATATTTCTTTCAGAGGTATTTCTAACACTCTACAATAAACTATCAATTGTTCGAGTTAAGTGAAGTGACAATGTTATGAGTTTCTTGGCCGCAAAGTAATTGAATCAAAAGATAGATGTAATTCGTTTTGCTTCATTTTTATAGGAAAGGCACTAACCTCGTTTGATCGTTTATCGATACCTTCAACAAAATCCAGTGATGAAAATTTAAATGAAAAAATACTTTTTTCCTTACATAACAAATCTTCTATAAAATTGGAACAGTAGAGATAACTGTTGTAAAAAATGATTGAATGTATTTCGTGTACATTACAATATCGGATAAGAAGTCAGTTTGATGATGTACTATCAGAGAGAAGAAAAGAGTCACTGTGATGATGTACTATCAGAGAAAAGAGTCATTGGAATGATGTTCCATCAGATAAACGATTCGCTGCCATGATGTACCAGGAAAAACAGTGACTGCGATGATGTACTATCAGATAAAAGTGTCGCAGTGATGACGTATAGTAGTATCAGAGGAAAGTGTCACTGCAAAAGTGTACTTTCAGTAAAAGATTCACTGGGATGATGTTCTATCATAAAAAAAGAGTCGCTGCAATGATGTACTGTCTGAGAAATGAGTCACTGTGATGATGTACCATAATATAAAATGGTCACTGTGCTGATGTACTATCAGAGAAAAGAGTCACTGTGATGATGAACCATAATATAAAATGGTCACTGTGCTGATGTACTATCAGAGAAAAGAGTCGCTGTGATTATGTACCATAATATAAAATGGTCACTCTGCTGATGTACTATCGGAGAAAAGAATCACTGTGATTATGTACCATAATATAAAATGGTCACTGTGCTGATGTACTATCAGAGAAAAGAGTCACTGTGATGATGTACCATAATATAAAATGGTCACTGTGCTGATGTACTATCAGAGAAAAGAGTCACTGTGATGATGTACCATAATATAAAATGGTCACTGTGCTGATGTACTATCAGAGAAAAGAGTCGCTGTGATTTTGTACCATAATATAAAATGGTCACTGTGCTGATGTACTATCAGAGAAAAGAGTCGCTTTGATTATGTACCATAATATAAAATGGTCACTATGCTGATGTACTATCAGAGAAAAGAGTCACTGTGATGATATACTATCAGAGAAAAGAGTCACATATATGATATATTATCAGAGAATAGAGTCACTTTGATTTTGCACTATAATAGAAAATGTTCAATGTGCTGATGTAGTGTCGACGAAAACAGTCACTGCGATGATGTACAATCAGAGAAAAGTCACTGTGATTATGTACTATCAGAGAACGAGTTATGGCATTATGAGAATTTCACAAAATCAGAATTTTCTAATTACCTTTGCGAAATTGTAGAATTTCATGTTCTGATCGGCAGTATTTATTTATTTATTTATGTTGTTATATTGTGTATTTTATTGTTCTCTGTAAAATAATTATATACACTATTAAAATCACAAATATACAAATTTATGAGGCCTTTATAATATTGAAAGTATAAATGTATATAAAATAGATTCTAAAAAAATTGTAAAGCTTATAGATTCGGTAATAAAATATAGTACATAAGAACATACATAGGATACCTACCTTTATGTAAGTTACTTACCTTCTTAAAAAAATCAACCTAGGTTACCAGTTTTAAAAATTATCAATTAACGGGGTTTGGTACCAACATTATCCCAGGCAGCAAGGGTTTGTTCCTGGGATATTAAGGGAATATCCCAGGAATGGTATCAGGTGGTTTTTCCGAAAACGAATTTGCCGAAACCAAATTCTTCGAAAACTAATTCGCCGAACCGGATTCTCCGAATACGAATTTGTTGAAACCCAAATTTGTCGAAAACGGATTCGCCGAAGTGAAGACTCGCCGAAAGTCAAATTTTCCGAAAGACAAATTTACCGAAAGACTTATTCAAACAGAATGTAAAATTACACAAAAGTTACAGAAAAGAAACGAACAACGAAATCATAACCCTCAGTTACACTAAATGATTCTTTAATTATTCTATCTCTTCGTTAATCATTGTGTTAATCTTTGTACCACGAAATGATTCTTTGTCTTTTTTTATTTTAAAGACGTTCAAGCTTTATTCAGTCAGAATCGGTCAGTCTGCTATGGGAGCATGTTCCATTTCTTTCATTTGAGCGTATAGTCATTTTTAGATTGTGTGTTTCTAGCGTGTTTATTCATTTTTTGAATAATCCATTTTTACTGTATATTTTTTATTCAGTTATTAATAGTGTTTTGAAGGTGTTTTGTAGCTGACATTATTGATATTTATTCTATTTATTGCGTTTAAAATATAAAATTGTTAGTTAAGAGTAACATAACTATTAGATATGTTTTTATCTTCCCAATATACCTCTAGCTTCAACGATAGTGTCACTTGCATGAATAAATTTATTTCAGGTAAAAAGATTGATTTCTATCAACCCTTTTTTAGTAATACTTCTTAATATATAATGTAAACAAAACAAACAAACAAATTTTATTGTAAAAATAATGTATACATATTCATTTTATTATATTATTTACTAATTAAAATATACATTCTACAGTTAGATATATGAATTTAGCAAAATGATACCGAATTAGCGGAATACAAATTTATATAGCAATAGTAATGCCAAACTCATATAAGAAAGGTTTTTTTCATGCATAAGATATAATGATGAGAGCTATAAAGTCCAACAAAATGTTATTTTTAAATACATTAAATTTGGTTTTCGTCAAATTCGTTTTTCGGAAAATTTGTCCTTCGGCAAATCCGTATTTCGGCAAATTTGTTTTCGGCCAATTTGGGATTCGGAAAAAACGTATTTGGAAAATCCGTTTCGGCAAATAAGTTTTCGGCAAATTTGGTTTCAGCCAATTCCTTTTCGGAAAATCAGCCTAAACCCCCCAGGAATATATCCTTCTTCCCTCGGTTATTCACTTTCTATCCTAGGAATAATGCTTGTTGCCTGGGATTTACATATTCTAGTTCAACCTTAGTAAAACAGGTGGGAGGGAATACTACCATGGATTGTGCAATAAAAATCCAAGTTTGAAATGTTTAAACAGTTGGTGTCATGAATGTAATAAACTGAGTCATCTGCAAACACAGTGCTCTCTAAATTACTCATCCAGGTTACAAAGATCATTATTAAAAATATTAAAAAGTAAGGGTATTTAATTTGAACATTGTAGAATACCTGTTACTAGAGGTTTGAAATCAGAAAAGATATTTAAAAAAATACATGTTGCCGTCCATTGCTAAGGTAACTGCAAAAAAGAGAATTCAAATTACTTTAACACAGTTGTGGTTTAATTTCTATGATAGGATATCTCTATCAATGGAGTCGACGGCTTTTTTTATGATATAAAAATAAAACAACACAAAAGGAGTTTTCTGGAATAGAATTAAAAACATATGATAAAAATTCAGAAACAGCTAGGTTGGTAAATTTCCCTAATCTAAAACCATATTGATGATCAGTTAAAATTATATCAGTAATAATAAAATCATTTATCCCAGAGAATATAAATTCGTCAAAGAATATATTAAGAATTGGCATAGTATATAGCGGTCTTTTATTATTTTGATAAAGTTTCTCACCTAATTAAATATACATCAAATAGCATTCAACCAAATTACCAGAAATTTGGTGGGACAATTGGTCATAATTTTGAACCATTTTACAAGAGTATGGCAGGAATCGGCCCTAAGGTCAAGGTCAATCATATCTTTAAATATTTACAACCACATTGAGTGAATCGTGGTAGAACGGTTGGACATTACTCACAATATAAGATTTTAGATTAGATTTTGAGAACAATCGGGTAATTTCAAAATCAAGGTCGCGAAGAGGTAAGAAAAATATAAATGGCGATGCGGTCTATTAGTGACCGTTCTAGTTTCCTATTATTTTGAAATTTTACAAAACTTATCGACGTGTACATTGACCGATTCAAAAACCTCTTTTAAAATCATTTCATTCAATTCATTTTTTCTTACTTCAACAATTTACTTCGCTTTTCTGGATTATTATACTGCTAAGTGTTAGACAGAAAATTATTCTGCTTCGAAATATTAGGTATTACACCCCATTTAGCTGGATAATGAAAATCTTCGGATGCTAGTATTTTTTTTATCCAACCTCCGTAACACGTGCCTGCAAAAAAAGACACATCAAATTCTAGCAATTGAACAATAACTACAATGAAACAATAAATACTAGTAAAATAATAATAATAACTAGCCTAACTAAACTATCAAACGAATAAATTAAATTTTAACAGAATAATAAACCACTTTAGATGTAATATATCCTCAAAACACTAAATAGAAGAAATAATATTTGTGTAGAGGATGTCCATTGTAAAATTGAAATGAGGTAATTTGAAATTATTGGTCGATAATTGGCATCTAAAACATTACGACAAATACACACCAACCATTTACGTACTATGAAAGGGATTGATTCTAAATTCAGTAATTAATTTAGTAAAGAAATACTAATGAAATTGTGGAAAGATTTCTATCGGAATTTGGTATGAATATGTTAATTAGCAGGTGATACATTTAAAGATGAGCTAATAAGAATTAAAGGTACACAAAATACATAAATTGACTTTATCTGCCCAATATCATACTATTAAAATAGAAAAGATAATAGTAAATGCTAAACAGGATATATGAAATAAGGAAACCAGTAATAGATAGTTAATAGTGTCAAAAATCTTCATGGAAAATTTCATATGGAAAAAAGTTTATGAAACATTGTACGTATATTTATAATTAAAATCTAAGACATTTTTGTTCATGACATTTTTTCGAGTGGACGCATAGAAAATGAGTTATTCGAAATTCGAATCAATTTCGAACCGTTTTTTAAAAGTATAGAACTCCGACAATTTTGAAGCTACGGTTTTTTTTGCATTCGAATTGCAATTTGATTTTTTATAAAATGCTGGAAGCCGATTTTTGAATTTCAATTTTTTCTTTCGAAATATAAAATTTCGATTGAATTTTATTTTTTTGGAAAAAATGATTTTTTTGAACACTAATACGAACTTCAAAAATAGGTTTCTTCCATTTTTAGAGAATCGAATTGTGATTCAAATGAAAAAAAAAACCGTAGTTTCAAAATTGTCCGAGTTCTATACTTTTAAAAAACGGTTCGAAATTCATTCGAATTTGGAATAACTCATTTTCTATGCGTCCAATCGAAAATATGTCACGAACAAAAATGTCTTAGAATTCAATTTTATATGTACATACAAAGTTTCAAAAACATAACTTCATAATAAATTTTCTTCCGAAATCCATGTGGTCCCCTTAAAGAATAAACTGCTAATAATTATTGTGGTAAATCAGAATATAGCTATAGGCTAGATTAAATTTACACACGAAAAATGACAATCAATAAATAGCAGAAACTTACTAAATATTGTTCGGCTCAGTTCAAAGTTTGATAGTTTTCAGGCTTACGATTTGTGCAGGCTAACGAACTTTCATCTGCACTCACTCAACATATAATGAATTTTAAGAGCAGTTGATTTACGCCGGTTAGAAAGAAGTCATCTTTTCATGATATTTGATTGACTAGCATGCAAAATATACTAGGGATGAAAGAAAGATTAACGCTGTGACAAATAAAGGCAATAATTGATGAACAATAACTGAGGATAATAAAAATACAAATATATCAAATCTAACGAAAAAATGGTAGTTCGTCACACCCCAAATTGATCTTCTGTTTGAAATATAATATGACTGTTTTCTATCTATTTTTAATAAACTAAGTAAAAATTTAATATCTCACTAAAATTCCAGTAAAGTTGGTAGTACATTCATCAATATCAATAGTGGATGTTCAATGGTTTATGCGCTAAAAATGATTGGCAAACACTGAGCCGAATACGTGCCTGAATAGAAGTAATTTTTCTATTGAAATTCATTAGTCTTATGCCGCTATACTAAATAATTCGTATAAAATATTCATTTTAACTTGAAATGTATTATTATCGTATTGATATACATAATAAATATATTCAATATATTTAATATGTTTTTTTTATTGAAAAGCAGAAAACTATACTATTACCATATAATTATGTTTGAATGGATTACTATACCTTAAACACGTACTGGATATTTTTCAGGATAATAATAGCAAACGAGGTGACATTACCAAAGATAGAGATTATTTCAATATTCTATAAATAACTATATAAAAAATATAAATTTAATTAAAATAAGAAATAGATTCTGATGTCAAAATGGAGTATTATCACTGTATGATATTCTATTTTATTAAATAAACATATTATTCGTTATATTAAAAAACAGTATCGTTTTATTGCAAAAAATACGAATTGTTTTCTATTAGTTCTACTCATATGAGGATTATATTGATTTTAAACTGATGAAATTGATTGAAGCATCAACAATTCCTTATAAGTAATTATGCAAGTTGTAATTGAAATGAAATACGAATGCAAATAGAGTTATGAGTGTATTAGAACTAGATGGAAATAATAGTTACTGAACTGACATGTTATTCAATTTAATAGTGAGAACCAAAATGGGATGAAAAAAATAATTGATTCATTACCAAACAATCAATATAATTAGTTTTGTCTGAATTTGTTTCTTATATTGAATATTTAAATTATTTTTAGTTGATATCCATATTACGAAACAATTTCGAAAAACTTGGTGCCATATTCATTATTTTGTTGATAATTTTGAAAATATGACCGGATTTTAGGTCGGATGGTTTCACTTTCTTTGATATTTTCTCCTGTGTCATTTCTAGCCCTTCTTGTCAGAAAAGTTTCAAGAAGTTTCCACTCGTGAATTTGCTTTCCGCATACAAATTAAAAACAGTTAAATTATAAAATTCCTCGTTATTCGTTTGAAAACTAGATAATGTCACAATAAAATTTAAAAAAAATCATCGGTTTTAAAAATTACATCGATGCTTTATTTATTGATCAGACACATAATTATTCTAATCTGAAAATAAATTATTATTCATGATTCTAATGTATTATTGAATTTGCCATCTGAGACAAAACTTTCTGTACTAAAATAAGTTATATTAATCTTTTCAAACAGATAACATTCAAAATATATATTTCATTATGAAGATATTCAGAGAATTATAAATTGATGAATTGGTCCCAATGGACCGGTTAATTTATTTTGTAATCATGTATTTGGAATTATACGTGATTAAACCCTATATATTCTCTATGAAAATGTATCAGTCCTCATTCAAATGATGTATTTTGCAAGATAATTTAGAGATAAACGACCTGTTCAACATTTAGGGTCGGACGGGGTATCACTGCACACAATCCCGAAAACTATGTATTATAGAATAAAACACTTATTGGAAAATTTTTGTAAGTAACTTTTAGTGAGTGCATCGAGATATCACTGTGCATCTGAAGGGGTATTACTGCGCATTGCATAAATACAATACTTCTCTCCCCCACCTCCTGTCACCATTTTGATGCCCCTCTTTCCCCCTATCTAAACCCTTCTTTCCCCATCTAAATATCCCTCTCCTCCCATCTAATTCGACCTCTCATACCATTTTAATCACACTCTCTCCTCATCGAAATCTCCCTCTCTTCCCATCTAAATCTTCCTCCCCCTCATCTAAACGTCTGTGTTTCCCTCTCAACATGCCTTCTCCCTAATCTACTCGTCCCTTGTTTTTTAAACACATATTTAATGAATCTGCAACAAATTTAAAAATAAAATTTTACGCAACTAGTTGACTACTCATATTAAGTAATATAATACGATCGTGCGTTTATTGTTAATAATAATTTAATTCAAAAAAACCCTTAAACACCCACTCTCCCAATTTTAATACCCCAACATCAAGTTGCATAGCTACTACGTTCGTAAATTTATTGTTAATCAAATTAATAATTAAATAATACCTTATTCAATATTTATGCTTTTATCAAGAGCTAAAAGCTCATAATTTTTATATTTATTTGTATACAAATATGGTTATTAATGATGCGCAGTGATACCCTTCTACCTCTTATTTGTTTGGGGTATCACTACGTACGGTTTTGGCAGGAAACCCGTGAAAACTGAGAAGTTGAAAATTTAACATAATGTAACTGTTATTATTTGTGCTAACATGTTAAAACAATATAAATCTATAAAACTTGGTTGTAGAGTTATTGGAGAGTTTGCGGGATTAAAAGATCACAAGCGCAAACTTTTTTCAGATCGTTCTGAGAGCACTATATAAGATGCTTGAAATGAAGGTGCAATCAGATTTAGGCTAAAACAAGTGGTTTTAAAATTATAAGGGGTGCGGAGTGATACCCCATAAAAAGAGTATGTGCAGTGATACCCCGCCCTTTCGCTTTCGTGAAAAAGTTATTTCTAATGGTTACATTAAATACCTAATTTACTACATTGACTCACAATGTATTACAGATATTTAGGTGATATCTTCTATATATTTTTCAAAATATGAATAATTTATTCCACAGATGCTGACAAACAACGTAAATATAAACGAAAGATGTCATTTTCAAGGATTGAAACATCCAGTAGTTATGAGAGAAAATGGTGCGACTTGGTTTTCAATAACCCAAGATATCCTAAATAAAGCGACATCGTTGATTCAAAATATATCAACCAGAATTCTGAGATGAATATTATTGGAGTAAAGCAATATATTCCAAGAAGAATATTCTTGGTATTTCATGATATTTGCTCGTTTGGTTTTTATTTTAGATATACACTAAAATTGATAGTTTAGATTAATCTCTGACATTGGTTTATCCAGACAGAATTGAATGAAAGGAAAAACAGTAAGGGATCATCTATCTGCCATTTTGAAAATTTTCTCTAGTCATTTCGAATGAAAGGATCTATGAAACATTAAACCATTTATTTAGAAATGTTTCAGAGTTTCTGTACTTTCTCTTCAATTTAAATTCGATCATACAATTTATATTATTTTATTCATAATAATAATGAATCACAATAGGGAAGTGTAACATCAAAATCAAGATTGCATGGAATTATTTGATCATTTCCATATTACATATTTTGAAAATTTGCAGTAATAGTTATTTCTGTTCATGAAATATGTTTTCTCTATTAATATATAAATAAATTTATCAACATATTTCATAAAAAAGGATGTTTCAGATGTTCTGTACATTGTTCAGTTACTGGGAAAACACTATCTAAAAAGACTTAAGAGTTTTGAAAATCATTTAAGCTAAACTTTGTTTCCTCGAGGAAAGTTCTTTCGGTAGTAGTTTTTTTTATTTAGTAGAGAAATTTTTCTCACGGCAAAAGCTAAATTCGCTCAACATCGATTGTAATTATGCTGATTCATTATGAAATTATTCAGTTGTTACTTCATTTAGCTGAGGTTCTTATGTGTTGTTCATTAATCATTATAAATTTAGGTGATAGAGAGTTGAAGTCATTGTTTGATTATTCATACGTACGTAAATACGTATGTAATCAAATTCAGTTATGTATTGTTAAATATCATTGAAACCATTTAATCTTAAGGTCATTGACTTTGAATTCATTTCATATTTCGTTCAGCACTCCTATTCTAGAAAATAATTTCAAATATCACCTAGAGAACTAAAATTATTATTGTTCAATAAACATTAGCATCAAAGGGGATATGTTTTTCAGAATATATCTTTTAATTAATTTCATCGAACGGTCAACATCACTAAATACGGACACTTTGCAACCTAATTCCCATTAAGTCTTTATTTTTCTCATTTTTTCCAATTGAAGTATTATATGCTGTTGCGTATTATGCATTAATTAATTATACTTAATGTTATCCTATGGATGACGCTAATTGAGATTTGTCATTTGAAAATTACGAATTGTATCGGGTATAATTATTCGTCAATCATTTAACCTTACCTATGCAGGGAATTGCAATTGCATATCGTCTGCTTTTGATCGGTGATTATGCCCGATTGTGAAAATGATCATCTATCTACGACAACAAATGGTTTGATAAAATTCTAGTTGGTAATTCAAGAAGTAAATCCCGTACGATCTAATGCCTTTCACAAATGATTTCGCCTATAATAACTGAAATTTATTATATTTATGATTAATTTATGAAAATATTTAACAAAATCTGTATTACGATCCCTTTTCCAAATTACAGTCTTCCCTACATGGTGTACCATTCTGTTCATTTTACATATGCAGATTATTAAGTTCAGAATTGCTCATACCAGAGCAGTTCATTGTATTGTGGGCTTGTCACAATTTAAAGCCTTCTGTGGAACTCTCAGCACCGCATCCGGTCCACAATATATTGCCTTCATTGAATTTATAGTGAACAACAAAAATAATGAGCTACCGTTTATTGAGTTATTTCTATTTTCAGTAGTTTATATAAATACATTTTAATTTCTACTTTCGTGGACAAATTAAGTTTTCGCTAATATTAAATTCGATATTTTTCTTTTGTGGATAAATTTTATTTTTCCTAATAAAATAAACATATAAGAATTTTTCATTTTTGGATGAATTCATATTTTCAATTAATTTCACGCAAAAAATATTCCATTTTTTTATATATTTTTATCTTAACTTCAATTTGAGGACATTAATCATGAGATTAATATATAATACCCAATTATTTTTATCGACATTTTGTGATTTTAAAAACTTCTGGAAACAAAAGATTTGGTTTTATTTTTTGATAGGTGACAAATTACGGTTCAAAATGTCTTCCTTTTCCTATAAAATTATTTATTTATTTATTTATTCTTTATTGAAAAAATCATTACAAATTTTAAAACAATCATACCTATATAAAAAAGTACAAAAACACATAGACAAAATTAGAAAAATAATATAAGATTTCAAGCCCTTTTATAAGTTCAAAGAACATTTGAAATAATCGTCTGCTTTCATCAATTAAAATTGACGCCAATCCTTCTATTTTCTTTATAAATAACTACTGAAATATTAAAAATATCTATCTGATATGACGTGAACTGAATTCAAAGTTTGAATGTTTATCTATATAATAATAATCGGAGTTTTTCTAATTTAACATTAACAATAAATATCATATTTTCCCTTCACTTGTACATTTAAAAATAACATAAAAATATTTGATAATATTTTTTTTCACTGATGGATATAAATGTTTTTATTCCAAAAGAAAATTCTCATCAGCTTTCTTTATTTGCTGAAATAGTGAATTCTATTTTATTTTCACTGAATTAATAAGAAATTTCTCACACTTTTACCTCCGTAACTCTTATCAAATCAGACACGTTTCATCAACTTTATTACTGTGAGGTCCGCGTCCATTTAAGATATAAAGATTACATTTGATGTTAATAACATCGATCTAGAGCCAAAAAATACAAGCTCTAGGCAAAAAGGTATCAGGCATAAATAAACCAAGACGTGGCAGAATAATTATTCAGGCTTTTGTTGCTGTAGCGAAATTTAAACTTAACAACCAATAAATCTCTTCAGTTGACAGGCGAAATTGACTCTGGGATAACTAACTGAAAACGAGTTACCTTCATGTCAGTGTAAATCTTACTAGGTAATGAATAATATCTGTATTTTCAACTATGTCAAACTATACTCATTACTCATATTTAAATTACATAGTATAATTTCAAGTTTATGTCAGATATGGAAAAATAATTTTCACTATAATAATTTAAACATAACTAATAGATATTCTAAGTTTAGTTAAAAAAGTAAACTATTCTAAGGTAGAAAAATTGTATAAGGAACGTTCACAATAATTATTGGACGTTTTCATATTCTCGGAAATATAAGAAACAAAAGAATATTAAAATATTTTTCTTTTTTTACCTTCGAAAAATTTAGGAATGTTTTGTTTTGATTGACAATAATTTGGTGGAACGATAATTCATTATTATACAGTATACACTTTACATAAAAAATCAATAACGTCCGTACAGACATAAAAATGTTAAATCTTTCAGTAAATTAAAAAAAAATAGTTGAACAACTATTTTGTTGTCTGCTACCAATATTGAATAAGAATGTCAGCTGATTTAATTACCCTAATTACAAAAGTACCTGTTAGAAGTGCATGATGCGTCCAAGGAGTGAATCTTTATGCATATGTATTATGTATGGGCTGCCGTTTGTGTATTGGGTAAATATTTTAGCATCTTCACACTCTCAAGTCTGCGATTCCCATAACATCACACAAAAATTAAATTTTAGTTGTAAGTGTAACTTCACTAACTTGTAGTGTATGGATAGTTTGTGATGTGTACACATGTTCTGTTATTTAATAATTTGATAACAATTTTCCATATGTTTGATTTTAATAAATAATTTTTTTTAAATTGTTGTCACTTTTTCAATTAAAATTTTATCCTATTATTCATGAACAATTTTACTAGATTTTAGGTGCGATCAGGTTGAAATTTGAGGTATAGGTTATGAAAAAGCCAAAATCCATTGAAGCGACGGCGAAGACGTGCGCTCTACAAGTGCCCATTCTAGTTTAATTCGAATCCATGGCAACAATTTGTTCATTGAATTACCTAAAGTTTGAGTGGCAATGACAATAAATATACGAAACAGACATTATTGCCCGATAGGTTAGACACAACTTCAACAATCTAAGAGCGACCTAATATATAGCTGCGTACTGCGTTCAGCTACGGAATACCCTTAAAACCTGTTATATTTTATCATTATTTATACTCTTATTCAATGAGATTGTATTAAAATCAAAATAGAAAATATAGTTTGTTTGTATACATGCAAACCCCGCTTTAAGTATACCCCAATGTTGTTACAAGACGACATACAGCGGAGGTGACCCTGAGCTTACTTACATCAGTCGTACCGGAAAATTAAGTTTTCTTGCACTTGCGTTATTTATTATTTTTTCGCAGTATTTACTATTGTGTATAGCTACATCACCTATCTAGTTGAGTTGAATGAAACCAATTGCGTCTAAATATGTATTCGTAACAAAATAATTAGAGCATAATTTATCTATATAACATATGCGACATATAAATATAATTTAACAAATGATTAGTACTGTTTTTAACAAATAAACAATAATATCCCAAAACAAAATATTAACTGTTTATGTATTCAACAATTTTGTACTATACAGTACCTCACACACTTACGTTCAATAAGAAAAAACGGAAACACCAATACTTATTTGGACCATTTTTTTTTATTAGAATATTGAAAATGATCAATATATCGGATAATATTTAACGTTAATATATAAATAAATGACTAACTTTTGTAAATGAGTCTTGTTAATAAATAAATTGAGTTTCGTTAACAATTTTCTTAAGTATAAACCAATTTATTTATGTCGAAGAAACCATGGTGCATAGTGTACCATGAAAACATTCTTAGATAGGAGTAACAATGCTTAACTTCAATCTTCAGGTTAAAGTGAGAGATACGATATTTGATTTATAGCGGGGTGTGTCTATATACGGAATTCACCTTTTTATACCTATTTTAAATTATATTTACAATCACATTCTGATCATCAGTTTCCAATAGATATCAAGAAATGAAAATTATTTGCAACAATTTTTCTCATTCTAGCTATTGGGCAAAATATTTTCACTGATGATCGAATCACGTACGTAGCATACAGACTGATTTCGTCTTCATGAGGTTATTTTCCTTCTTTGATTTCAAACGCTATAGTGGACATATATAGTAGACAGCTTTTGAATTATATTTTAGTCAATTTTATAGATTTCAAATTGTAGTTCAGGATATTTGAATCCTTGGTTCACCATCAAATAATGTTCTACCGAAGGCCAACAATTAAAAGTAAATATTCTAAAGTATGATTATTGGTAAATCATGAGACTAAAGAAAATTGTATGTTTTTCTTTTTATACCAATTGCAGAAAGGAAATAATTACCTAATTGTTGAATATTGTAATTATATTCGGTGAATAATTGAACTCGAAAAAATATTATTTGAATGTACTAACACATATGTATCTTTAATAGCAATAGTTCAAAATTTCAATAATCTTCAAGTGGTTTCAAACCATTGTGCTAGCGTTACCATTATAAAAAAGCATAGCATGAACACTATCATATCGTCATTTTCGTACACTCATGTCAGTTCAGTATCAAAAACTTACCTCAATACTGATTATAATTTATTCCCTCGGGAAATCAAAAGTCTGCTATTGATCATATGTCCCTTGGGTGGAAATTTATTGCTTCCAAGAACATAGTGAAGTGAAATTGTTCAATGTTCTTGTTGAATCAATGTTGAAAATTTATTTTTAAAAAGTCCACAATGAACATTGAACACCTTCAATAAACAATTGAACATGATTTACCAACTGAGTAAATCGACAATAATAATTCAAAGATTTATTTTAAACCATTAAACAAATTCAATGTATTTAAATTAATGAAATGGTATAAAATACTAACTGTTATACTTCATAACATTTAAAATCATTCCGGTAATTCATACAGTTTTTGGTATGGTAAATTTCATTTTGATATGCAATCATCTACAAATATAAAATAGGCTTCTTCAGTTCTGATCATATTGCGGATTCTAGAAAATATTTTCCAATTTTTCAAGTTAGAGATTCCAAAATATATATATCCGCCTGTGTAATGACTAATGAGTTAAATTATGAATGTGTTAAATATACGATCAATATAATTACTGTAATGATAAATGATAAACGATCTGCCGTTTATATATTCCCCGACTGGTTGTGATATTGATTTCGTTCTTTTCGTCTGCCAATCTAACATATGCAATAATGCATTTTGCATATTTCAATTACACCAATTCTAATTTAAATTATAAATCAAATATTCCATCATTTGCCTTGGACTCAATTTTGACATTCTGAACAATATTAATTTATGAGAACTTAGATAGTATTTGTTCTAAAAAATCAAACTCCACGGGTATTTGATATGTTTTTGAAGGACATATATTTATATTTCATTCATCTAAAGAAATATGCATGGTCAAACACTCTTATGTTAAATTTAAATGATATGATGTAATATGTATATAGATGACAGTAATTATTAACAGTACTACTCAAAGTTAAGTATAAAAACCTAAACAGTAAACATGTACTGATTTTTTTAAATAAATGAAAAGTATTATAACATTAAGAATTTTTACGATGTAAGATATCAATCGTAATAAACCAGTTGATCACATCTTTATAGCGCTATAAAAGCTAAAAAGTTTATATCTTCCAATCAGCATTTAGATGATATTAAGTTTCTCAAATATTCGGGGAAATTCAACTTTCTCACTTATAATAAGATGGTACAATACTATTAAAAAATTGTAAATCACCAACAATATATCATTACTTGTTTCTTACATATAATCTTAATTTGATGTATGAAAACTATACTTGCATTATTTAAAGTTTTAAAACTAAGTTGTCAATCTAGTAATCTCATATGTTTACAGAGTTTGATTAATATATTTTCTTGAAATAAAAATAGCTAAATTCGGTTTCTACAGCCTTTGAAACAGGTATACTTGTTACGAATAGCCAGTGATATTTTCTAAAATTCTTCATGTTTTAATATTAAATAAACTGAATTCCAATCAAGACTCTGACTTCGAGTAATAGAAAAAATACTATATTTATATTGAAATTAAAGCCAATCAACAGAGCTTAAATACATTACATTATGATGGCATAAGATATTAAATATATCCTATTTTATAATTAGAACTAATCAAAACTGTTTGTATGAAAATAAAAATCTAAAAAAGTAAAGATCACATATTACTACGATTTATTCCATCTAACAGAAAGTAATATCTGAATATTTCATAGTTTTGTATTTGAAATTAGAGACGGCTGTACGTGAATAATATTGCACCATTCGATAGTTTTGGGTGATAATTTCTTAAATTATATCTTTGTACTCTGTTTTCGTGTTTCTGAATGAGTTCATCAGCTCGTTTGTAACTATCATTAAAAATAATCATTGAGAGATATTTTGATGAGAAAATGATTTTATCAAAATAATTCTTGAGTAAAATAAGACGTTATCAATTGTGAAATTATTAATCAAAAGATTTATAGTAATAATTTTTTTAACGTTTTTACGTTATTCATTGTGATACGGAGTTATTTTTGTCGTATAATAGAATATAAAGTGAGAAAGATCCAATTCAGTGTTCGTCAATCATTTGTATCTTGTAAAAACATGGGAAAAAAGAAAGTTCAATAAATTTATTCAGGAAATTTGGAATAACATTTGTTCTCAACGGTGCCTATTTTCAATGATTGATTTCATCGTGTACCGAAAATTGGACCCGCCGACAATTGGACACCGTCAATTCGGCCCAAGACAATTGTGCCTCAAGTCAATAATTGAGCGCCAAAACAAATGGACCCCGGTAAATTGTGACCAAGTCAATTGGGCCCTAAAAATTGGACCCGCTGACGAATGGGCCAAAAAAATTTGATCCGGGACAATTGGGCCCCAAGACAATTAAATATATTTTATGCATATGTGAATCTGATGAAAATGTATGTGGGAACATTTGAATATTAGTTACTCGTTTTTAAAATAGTGTATTGTATTAACTTAATTGAATATCTTTGCCATTGTAATCACTAAGTTACACTTATTTATTGTGTCTTCAGTAACAATTTTTTATAGGTTCAATTGTTTTGGGGGTTCAATTGTCTTGGGGGTTCATTTTTCTTGGGATCCAATTGTATTGGACCAAATTGCCTGTGTTGGATCCAAGAAATGCTATTGAATTTTCTATTTAACGCTCATAAATTATTATTGAGACTATATTTGTTTCAAATATTTCTATTATTAATTCCAGTTTATTGTTATTGTCAACGATCACGAAATTATCATCGATATATCTGCAATAACCTGTAGGCTTTTGTTTTTTGGTCACAGGTTCAAGTGATCAAAAGACACTATACCATCATGTGTCTGAAAAGCGTAGGTGTGGTGCATGTTTTTAGGAATTGAACTAGAGTTTCTTCCTTATACCTTGTGGTTTGAAGACAAGATGGTGGAAGCTATTTTTAATTATGATGTCTTACAGTGCAAATAAACTCTCAACGTCCATGGAAGCATATGAAGCAAATATATGTAGCTATTAATGTGACGGTTGAACTAATTTTGAGTTAGGCCTAAGACATATGTTGTAACTGATTCTAAGAATTCTCTTTCTCTAAATGATACAGGATATCTAGGTATCATCCAACATTTCATATGTGGTAATTGAACCTTTTTTCGACAAATCTCCTAATAGTCCATATTTCATCAACTATGCTTTTGAGGGGATCGTTTCACTGGTTTTTTTTTGCGATTTTCACCGCTTTTTTTAATTTGGTTCTTCAGAGAACAGACTAAAGAGAGCGTACAGAAAATATCAGTTCGCTGGGGCAACTAGAAGTGGGTCAGGGGTGCGAATAATGGAGGTTGGGTGGATTTTGTTAGTTTGTGTGTTGTTATGTAATAGCCTCCTCTTCTAGAGTGATGGCTTCGTCGTAGCCAAGGGGGTTCCTCTGGTCCCTCCAAAGCGAAGTGATGAGTATTTTTATTTACTCAATCAAATCTGTAACTTTTTTACTCAAATATTACTCGCGCAAAATCTATGGATTGAATGGGAGTTGGTCCTACAGAAAAATTTATAGGAGCTAATCTGTTCAAACCCAAATTTCTATGTTCGTCTAGTAGCCTTTTTTTGAATTTCGATGTCTACCTTTTATTTATTTTGAAAAGAAAGAATAAATGGAAATAAACAAAAATTTCGATCGAGAATCAAAAAAGGGCTACTAGACGAAGCTATGATGCTCGTAGAGAACAGATTAGTTTCTAAAAAAATTACTGTAGGACCAACCCCCATTGAGTCCATAGATTTTTCGTGGGGTCCACAAGTTTTTACCCCCCACTGGGGAGGAATGCCCCAAAATGAAAAATTTACCCGACCAACTTCAAAGAATTGGAGCATTATACAACTTATGTTAATATCTCAGTTCAATCGGACGAGTATTATTGGTAGCTAGCCAAAAAGGGAAACGTTCCCCTAATATTGGTGCCAATAAGAATTAAAAGGTTATTCACTGGATTTCGTTCCCTGTGTAATTGATAAACGATATTAGATTGGTTACTAAATCTTTTAAGTTAGAACTGTAATTAATAAGAAAATTAGTTCTTAATACAGGGTCTAATTTTAGTGCAATCACAATGAAATATGGAAGTCTAGTATTCTTTATCAAACCCCGAAAAGGGTACATAACATTTTTATAAAAATAAAGGTATGATTGTTGCTAAATATACTGTTCATTATAACAGACAATATATAACAATTTATCGTGGAAACAAATATAATTCAGGAATACAATCCCTTTTTATTACCGATAGGAAGGTTTGAACAAAATTTATAGATAAACATTTGTTTCAGCTCAACAAAAAGCTTTAACTAGTCGAATTGAATTCACCTAATCGAAAACAAATCTTTCTATTCAAAGAAGTCTATTAATTCTTGCATTTACATGAAACCTAATTATTGTGGATAGAAACTTATGGTGATCCCATCTATATGGAAGTTTATGAAAGATTCTTCGCACATAGTAAATTTTTGCTCTCGACTATTCATTAAATTATCATTTTGATTTTTAATTATACAAGAAGTAATTTAGATTTTCCCAAGCTTTCAAAATCCTACATAATACCGTCTTCAGGGTTGGTTTCCGTTTTTAGTATAATTATCAATTATACTTAAATGTCACACATTTAATTGACCAAGTATATTTTTATTTACTATTAACAATAATTAAGCTAATAGCTACACTTTTTTTTTCAATTTAGTAAAGAAAACAAAAGAATCTGAAATTCTCTGCAATATTCTCCTCATTTTGGGTCCATTTCTCCATATATCACTGGTTGGTTGACATTTAATGCACGATATTTAAAAAAGAACAAAGACTTTTCAAATTAGAACAATGCAATAAATGCTTACGCTTTAATTTATATTCACGTCCAATATGTTTCCAATTAACATGAATCTCACCCTCTAACTATCCCATCAATGAGCCAATATATCTTTGGAGTTTTGTGCATGACTAAGTAATGGTTTGTCTGTGTACGCTTTACGCTATGAACAAACACAAAACAACAGCTTGTTAGAGCACCTGCTCAATTAAATTAATTTGATGAATAATAATTAATGCTCTCAACAACTGAAAATTTGAATTTAATACCGTTAAGAGAATCCAATTATTATTTCTTTGTTTTCTTGTGATGATTTTGAAATAGATACATTTAATACTAATGGACTGGTGTATATAATATTCATCAAAGGTTTAATTCACTCAACTCTTACTTAATCAACAATTCAAATCTACCATCAAAAGATACCAAACTACCTATTTCGATTCATAACTCATACAATTATGTAGCTAATATGAAGGTTGACAGACTTTTCGTCGACAGACGTTTCGTTGACATATTTAAATATAGGAAGAACAAGCCAACAGCTAGAGAAAGCTAAGGAATCAGCTGCCCCTCCGATTCGTTTCAGCAGTATTTAGAAAGGAAAGAGGCCGATGATGAAATGACAAGAGAGCAAGAAAGAAGGAGATAAGAAGAAAATGAAAGAAGGAGAGAGGAAGGAAGAGAAAGGAAAGATATAGAACGCAGACGTTTAGAGCTTCAAAAAAAAAACAGACACGAGTACTACATGAGTCTCTATTTACGCAAAGTGGTGTAGTAACAACTGAAGGACATCACCACAGAACAGAACGCTATCCTGCAGCAATTAAACGGAACGATTTGAGGCTGACGTTTCATTTAGTCAATTTACTACTTGGCGAGATCATGGAATGATTATTCCATTATATAAAAAAATAGAAGAAATGACAATTGGAATTCAAACGAAAGCTCTAGTGAAATGTGCGATAGGCATCAGTGATGAAGATGAAATATCCGTTACAGAAACACTGGGCAGATTACAGAAGCACCTGTGGTCAAAGTGCAACATTGCAATTAACAGGGTGATGTTTGATGAAACTGTTTTTGATAATCGCAAAAATCACTAATCGTCAGTAAGAGACTCAGTAAACCTATCCGACACTCAGAAAGTAGCCAAAGTCTCTGAAGACAGGAAACGACACTCGCTGAAAGAAAGTAAGAAGAAATGCAAGAAGCAGCATCAGTATGGGAATTGTCCAACAATGAAATTCTTATGCAAAAATTGCAACAGGACAGAACATTGGATTAAGGATTGCAAAGCACCCCAAAGAAGAGGAAGCAATAAAGAGTTCGGCGGGAAAGATCAACTCATTCAGAACTGGCTCAGCACCACCGTGAGAAATGCAAGTTTATCAGCAGTGAAAAAACATTGCAATACAAGAGGAAATAATAAAATGCGACAATCAGCACAAGTTGATGTTACCTTATGATGCTTGCAAGAGACTAAAGATATTGCATGCAGATTTTCCAAGTCAAGTCCAAGAAACGTTCAGGATTTGAACTAAGCAAGATGAGAGATGAATTGTTGGAAGAGTACTCAGATGTGTTTAAACAAGACGCGATAAGCCCCATGATTGGTTCACCAATGAAAATCTACTTGAGTAAATTCCATTTACCGCACTCGCTTATTAGGACTCGTACAATAATATTTTCTTATCGGTAAGAAGTAAAAAAAAAGTTGGACGAAATGCTGAACCAGAATGTTATTGCACCAGTATGTGACTGAGCTAACAAATAGTGTTATCCATTGGCAGTGGTAAATCGGCCAAAGGATGTGGTTCGGATATGTGTCAATCTCACTCAACTAAACAAACATATCCAGAAACCAATTTACCCAACGAAGACATCTATTGAAGCTGTCACCAATATCGCCAGTAATGCAAAATAGTTTACCACGCTGGACGCTGAAAAGTAGATATTGGATAAACGTGCTTGAAGAAGAGATTCAGAAATTGATAACATTTTTCAGCTGGTGACGAATTATTACTGGTGACGAATTATTAAACTGGTGTGGAAGTAATTAATTGAAGTATAAAATTTACTCTATTGAACTCCTTAAAGTATTGGAACATGATCTAATGTTCGTTTGTATGTTAAATGTATAAAATTCAAGATGTTTCTCAGTCTAGTAGTGTTGTAGCTAGGTTTCTACTTATTTTGCGTCATTCATTAGGCTTCATATGAATCAGTTCAAATATATCTACTAATAGTTTGCAACCAGTTCAATAGTGTTTTCCCTAGAATTGTTTCCAGTACAATGTTTTTATTTTAGAGTTGTAAAAGTTTAAATTTATTGTTCATTTTTTGCTATCAGCTACATTTTCAATGTCTCTTAGTTTAAACTGTAAACTTTCATTTTTTTATTATTTTTTTGTATTAAATCCAATTTCTTTACGTATGTCAAAATTTGCAACAATATTTATCTATGCAAATAGATTTGAGTGATTTGTATGCTAGTAATTTCTTACGAAAAGAAGTTTATTATACTTGAGTAAGAAAGTCTCTAACACATAGTATCAAACAAAGTATTAAAAAACACTTCACAAATATACTGAACCAACTTACGATCCAAACAGTTTAGCATGTAAAGGACCGTTAGAAAATAAATATTAGATTATAATATCATTAAATTTCGGTGAGACTATAACATCATCATCTCTAATGTTGGATTGAATATTTTTCAGTGAAATTCTTTATTTACTGTATATGCAAACTTGTGAATGAACGTGCAAGGAACATACTAATTTATAAATTCAACATACTGTAGAATGAAACTTTCACACAAGCTAAATGGATGAAATTAAAAATACGAATTCAAGTTATTACTATTTTTCTCCTTCAAATGAGATCAACTTAGTTCACTGTGTTATTATTGCCGTCAATTTACGCCTATTGAGGAGGTTCATTAATTGAGACTGTTTGATCTCTCTACTTCATTCAGTATTGAATAATTGCTGATTGATGAAGGTATTCCAGTCGTATGTACGTAGTATAGATATCGTTATCTTTGAACTGAAGTCATTTGAAATTCAAATCAATTGCAAAGAAATGGTTCTAGGTGTATATTCCAGTAAATTCAACCCCGATATATTCCACCCCAGGAATATTCCACCCTAGTTAATTCCACCCCAGTGACAATGATCATTAGGGTAACAATAAAAATTCAAAATATTATTTTCAGATGGCCATTTGTTAAATACTTCGTACCCATGAAGAAATAACTCAGACGGTATCCTGAGACATTCGTACAATGTTTAGAAGTAGCTTAAGTTAATTTTTGAAACGTTATCCTATTAGACAAAAATACATTCATTTATAGTTTGTCATTTATTTCGAAGTTTAAATGTTGAGCAAATTAATATTAATTCTTTTTAACATGAAACTGTTGTATACGCTCTTCATGGTTGTATACAATGGTTGAAAGCTAGAGGTGTGGAGAGGGTCGACTGGCAGAGACAAACCATTCAATGATATGGCTCTTTGCTTACAAGTTGTTGTTTGGATACTAGGACAAAAACTTCCCTAATCAAAATCTCTCCATGTAAAAAAGAAATGATAGCCACAGTCTTAACACCCTGTGCAATAATCATTCTCAACCCCATCAAAAATCTGGTAAAAAAAATCATGTAAAAGGTGTAAAAAAAAGTTGTCGGTCAAAAACCAATTTACACCACTTTTACTCGAACTCAAAATACCGAATTTATAATAGAAATAAAATAACAATAAGTACTATTTTGACAACATCTTACAGTTAATATCGCTGTTGCGTTGGAGATAATGAAGAACATCAGCTAGCAATTGAATATCAAAATACCTCGACTGATTAAGAGCATTCATAAAACCTTTCTTTCTGCTGTTCTATCACATCTGTAGTGAAAAATAAACAGCTTCTGAACACAATAAAAGGTTTAATTTAATAACATAGAAATGAAAGTTACCTAGTATTACATATAATGTTAATAAATAATTAATATCAATAACTAACAAACCTAACCTGTAAAGTGGGGTTGAATTTACTAGGGTGGAATATACCGGGGAGGAATTTACCGGTCAGGAATATTTCGGTCACCCAAAGGAATTCATTGATGGATTATACATTTAATACATTAAAAAAATATTCATATTTCTAATAGCATATTAGGTAGAATATGTTCAATTTAGAGATTGTGCTGATAATGGAAAAGATCATTAATGGTAAAACATTAGTTGGATTGAACACAAGTCTTTATATGTATTGCTAGATATTTTTTTCTGACTAAAATTGAAATGTAAAACAAACAAGAAAGATAAATAATTAAAAACAACACATGACATATTAAATTAATTTGAAATTAAAAATAAGTTTACAATATGAATGGTAGCAGAATACATTGGTTGATATAATTAATGTGGTATCCAATAATAGCATATGAAAAGATCTTTGATCAGAGCCCAATGTAACTAACATTGCAATATATTGTAATGCAGTGTAAGGGAAATATGTTATATTCATTATTTAATATGTAAAAAACTAAATTAAAAAAAGATAACACGTATTTTTATCGAAAAAATCAATTCATAGTTGATAAATAATTCATCAATATAAATTAGAATCCATTACTCAAATAACTAAAATATTCACTATTAAATATTAATTTGATTATGGTGATCAATTTTATATTTAAGGGTTAGTTCAGTCATTTTTCGTTTTAAAAATTTTAATGTCAAACGATTGCTTATTAAGAATAAAGTATATCGTGTAAAATTGCAATGTTCAATAAAATCTAATAGTGGAAATATATCATTTTATACATAATTTATTTCTTACCAAATGCCATCTTGTAAACAAACCAACTGAGATAAGTTTCTATCTAGATTGTAGCTCAAATGAAGAGATAGCTTTATTTTTAAAATTGCGACTTCTTGTATTGAATCATTTTACCATTTTGATGCAAACAAGGTTGATTACTACTGTTATAATCTGTATTTTTGTATTAATAAAAATTGGTATTTTATTTATTCTTGGTGTGACAATTCGTCTCCTAAACTTTTAATAAAAAAACTGAAACCCTTACCAGGTGACACAAGTTGTAGAAACATTCTGTCTTTCGCTTCTCATGTCAAATTTTTCGTCACCTTATATTATCACCGTTTGAATTATCATGGAGTATTGTGTAGTAACAAATAATGTGTGTTGGTGTTCTGTGAAAGTGCGGTAGAAGTTTAAATCTTTCTTTATTAAGTATTTCTTTTCATTGCAGTTAGTGTTCACTTGGTAAATAAAAATTATAAACTTAAGTTGATCATTGTTGCTAGTGGAAAGTGATCCACGGATCAACTATTGACATTGATTTTGTTGTGCTACAAACTTGTTGTAGAGATATTGGAAGCAACAATGTAAGTTTGATTTTGATGTGGTATTTTTTATTTTGAAAACTAGTCATATTTCGGATTATTCTATATTTTATCTTTCCATAAAAATTATCATTAGTTTTTTTTGTTTCTTTGCCAGCTCCTCGTTCAAAATCAAGACTTGGAGTGTGGATAGGCTTTCCACTTCTGTTTTCCTCAGTTTTCCTCTTCATGATCTTTGACTTGTGATTTGCCTCCTGTGATTGACCGCAGTTGTCCCTTTGATTGACCGCAGTTGTCCCTTTGATTGACCGCATTTGCCTCTTTGATTGACCGCATTTGCTCCTGTGATTGACCGCATTTGCCCCTTTGATTGACCGCATTCGCCCCTTTGATTGACCGCATTTACCTAACGTGAATTGGGATAATTCCTGTCTACCTAACGTGAATTGGATAATTCCTGTCTACCTAACGTGAATTGGATAATTCCTGTCTACCTAACGTGAATTGGATAATTCCTGTCTACCTAACGTGAATTGGATAATTCCTGTCTACCTAACGTGAATTGGATAATTCCTGTCTACCTAACGTGAATTGGATAATTCCTGTCTACCTAACGTGAATTGGATAATTCCTGTCTACCTAACGTGAATTGGATAATTCCTGTCTACCTAACGTGAATTGGATAATTCCTGTCTACCTAACGTGAATTTGGTTGTACCTGCCTACCAACCTACCTACTGTAACCCTGTATTCGAGTCCCAGCTTTCCTGTAGGTAAAACTATCAGTGCATGAAGTTTGCTAACTTTAGTCTAAACTTCCATTCCTTTTTTACATCCCATTATATTTTGTTCCCTTATATTTTGTTCATGATTTCAATTTATTTCGTTAATTATATTTTTTTCTTCTATTTTTGACCGACCGACTGACAAAGACTAACTAAATTGACTGTACCTAATTATCCCTTTATTTTTGCCTGTCCATATTAATTTTGTCTACTATTTTTTGAGTTTATTTTCATATGATTTAGTTGGCTTTGAGCATAGTTTTTTTTCTGCAATTCTTCTGTTCAGAACTAACTGAAAGTTATGTTTATTATTTAGTTATATTATGTTTCTAATCAAATCCATTTTTTTGTATTATAGTAAGATGTAAATGCGTTAATTTGTTGCCGTGGATTTTTTATATAAAGTTCTTTCGTAATAAATTTCTATTTTTGTTTGTTGTAGTTATTACTTGTTTCCCAGATTGTTGAGATTGAGTGGATGGAATATGTTTATTCCGCCGGGATGAAATTTATTGAATAAATACCTATCGTTGCCACAACACTACATACATAAATTAATTTGAAACAACAAACATACTCACATACATACTAATGAGTGTAAATGCTTCCGCTAGGTGTCGCTAATTTAATAATATACTTTTTAAATGAACATTTGAAAAATAAACGATGATACAAATTTTACATAATTCAATATTCTGAATCGATTTGAAACCAATTTGGAGATTGTTTGATTTTGACTTTACTGTCGCTTTAAAAAAAAGTAAAGTATAAAGCAAATACAAAAATTTATCATTATCCGTAGACTAGAATTTAATAAAATAGAAAGCTTATTGTTATGTCCATCACGGTACTATCATCAGTAATGTGTATTATTAAGTTATGAATAATAGGCTATATATTTGACATCTTGTTTGATTTATGTATCGAATAATTAAATTATTGATCTAAATACAAATGTAAATTAAATTTCTTTACTATATTAGATGAAAATAGATAAAGTTGAATTTTATGATATTATTTTGCTTGTTACATTAAATGGATAAGTTTATTTAATTTGACAGCCATCTTAATATTTCAGTGATAATTATTAATATACAGAATGTGACAGAAAAGGCGGGTACAATATTAAAAGCATCATAACTATTGACAGAACCACCCTATCTTCGTGTGGTTTTCTTTGGCTAATGCAGATTTTTGTCAGCTATAATTAAATGTTACGTTTTTATTTCATATTCCTAATCGTTTTTCTACTGGGTGGTCATTAGTAGAGGGTGTTGAAACCGCTTTTGTGTGAGGTGGGTAATTTTTCAAGATATAATTATTAAGATCTAAAGTAAAACATTGTTTACCAAATTTAACCATTATCCTTCATTATTCACAATCCATTTTTGCACCCGTTTTCTGTTGCTTCCATTAATCTTTTGATCACGTCAGGATTAGCTTTTAAGTAATCCACAATTTGCTGTATTTGCTCATTTAATTGATTCTGATTATCAAGTGTGTGAAGAAGTAAACATTATTATTCAAATAACCCTCCCAGAGATAATAGCAAGTGCTTAAATCTGAGCTCCTCGAATGCCATATAATAAGATTTCCAATATAGATAGTTGTATATTTTTTTTTATTTTCAAGTGCTGTATTTAATATATCAAGTAATTATACTCCTTCTCTCACCATTAAAGGATTTCAAATCGGAAGTTTAATGATAGCGTAAATAATATTTCTGAAAAGGAAAACCGTAATCTTTACTCCGTTTTTCGGCACGAAATATATGTGAAAAATTCTGGGGGAATGTTTTAATTCATAAAGATCTTTTGAACAATTTGCTCAAAATCTTTAGAGCCGATATCATTACACCGTTCATCAGTGAAAAAGAAAAATTACTATGAAAGTGAAAGTACGGTAACAAGACAAGAAAATTTGAAAAAAATCTATATCATTTAATACGAATATATATGAACCAGTTACATGCACAGTAATATTCGTACATCTAATTTGTATCACATTTTTTCCAAGACTATTAATCTTCCTCATGTTGCCACATATATAATAATTTCTCTAAAGCTTTATATCATTAGCCTAACAAATTTCAAATATATGGAAATTGGTTCTTTTTGTTAAATCAAGTAAACTTGTTATACAAGGTGGCACAAAAAAAAAAAGGAAACCCATTTTCAAACTATTTTATTTTACAAACTAGTAAAGCTAGAAATTTTCTAAAAACATCATTTTATTCCTTTATTTTGCATCTATTGTTAAAATCTATTGAAGTTAAGACAAAAATTGAACATCCTGCAGTAAATTAAAAAAAGGTAAATAAAAATGGCTTGCGCGAGCACGAAATATACAAAAATAAATTCAATAGGTATAATTCATTCCATATTGATCATATTATTATTTTCTGTAACAACTAAAAAACAATTAGAAAATGAATTATCATTTGATAATTGATGTTTGATATAAAATTGATATCTTTGATAAAATCAGTTCGCCGTTAATTTGTATCTCTTAATTCCTTAAAATGCATCTTTCAAAAGAACAGAGTTTTTGTTGTGACAAGTTATCTAAACATTGGAAGCTTTGAGCAGGTTCAACCTCATTTTGAACATAGCTTTCAGGAAAGATTTTCATCAACTATAAAACCATATTGACTTATGTTAATAAGTTCAAAACTTTAGAAACCACTTTAATTTGAACAAATCACGATTAGGTCGCATGAGAACAGAACGAACTCATGAAAACATTAATCTTATTCATGAAAAATTTATTGGGAATCCAAACATATCAATCAGAAAGAATGAATTGGACAGAACTAAAGAAACATTACACCGAATTGTTAAACACAATTTGAAGTACCATCTCTTCAAGATGCATGTAAGGCTCGAACTCTTAGAACTGATTTACCGCACAGTCGTCGAAATTTCTCAAGATAATTTTTTTCAAAAGAATGCTCGTTTTGGAGAAGACATCGTGATTGGTGACGAAGATGTATTTCCATGAATGAAAGAGTTAATAAATAAAAAGTCAATTGAATGAATTTTTTTTAATTTTTATTTACACCATATGGAAATAAATTATAGCTATCATAAAGTCTTTCTGTGTTTTTCGTCCTCGCGCAAGCCCTTTTTATTTATATTTTTTCACTTCGCTGCAGGATGTTTAATTTTAGTCGTAAGTTTAACAGATTTTCATGAAAGATGCAAAAAAACTGTACAAATAAAACGATGTTTTTATAATTTTTTCAGATTTGATAGTTTTAAAATAAACTCATTTGAAAAGGGGTTTCCATTTTTTTCCACCCTGTAGATTAAATAATGTTATATAGGATTAGTGTATTTTGTATGCGATATTTTTATCTTCATTAATATGTAAGTTTTCTAAAAAAAAAATTGTATGTGCCCCTAATTGTTTCATATTTGTATATTTATAAGCTTATGCTTTTTGATGTAAAAATATACATTTGTATAATAATTTTATAAACTTTTGTGTTTAACGCTATAAATATGGAACCAGTTCAGACTGAGTTTCAACCAGCTGAAAATTATCGTGAGTCCCCCTTTCGGGGTTACAGTCCTTTAATTACTCTTTGCAGACAGCGATATGGCCTTTGGTTCTGAAGAACACGTTAAACTGCTACTAAAATATATAATTACAATTTTTGTATCCCATGTTTCATCCCCTCAACTCATTAACATTATATATGATAAAAATTAGTCTCCATAAGACAATGATTTCTTTGATAGTTAGTTCATAAAATGTTCCTTTGAGAAGGTACAAAACCCCATTGTTCTGGACTTGACTGATAACTTCGTGTTGTCTTTTGAAACTGATGTTTGTTTTTAAACCTCGACACATACTATACATAATATTTCATTACCTATTCAGGATGATATTTATACGAAAATAGTTAGTAATCATTTGCTTTTTATTCAGTCTTTGACTTGATTTGACATATAAATAAATTGGCAAAAACAGCGAATGAACTATCAAACATCTGTAAGTAAATGATCTATGTGGTAGACTCATGGAGTGGTAGACTCACATTTGGATGTAAAAGTAATTTAAAGAGAATAAATAGTATACGTGGTAGATAGATCTTTAACCACATATAACTAATGAAAATTATCAAAATAGTGGATAGAATTTTTATCTACTCTACTTTTAAATATTGGATAACATTTATTTCAAGGATTTATCCCCAATATTCTGATATTTTTACACGTAATAAGATTGATAAAATATTCAAGTATCATTCGTATATGAATATTTTATATAAATTTGTATTCATTATTCATTAATAATTATTCAACCATAAATGTAAACGATTTATGAAACTCTGATGAGTTTTTCTAGTTAAAAATTCCTCAGTCGTATGAATTTGTTCTCTCATTCTATCACAATTTTCAAATTCAAATGAGAAATGAAATTCTCTTTAAATGTTATTGCCTAAACGTTGTTGTAATGGACATCGTCAAAATGTACATTTGCCGAATTTGATGTTTTTGAGTCATGAATTACTTATAAACTAGAGTTTGCTTTGGTAGAGCGCATACTTTCGTCTCCACTTAAATCGATTTTGACCTTGACCTTTACCTTCCACCCGATCACTCCTTAAATCAAATCAAAGGTTCCCGGATAATTACATATCGTCCCATCAAATAAATATCAGGCAATGTGATTGAATTATTTTGAGTTAAACTAATCTTAACTTTTATCTTTCTCAGGACCGCTCCCAAAATCAGGACAAATGATTTCTGAATAATGACTAATCGTTCCAACAAATTTCAGGTAATTTGGTTGTATAATTTTGAATTTAAATAACCTTGACCTTTTTTTTTTCACCGGATTCTCCCAGAATCTGAACAAATTATTCCTGAATAAAGATCAAATTTCAGCCAATTTAGTCAAACAGATTTTGAGTTATGTGAATTTGAAAATTATAATTAGTTTATGAAAACAAGATTACAAATAAATGAATAAATGTCGTTTGAAGCAAAGCCTTCCGCAATTTTATTATAACGTTGTAATAACCATCTCTTTATTGTTATACAACATTGCCAATGTGGTTACAGTATTTGTACAATGTAGCCCCGATAAACATTGCAACCTGAACTATATATTGTGACACAGTCACTACAACTGAAACATAAGGGATACTGTTATGTACAAATATCCACAATCATATCAATAGTAAAGTTACTATACTTGGCAATTTATAACAATCTGTAATTAATATACCTAATAAAGTTTATATAATAAAAATTATTCTAGTATAATATAATTATTCTGGAAATTGTCTTCGAAATCGAATCTTCACTATATGCTCTTATTTAGAAATTATTTAGATTTTCTGAACCAATTAATTCTAAGCATTCATTTTTAATACTGAAATTCCTTGAAACCTTGATATGATAATAGATAAATTAAATGATGTATGAATTATTATCTTATAACACTTACATATCTATTTTCTATTAGTTCAAATGTTCTTTCTTTGAACCTTACACCAATTCAATTCCGTTTTTGCAAATGAAAAAAATAATCTTGGATAGAATTATTCTAATCTCACAAATGAGACATAATAATCCAAGTTTATTGGCATTGAGAATTATCAAATTAACTCAAAACTTCCTCGTATAATGAAATTCATAACTGCAAAATAGTCCGACAGAACAAAAGTAGTATGAAATCACCAAAGAATTTTGGCATTAATTGGCGGCTGAAAAATTGTGCTACCATAAAATTGTATCTGGGATCTTCATAATTATTGTATTGATATTTAAAAAGTACAAACAAAATATTGTATAAACATGTGCATGCATAGTTACTTCTATTCCAATTTTGTTCCTTAATCATATAATATATAAATTATAAAACATATGTAAATATAAATATGCCCTCGGTACATGTTTCCAGTAAACCTCAAAATTATTTATTGTCTTATGATATTTTTTTCATGATGGAGTGATAACATTCAACAAATACACTGTTTGTTTGAAAAAATTCTTCATGTTTTGGAGAAACATATTTATTATATTGTGTGTAAATTCACTCAAATATGGTTTAAAGATAGTAATGGTACAAAGTAATGTAAATTATCTATACATTTATGACTGTGCGCAGACAAAATGACTGCGGACATAATGTATTGTGTGTTATGATTATTTTTGAGCAATAGTACTATTGTGAATGGATTCACTCAAATATGGTTTAATGAAAGTAATGTTTGAAAGTAATGTAAATTATCTATATATCTATGACAGCAATAGAATATTAGAATGATTTGATATATGTATGAATAGGAAATAAAATTCATGAAAGTTTGTGAAAAATCATCGATTTCATTTCATTGGTTTCATTATAGATAAATTACAAATGTTTGTGAACCATTCATTCTATAATTAGTATATCCATCAATTTAAATATATTTTCCCACATCATAAATTAAAAATTGGTGTTATGTTGATTCAAAAATTGAGAAACATATTGATCAAATATATTTGTAAATAATAATTTAGTTTTTGTTGTTAATTTTAGAAAACGGTGCTAGGACGTTTCGTACCCAGACGTTTCGTAACCGGACGTTTCGTACCCGGACGTTTCGATAACGGACGTTTCGTTAATAGGACGTTTCGTTACTAGGACGTTTAGTTACTGTAGGACATTTCGTTACTAGAACGATTCGTTATCAGATATTGCGTTCCAAATCGCTACAAACGATTTTTTTTAATTCGAAATGAGTTATAGACTAAAAATATACCAATCACATAAATTATAAATATGTATTGAATATTTTTCCCTATGTGAACCAATTACTGGAAGTTTTCGAACATAATAGAAAATAGTATATAAGAATAAGAATAAAGAGTTGAAATGTTACATCATATACATAGTTTTTTTCTTATATGATCGAAAATAATTATTACTTTCGCAAAATTGCGGAAGGTTATGTTTCTTTTCATTAAGTTATTTTCATTCGGTAACTTGTAACATCTAGTATTTGGAATTTTACACTAACGTTAAAACATTTTCCAAAATATGAAAAACAAAAAAAATTCTCAATGTAGGTAAGCTCTGGGTTCTCGGACTGAACCACATTTTCGATCATATGAGAACAAAAAAAATAGAATTATTGTTATTTAACTTCTATATCGATTGGTATCCATGCTATTTTCACTTCCAGCTTTTCTAATCAAAGAAATTAAGTAATGATTATTAATTTTAATACATCTGATTAAAATCAATGTATAACTACAAGAAATAAAAATATGTATAAAAAGTAGACATTACTTTTAAAGTAGTAAAAATTTATAATGAATGGGATTGATATAAAATTGTAGTGTAAAATAATATTGTCTAATAAAAAATCGTTTCCATTTCATGAAAAAATAAAAAAATAAACTGTTAACTAATCGTCCTGGTAACGAATCGTCCTGGTAACGAATCGTCCTAGTAACGAAACGTCCGGGTACGATACGTCCAGGAACGAAACTTCCGATCACCTTAAAACACAATACACATCCCTTACACATTCATCCATACATCGTAGTTTAGGTGCTAAATTCAATTAATATTCTCGTATATGTACCTACTGCTTTCTCTTCGAACTCCAAAGGAGAGAATATGATAGAAATGAAAACAAACATCACTACCAAATATTATTACTTTGAATCCAGTCAGTCAAAGGGAGGGGAAATATCCTATGGGATTTTCGAGGGTGATCCTTCAATAAAAATTTGTATGTACATTTCGATTGGATGAACTTCGTTTGAAAGTACAAGGGGTGATGAAAAAATCTAGATAGCTATGGGATTGAAATAAAAAGATACAATAATCGTTAATGTTTTTTTTTTGAAATAATGCTTACTTTTTGCTGCGTACGTGGTTTATCATTATTTGATTTTTATATAAAATTCCAATTTGACAGAGAAAATCTAATTTTACACTAGTTCTCAAATAATTTTTTGATCGGAATAGAGGGAACTTTCCCACACGTGCATTAATTATTATATATAAAGTGGACAATGAAAATTTAATATTAATGCATTAATATAATAAATATGATTTATTAATACGATCTTATAAATTAAAGTAAAACTGCATTTAATATATATATAATATTAATCATACTTCAAAATACAATAAAATTAATTACTTGATACTGTTCGCATTCTGAAGTATGATAAAATAAATAACGATGTTAAGATTTTTCCTGTTTATATGATTTTTCCCATATATTCCATCTCTTAGTAAATTTTCAATCAATGGTTTTTTGGCTACAATTATTCTCGAACATTTTCTATGTAAGAATCTGAAAACAGAATAGCGAAAAACGTACCAGAACTCTAACAATCGTACGAAAACTGTAGCGATGTTATCAGAGGAACCCCCCCCCCCTTTTCAAACTTTAGAAGCTTTTTTCCACACTTCTTTTTTCTACATTAGAAGTTCATTTTCTGAAGTGTTTACTGACTGATTTTCACAATTTAAATGTTCAAGGAAATGTTGTATCTTCAATTCTTGGGAACCTGAATCTCGAATTTTTGGAATATCATTGGAATCCCATTGGAATTCCTGCGGTGATAAGGAACATTTGTAATTGTAATTGGAAATAAGAGGATATACTATGAGATATCTGATGTATTTTAACCACAATTAGATACATTGTAATAACTGATTCTCTATAGAACATTCTGAAAACCTGGGAAATTTTAAATTACTTCTTGTTGAGTTTCTTCATCTTACAAAAAATTATTGTCCAATTGTTTTTGAACTCCATTAAATGATGTATAATTTATTGCGGACATGTGGAAAAATTGGCCTTTAAATATAAACATTTATTCTGTGTAATGTTTGATGTTCCTCCAAGTCAATCGTGCATATAATAACAGTTTATAGATGAACAATGAACTCAGATTTTAGAAAGACAAGTTTTCGAAAGATGAACCAAAAGCATATTTGTCTATATTAATATATATGCATACATCATCAAAGGAATACTTTTTCGTTTGTATTGACTCTCAGTTTCACTTTTAGTTTCAAGAATTTCTAAAATGAACTTTCGAGACTGAAAATTATTGACTTTTACGTCAATACAAAAGTGAGATATTTTGCTGAAAGTTTTGAGATGAATTTTAAAACTAAAGAACCAAAGGTAATTCTACAGATATGTTTCTTGAACATATTAGATTGATGCAGCGTCTTGAAATATATTGTCAGAAGTCAAATAATAATTTCATTTCTACAAAAACAAAATATTTCAATTTGAAATGAAACTTCATATTTCTGATTTCCTCAAAGATTGCTATTTAAGTCTAAATAATAGCAATGAAGAATATACAAAGTTTTATATAGAGTTTTCAGTCCAATTCTTATATTAAACAAATATAATATCAATAATAATGATACATTACAACTGCTCTGCATAATGAGGACCAGTAAGGGAAGATGGTCATCAATGGGACACTGGGAACAATGGGACATGCCCAATAACTTTTTTATTTGAGGGTAATTTTTAACAACTTCTTGGTGGTAAATTAGGCACACTTCAGTGCATTCACTCGCATTGCAATCAGCGGTTGGGATGCAGTCCCCTCTGTGTAAAAGCGAAAACGTGTTTTCGAGGTGGGCAAACTAAATTTTCCATATTTTGTTTCAAATGTTATAAATTTGTTAATCTAACATATTATACTTACGGCATTTTTCCATAATATTAAGTAATATGTAAGATATGATCTTTATACTTTTGTAGTTGAACCACTATACCCATATGTTTTCAAAATGGCGTTGTGTAATCATTGGAACAGCAAATTTGGTGAACAATGGGACAGTGACATATTGTCAACCAAACTGTCTAGTTATTCCATATGAATCAATAAATATCTATTTTTGATACAATAACGTGAACTTCAGGGCTTCAGGGCTTCTTGTAGAAACAGAACTTTCAGCTGAAAATGGACTTTCGACCATGTTCAAGGGCTTTAGCAATCTGAGGTCATCACAAAGCACAGCATATAAAACAAATTTATCATAATAAAAGAAAAAGACGCAGCATGATTGAACCGGATACACCAAAGAAAGAAAGCTTATTGACGGTGCCAAAATAAAGATAAGGCCATCGAAATCACTTCATTAACTATAAAGTATCCGTAGATGGCCTGTAAACTCTTGTTCTTGGTCTGGTATATAGAGCTCTTAATATAACTGATTCATTCGTCTGAAAAAGTGGACGAAGATATGCTCACTTGATGAACTTAAACCTGTACGGAAAACGTTGGAAATGAAGGTTTATTTTCTTGTAGAGTTTGATGGGACTTCTAAAATTTATTCTGTTGGTGAATTTACTAAGCCAAAGGATGAAAAAGATGAATATGAAATATTGATGTAAGGCGAAGATTCAAGAGCAATGAGTCTCATTTTTCAAATGTTCCTGACACGGAATCGGTGAAGCTAGAGGTCATTAAACTGATATTGTATGAACCAACTATAAGTGTGGGACAACATATAGAGAGATATAGTTCGAACTTGAAATTTGACTATAACCTCAACAATATCATAGTTAATAATTCTTTGTTACAAATAATGTTCTACTACTGGTCGCCCAAATGCTTCCTGTGTATTTATTTTTTAGTACAAACTCACAAAAATTGTACATGAATCAAAAAGTCAATATGTATTTCCTAAGATATGAAAGAAACAAAATATAAATATATTATTTAAACCTGAAATATGAATAATACAAACGAGTTTACATTTTCGTTGGACACCCTGTTTAAGATGATGCTGCAGCTCTTGCACAGTGATCGACAGTATTCGGAAAGTATGTGTCAACATAAGTCATGAACCAATCTGACCTTTAAATATTTCTGATCTAGTGATCATGACCTATGTTAACACTCACTTCCTGAGCACAATGTGATGAATGAGTGAACACTACACCATTTCCTTGTGATTTACAAAATGTTATTACTTTCAAACGAAAGAGACAATTAGTATTGCTTTCAATGAAAAATCGAATTCCAAAAATGAGATCAAATATTAAATAAATCAATTATTTACTCTCATAACAAGTGCAGTGGATTCTATTCCATGTACTTGCGTCATTGAATGACTGATGAGAATCTCTCACTCGGAGAATATCATTGTTACTCGTTCAAATGGAGTCATACATGCATATGGAGATTTGGTCCAGGTTGATTATTCAATTATCGTTTTATGAATGCATAATCACTTTCTGACGCATCCCAGTATAATCATAATTGTAAACCATTTACTGAGATTTCTAATGAGAAATTTAAATTTAGAGTGGATTTTAATCATGTCGTAGTTGAACTTGTGAATAGTTCACTTCTTTCTTGTCAGACCTTCAATAAAAGTTTCGTTTCGAGCGATAATTGAATTAGTATTTATGGTGTAATGAGAATTTTTGACATAAACGGTTTGTCTAAATTGGAAATTGATAGATAATTAACTAAAAATTTTGCAAATAAATTCAAACCTATTTATCAAATAATAACTGATTTTTTTAATTGATGAAAATAAATGAAAAATAGGTTTTAATCTTTCTTTCTATAATGAAAATTAATCGAATTCTTGACATTAATTTTTCAATCAGACGATCTTTCAATTATTTCAATTATTAAACATAGCAAGTTAAATTGTTCATAGAACTCTGCAATATAATAACTATATTCTCATTTTACAAAGGTCGAATTCAACAAGATCTAAGTCAATAATGAATAAAGATAATGATTTAATGATAAAATAGAATTAATCAATTCATAAAGCCCCAATATAATACCCGTATAATGAACCAAATTTTTTTATGGCAACATTGAATGAAAAATTTACTTATACACAATCACAGATACACTATCCTTACTCATTTACACTTCATTACCTATACTAATGTCAGGTTCATGTTATTTCTCTAAATACGGAAATTGAAATTATAAGAATAATGAAGATATACTTATTGAATTTTTATCTCAAATTATTCAGAAAATTATTATAGTCTAACAGAGCTTAAATAATGTTTAAATTATATACTATAGTCCAAATAGATATGACCTATCTTTAATTTATCATATTCAACACGGAGTTGACCTTATGCCTTCCACCTAAAGATTTAGTGGTCAGGTCATTAGAGAAACATTTAAAAAAAATGTTAGATCCAGGTAGGCTCAAAAAGTATACCTGAGAAGCCGTTACAGGTGGGTCATAAGTGATTCCACTAAAGGCCCTTTTAGACGTGAAACATTTTCACATTGTTGCGCAACAATTTGTTTCAGAACTGTTGCCCGGGTGTATCAGCCACAATTTCTCTGCGACATTTCTCGATTCGCCCAGTGTGAAGGCCCGTCCACACGTATCACTCATGAACGTACTTTTGCCTTCGTGCTCGCGTTCATGACTTCACGCAAACTAGTGCGGTGCGTCCACACCTATTTACTTTGAATATTATTGGTACTACCACCAATGACATAAGATGATACAGTAAACCATACATTGAGGTAATTAAGACTCATTTGTTTGATTTCCAGGGTAAATTTAATTATCTAATAACAATTATGAATTTGTTATATCAAATTTCTTAAGATTGATTCTTTATATAAGTTAAACAATTATTGCATGCTCAATGTGAAAATATGACTTGTATTTTATCAGAAAAAATGTTATAATTGTTTATTCAACTGTTTATATTTCATATTTGCTTTTAGTCATGATGAAGAAAATGTATATTTTCGTGTAGGCAAAATAGCAAACTAATTTACTACTGATGCACACAGAGAAAGGATTAGTTGAATCAAATCATATTAGATTTGACTAAATTTTATGGTTTATCTGTTTGCCTACCTACGTGTGAGTTGCAGGTACTATTTAAAATGAGTTAAATTGACGTTGCTTAAAACAACTCATATGTGAGTTGATTATTTTTAATTTCCGATGGTCTCAACAGCTATCTGTGATAGTCAAAACTACTCGTGATGGTTGAACCAATTAGATGTACTACAGAACAAGGTTACATCAACTACTTGTGTATGTTTCTCCAATCACTTCTATGTGTTACACCAACTACTCGTGTAGGTTATACCAACTACTCGTGTAGGTTATACCAACTGCTTGTGTAGGTTATACCAACTACTCGTGTAGGTTATATCAACTGCTCGTGTAGGTTATACCAACTGCTCGTGTAGGTTATACCAACTACTCGTGTAGGTTATACCAACTACTCGTGTAGGTTATACCAACTACTCGTGTAGGTTATACCAACTACTCGTGTAGGTTATACCAACTACTCGTACAGGTTATACCAACTACTCGTATAGGTTACATTAACTACTCGTGTAGATTATATCAACTACTCGTGTAGGTTATATCAACTACTCGTGTTGGTTATATCAACTATACTTGTGCTGGTTATATCAACTACTCGTGTAGGTTATATCAACTACTAGTAAACTAAGTAAATGTATATCAACAATTAGTGTAGGTTGAAATATCGGTCCGGTTAGCAGTAGTCAGACTTTTAACATGACTTTTTTAGTCACTATATTTACTCTATTAAATTATAATCTCGAGTTAGGTCCCGGTATCAATTAGATCCTAGATTATTATATGTTAACTTTTTAAGCATCACACCTACCTAGTTTTTTTTTTAGTGTTAATACCTTCTACATAGGCTAGGCAGTTTACTGCGCTGTCCTCAGATAGGGTAAGTTCCAAATTATCAGGCGATTTCACATTTTCGGTCACGTATGAAATATAGAATATAGCTACCCGATAGCTAATGAAAATAAAAGTTGAATAATTATTTTAAATAGTTTTTCTTAGGTGACCGAAAATGTGGAACCGTCCGATAATTCGGAACTTATCCTAGTATCTTAAGTAAAGTGTTCTGATAATTTATATATTTTAAAACTAGTTAATCTACCTATAGGTAGGGGTTACACAGGTAAATTCAGTTCTTTAATTTCTAATTGCGGCCCTATTAAGAAACTCTCAAAATCATTCTGAAATTATTTAGCTATATATTGAACTGTTGAATATCACGATAAGTTAAATTTTTGATAGGTTCTATTTATTTCACGAGTGCTTTGAAGCCATGAAGGTTATCAATGTTTCTGAGATAAGAGACCGCAGTTAGTTAGAGTACCGCAATTTACCTTCTTGACCCTAGTTTTCTATGACCTGGAGAACTCCGTCCAGGGAGATTGTTGGGAAAGCTTCTTCAAGGAAAGTAGTACAGAGAACTCGCTCCATGGAGGTTGCTGGAAGAACTCTCTCCAGATAAGAAGCTGGAAGAACTCTCTCTAGGTAGGTACCTTGAAGATTTCCCTCCAGGGAGGTAGCTGGAAGAACTCCATTCACGGAGGTAGCTGGTCGAACTCCCTCCAGGGAAGTAATAGAGAGAAATCACTCCAGAGCAGAACTCCATCCTGGGAGCAAATAAGGAGAATACCATCCAGGGATTTGGCAGTGAGAACTCTAACTAGAGGTGAGCCTTTTGATATATTTTTTATATTGTTGGTATTAAATCAAAGTCTAAATTAAGAGTGTATAATGAACAAAATTATGAGGATTGGCAAGGAGAATCCATTGAATTTATCAGAGCTAAATTTATACTACATCTGAGGATTTATAAATAGTTGAACATTTTATATAAATGATTTACCTATGTGAAATAATTCTCAGTAAATAATTCTCTTCATTTTTTACTATATAATTTTCTATATTTCCTGAATCTACTTTCAGATCTTGAAGAAGAATTGATGGAGTAGATCAACGTCATCAGCCATCGGAGTCCTCTTCAATTCCTTAGAATGATTCAGGAACTATTATGCTAGTTCAAAGTATTTATTCGAAACTGTTAGATGATTTTTAAATATGTATTTGCAATATGATTAGCTTTTACTTTTTCATATGCTTTTAGGGATTCCATACATGAAAAGAATGACCTGTCTTGAAAAGAAAATTTAAGCTGTCGATATCTTATCACAAAAGGAGTAAGTGATGTAATTGATAATGTATATAAATGATACTAAAAATTTATATTCAATATATATTAAAATACGAATTTCTTATTTCAGGATTTGGCAACCTATAGTCGTAACAGACAGGGATGAGGATTCAAATTGTTCTTCTAAATAAATAAATATAAAACTAAATTGTTTATATTTCGTTTTCAATTTGATCTTGGTAATTCTATTAGCATATTTCTACATCAGTGCCTATGATTCAGATGAATTGCACCAAAATATGGTTTAGAACATAAAGGCTTTAAATTATTCATTAAGTTATAGTATAATTGCAGCATATCAAAGATTTATTCTATCAACATTTGTTTTTGTAATCTAGCCTGGTTAATTGATTTATTTACCCTATCTATTTATCAACTGACCTATTGGAGTTATTTAAATCAACTACTACACGAGTAGTTGATATAACCAACAACAGTAGTTGATATAACCAACAACAGTAGTTGATATAACCTACACGAGTAGTTGATATAACCTACACGAGTAGTTGATACAACCTACATGAGTAGTTGATATAACCAACAAGAGTAGTTGATACAACCTACATGAGTAGTTGATATAACCAACAAGAGTAGTTGATATAACCCACACGAATAGTTGATATAACCTACACGAGTAGTTGGTATAACACATAGGAGTGATTGGAGAAACATACACAAGTAGTTGATCTAACCTTGTTCTGTAGTTTTTATAACCATTACATATAATTGGTTCAACTATCACGAGTAGTTTTGATTATCACAGATAGTTGTTGTGACCATCGGAAATTAAAAATAATCAACTCACATATGTGTTGTTTTAACCAACGTCAATTTAACACATATTAAATAGTACCTGCAACTCACCACGTAGGTAGGCGCACAGATTAACCACAAAATTTAGTCAAAACAAATCAAATATGATTTGATTCAACTAATCCTTTCTCTGTGTGTAGTGCATATAACGCTATTGTTTGCACTTGAACTAAAATGGTATTGAGGAGCGTTCACATTCGACAAGTAACACACTAAAAACAAGATTTGAACTATAAAGTGTCAACCGATTAATTGACTTTGAGGAAAACATAAGTTGCCACTTACTCATTTGATTTAACTCGCACCTAAACTTTAAAAAGTAGCACCAACTCTCATAGTAAGTCAATTTATACACCAGATACATAGGATTAACAGTCGTTGTGGGTTACTTTATCAGACTATGTTATAGTTGTTTCAACTCGCACCTAAGCTTACAAAAAAGTAGCGCCAACTCTCATAGTAAGTTAATTCATACACTGCAGAATACACTGGATTAACAGTCTTTGTGGGTTACTATAACACACTATGTCATAGTTTATTTAACTCGCACATAACCAAGTAGCGTCAACTCTCATAGTAAGTTAATTCATACACCAGACACATTGAATTAACAATCTTTGTGAGTTACTTCAACATACTATGTCCTAGTTGTTTTAACATATGTTCAAACTCCCAAAATGTATCTCTAACTCTCTTAGTAAGTTGATTCAATCCATAAAATGATTTGAATTAACTATGTTTGGTGACACACCACGTCATAGTTGTTTTGAAACACGTGAAAACATGAATATAGTCCAACTAACTCACGTAATAAATTGATTCAAAGCATAAATTGTTGACCCATTAAATATGAGTAAACTTTTTTCTCTGTGTGAAACGGTAAGGAATTAAAACTATTTTTAATTATAAAAGAGTTTTTAGTTTAGAAAGGGTTTAACGACTGAACAACATTACTAATAAAGATCAACTTTCGTCTGAGTTACTAATATAAACAAAATATTCAAATAACAATGTTATGGCGGAGTATCTCCCAAATTCCTACAGTGAATCGTTAGAATAGCTAATGCCAATATGATTTAGCTACTCATTATTTATATTCTCTAATATAGCTTGGTCTAATTATTGAAGAGTATGTCTATCATTCCAATAAGAATTTGAACCATTAACGATAGTGAAGACAGTCCATTCAAAAAAGCGCCAATCATTCTAATATTTATACTTACGCATGTAGCACATGACTGCTCACTAAAAATCTTGATTCTTACAGATTAGTACAAATCATTTCCTAAGATGAATCTAATGTTCATACTTACATAAAAATAGCTAATCAAGTAAGGTTACATTTGATGGTAATGCTAGCTATTGGAGACAACTAACTGATTATATTAATTAAAATAGAAAACAGCAAAAACAAGGTAAATTTATATGTAGCCATTGGTGTAATTTATTCATGTATTTATCTTATGTATTCTTTCATTATTTATGTTATCTATTATTTGTTTATTAATTTATCTTATTTGTATGTTAATTTCTTCTGTTATTTTTCAGTCCGGTGTTTTTCATCTTTATACTACAATCCCTTTTCCAACCCATGTCCATTTCCCCTTTCCCAATCACTTTCCATTACATATTCATTTAATTTAACTGTAGGCTTGTTTAGTAATCAAACAATATTAATTCATTTAAAAATAGTCAATAAGTCCATAAAGTCATCTGATAAAGGGACTTTAATAATTTCCACAATTTAGTATAAAGTGCCTTATACATCTCATACACTGGTTTTGAAACGATAGAAAGAGTTATTATGTTTAATATTTGTTTAAGTAGATAGGTAGGATCAAGTAGGTAGTTAGGATATTAGTTAGTAATAGTAGGTAGTTAATAAATAGTTAATAGATGCATTCTCTCGTTCTATTTCCTATCCACTTATGTCGGCACAAGTGTGGCGCTTGGCAATACACGTTCCCATAATCAATTGATACTAAAACTTGTACGGCCTAGACGAAATAGTACGATTTTGCCTAAATGAGTTAACTTTAACTTATTTATATTACTGTTCTGTCCCTTGTGCCATGACAACAGTTATAGAACACCATGATATTAGGGAGGTAAAGTATATTGTTATGTTTCAAGCAGAGCGCCGTCCACATCCATCCTGCCGTCGTGACTGCAATCGTCTTACCACAGATCATTGAATATAGAAGATGTCCCACTCATACGTGGACGCTAGTGGCCAAATAATTATTTAAGTGAGAGCGTATCAGCCAATCAGAGAGAAACGTAACGTGACGTCACATATTAAAAACGTATGCACAAAAAGGTATAAGTATATATATAACGGGTCAGAGCTACATTTTTATTTTACTCCCTATAAGCAGATATGGAAATTTTAATTTTCATATGAATAGGTTAATTAAAGTCTTATATAATTTAATGTATATTTATTATAAAATAGAAAACAAGAATCGAAGTCGAAACTAAAATATTTCGAGCAAACCGAAGAGTGTCTTATTAACTGTTCAGTCTCAACGCCATTGTTGCAAGCCTTTGCCCACAGACTGTAATCATATTTTCTGAATAAAAACAACTTGTACCTATCTTTAGATGTATTGGTACAAAAGAAAAATGAACATTTTCGCGCATTGCCCATTTTTCACAAGTTAATTTTGATGAAAGAAAAGAAAATAAAATTATTGAATTAGGCAGAAAAGACAGCGCACACCCTCCGCTCATGATATTGGATCAGAAATAAACCAAGCTTCAAATTTGTACTGAACTAACACACACGTACAAAGCATTTACAGAACAAAAATAATTATATTATTTTTAAATGTATAATTTTATTATCAGTTTAATATCATAAATAAATATTTAGATTTTAAATAGCATATTTAAATTCAATTCTATTTTCTTTTTGTCGTTTTTTGAATAATTAAAAATGAATAATAAATTAATCGTAGGCAACTCCAATGATACGTCACGTTACGCTCCCCTTCGCTGCCAGTGTCGCTAGAAAATTGAAAATACTGTAGTGGGATATCTTCTATATTCAATGATCTGTGGTCCTACCAAGTGATGAGTCAGTGGCCAAAATAATATAGCGTCTTGCGTGAAGTTTTCAAACCCTAAGCCCCGTTTACATTGAGGCTCTTTTGCACACTCTGAGTGTTGAAACAAGGGGCAAACGCGTAGTTGAGGGGCAAACCAGCGGGCAACTTGAGGCTCACTTCAACATTCACCTTGGCCATTCTTTTCGACACTCTGAGTGACACTCACTGTGTCTCAGTCAGTCCATTGATGCACCAGGGGGAGGTTGTAAACATCGAAGCTCCTGCAAATTGGATTGCAACGAGTAGAGCTGCTGTTGAACAGCTAATTAATCTTTATAGGACTCACGAATGCCTTTGGAAATCATAAAGTAAAGCATATAGAAATTTAAGATAGAGAGCAATAATGACATTAAACAAAATTTATTATTATCCCAACCTATGACAAAGAGCATTGTGTTTTTATATATGTATAAATCCATCACACTCAAAAATTTTATTTTATAAAATTCAAAATTTTCGGAAAACTCAATATTTTCCCAAAAATAAATTTTTCAAAAACAAAATTTTCCCACAACTCAAAATTTTCCCACATCACAAAATTTTCCCATAACACAAAATTTTCCCATAACACAAAATTTTCCAAAAACTCAAAATTTTCCGAATAGGTAGGTACTGAAGATTTTCCAAAAACTCAATATTTTCCGAAAACTGAAAAGTCATAAAGTTAAAATTCAATTTCCATTAAAAAACAGTTATTTTTAACGGGATAGTACACTAGTTATTAATATTAGGTAGAGATGGAGAAGATGTAAAAATTGAAATTCAAACTATACGGAACTAACACCGTAATAAAGTCAACGAATCGAAAAAATTTGATAAAGTTTATGAAACAGATGAAATTTATGTACCATAGCTTTGGTGCTATAAATTATTTCATGTTGTTACACTAGGGGCCCTGCCGCTTTGCCCAGTGTAACAACATTTCTCGCCATCGAATCTGAAATACCAACTAAGAACTCTCGCACCGTCTCAATCTGCCCCTCAAACGCTTTTCAAATGTGAACAGTCAAGACTCTTTTTGAGTGTGCACTTGCCCGTTGCCCGTGGATGTGAGCTTCCAATGTGAGTGTCAATGTAAATGGGCAGTGACAGGCGGCTAAACAAGCCGTTCAAAACCGTTACAATCGTGTTAGCTTCTAGTGTAGATTTAGAAACGAGGGAGAGTACACGTGTGTGCGTCGCTCTCAGACCTGACTGAGTAACGGTTCTCGTTAGCACAACAGCTGATGTTTACTTACACATTATTCTTCAAAATATTTTAGGTATCTGATCATATTGCTCAATAATTTTCTCATTTATGGATATTTAACTGATGTAAGAAGATTAATTGATGAATATTTAGGCAACAGATGCAATGTTAATGACTTAAATAAGCGTTTGTTGGAGCGTGTGCTAGATGCGTGCAACCTCCCTCGTTTCTCAAACGTCACTGGTCGTGTGCCACATGACACAGCGGAACAACAACAAGACGCCAAGGAAGCTGTTTTGACTGAAGCGAAGAGAGACAAGGAAGCTCACTTGACTAATTGCTAACAACAAGGTGTTAACACGATGGTTCCGCTTATACGTTGTTGGTTTAGCCGTTACACCGCTTCCTTAGTACTATAACTTCCTTGGGCAGTGATTATCAAGACATGATCAGGGTAGGGTGTGTTATAACGAGCGGTCGCGCGATAAAACTTTTTTTATGATGTTTTCATACAATTTTTGCAAATGAAATTCTTGAGAAGTATAATAATTTTGCACTGAAAACTAATTTTCTATGAATTTAATAATTAATGAATATTATATTGCATAACATCACACAGCAGAATAGATTTAAATATATACACATAGTGAGTTGCTCTTACGGAACTTTGACATTTTTCTCACAATGCATAATTTGTATTAACACCTAATTATTATTTGAATACCTAATTTATTATCATTAATATAGTAGAAATGCAACATTTGTGCATAACATAATAGCTTTTATTTGACTCCCGTTACCATTATTTAAGTATACTGTAGGGTGAATTACGAATTATCGGTCAGTTTCATATCTTCGGTCATATAAGAAAAAACTATATTACAATTGTTATTTAAATGTTATTGTAGATACCAACTAAAATAGAATTTACCTAAATGACAATTGCAATATAGTTTTATCTTATATGACCGAAGATATGAAACTGACCGATAATTCGTAATTTTCCCCAGAAGTAAAAATTCATTTTACAATATTGTTTCGATTTCAAAAGAGGTAAAAATATATAACGTGTGTTTTTGTAAGGAAAACACTAGTGGGTAACATTATTTTAACCCTTAACGACCGGGGAGAACTAATTAGTTCTCCCATTTTTCAATTGAATTTACTTGAAAAATATAATAGATACAGTTCTGGAGACTAAAGGCACGAATTAGTACAGTTCTTGAAAGATGCCAAACGTCGCTATGTGAATATTTCTTAACCGCGGCGTTCAGTGTGAAGTGATACGTTGTAGGGTGAGGTAGTGTCGTCTCAACGCTTGTGATAAGTAACTTTGAGTGTCATGGAGGAACAGATAAGGAAGTATTTTTTATTCATAATAATTATAACCATGACTGATACAGTATAATATATGTAGGGAATGTTGTATTTTGTGTCTGTTTACCTTAATCATTTAACTACCGACTCATTTTTTCTCCAAGACTAATTAGTTCAGTTCGTCAGTCCGACCCATGTCTTACCACCTGACGAATTGGTCTAGTTCGGAATTGCTCGTTCATATATGATAAAAATAACTATGTTTCCAGGCATACCGTCCAAAATGTTCTACAGCATTAGACAGAATCATCCAAGAATTGTTGAGCAATTGATGACAGCTGATGTATGTGATGGAGAGGTGGAATATGATAGCGATGATAGTGTCGAAGATCCTCATTTTCAACCAGATGTTCAATCCGAAGATGGTGAAGGTAATTAATGCTATATATATTGATTTACATGCAATCTGTATACATTATTAGGTAAAGAGATAACTTTTTATTCAAACAGATGATGATGACGAGGAAGATGGAATAAGTGAGGACTCAATACAGACAGAATCGTCAGTTGTGATAGAGATTAGTGCTGACAATACAAGAGCTAAGAGAACATCTAATAGGACAAATGCACGATCTTGGGAGGAAAACGTAATGGAAGATCTTACTTCTAATCATGATTTCTTAGAAAACATTGAATTGGATTCAGAATTTTCCATCTTTGCTCCAGTCGTATATGTTCGACGCTTCTTGGATGATGATCTTCTTAACCTCATGGTTGTAATGAGTAACTTATACTCTGTCCAAAAAGATCCTAATAAACCATTGAACACCAACAAGAAGGAAATCGAGCAGTGGATTGGACTTTGTTACTTCTTTTCTTTGATTAAGATTTCTAACACAAGACTTTATTGGAGCACGGATCTAATTGGCTTGAGAGAAATCACAGCAGAAGTAATGTCCAGAGATAGGTGGTATGAATTGAAATCGAAATTTCATCTTGTGGACAATTCCAGCCTTGAAGCTGGAGATAAATTTGGCAAAATTCGCCCAATGATTAATCATTTGCAGAGTAAGTTTAGAGAGATTCCAAAGGTTCAGAACATATGTATCGACGAACAGATAGTTCCATTCAAAGGGAAAAGCTGCCTCAAACAGTATCTTCCATCTAAGCCCCACAAATGGGGATATAAGATATTTGTGTTAGCTGACAATCAGGGAATAACATATGATTTCATGCCATATAGTGGCAAAATAGATCCTGTTCAAACTGCAGGGGTTCCCGATTTGAAGGCAAGTTCGAACGTAGTGCTCCACCTCATTCAACATGTATCCCCAAATAAAAACCATCTCTTATTCTTCGACAATTGGTTCACGTCTCTTCCCTTGATGCAATATCTTGCTGATCAGAAAATATACTGTTGTGGAACTGTACGTCACAATCGTATCCCTGGAATAAAGTTTTCCAAAACTCAAGAAAAGGAACTGATGAAGAAAGGTAGAGGTTCATATGAAGAAAGGCGTTTAGTAAGTGAAAACTGTGACTTGGCATATATAAGATGGTATGACAACAAAACGGTTCATCTTCTTTCTTCATTTGCAAAGGCGAATCCCATTCACCAAGTGGACAGGTATGATCAGAAAGCAAAGAAGGTTATTTCAGTGAATTGTCCTGATATAGTACAGGTATACAATAAGTCAATGGGAGGTGTCGACAAGGCTGATTTCCTCATTGCACTGTACAGGACAAACATCAAGTCGAAGAAATATTACATGAGAATGATATTCCACATGCTTGATATGATTATGGTGAACAGCTGGCTTCTGTACAAACGGGATGTATCTCTGTTGAAGTTACCACGGAAGGAAACTCTTGGACTTGGAGAATTCAAATTAAAGGTTGCATTCACTTTGATGAAAGAAGGAAAATCAATGAAGAGAGGTCGTCCTTCTGGTGATGTTCTTTCTACTAAGAAAAAGAAATGTACCATACGTTCGTCCCGTCCTGAAGATCCTGTGCGTCTTGATCAAGTTGGTCACTTTCCAATTGTGAACAAAGTTCGCCGCATTTGTCGAATGGAAGGGTGTGATGGGAGAACTAATGTTACTTGTCTCAAGTGCAAAGTGCATCTTTGCTTCAATAGAGCAAGTAATCATTTCTATGATTATCACAACTAGATTACTTTCGTTATAATCATTAATTCGATAAGAGCAGTTAGTTATTATCATTATATTTGATATGGATATTATTTTATTTCTATATTGAACATTCTGCAATTATAGCCTTAGTTCTAATTATGGATCTCATTATCTATCATTTTTTGTTCAGTCATAGATTATAATGGATGTTATTATTTATTAAATGAAGTCTAATAACAATTGTTTTCACAATAAAAAGAATAAAATCCATCATTTTAATCTATTTCATTTAATTCCATTAATAAAAAATAGTATCCAAATACCGAATCGAACTAATTAGTTCAGTTATAATAAATTATTTATTGTTTATTTTTTTCGAGAAACGAATATATTTAATATCAATATATACTCCAATATACCCAAAAACAACTTAAAATAATTTTTTTGCGCGATATATCTATGTGCCGGCCGTTAAGGGATAATCATCATATATTATTATTATCAACAGAGTTTAATATAGGTATATCAATTTGCCGATGTTCGAAGTTACCGCTACCTGTATTTGAATAATATAGCGCGTGGGTTAGTCACTCATAACATCTTGCGATTGAAGTGTTTAAATCTTATAATTAATTAGATAACATTCATTAGAGCAAGCCATGACTATATTTGATATGGGGATAGTTGTGAATAAAGCCCCGTTTACATTGAGGCTCTTTTGCACACTCTGAGTGTTGAAACAACGGGCAAACGCGCAGTGGAGGGGCAAACCAGCGGGCAACTTGAGGCTCACTTCAACATTCACCTTGGCCATTCTTTTCGACACTCTGAGTGACACTCACTGTGGCTCAGTCAGTCCATTGATGCACCAGGGGGAGGTTGTTAACATCGAAGCTCCTGCAAAATGGATGGCAACGAGTAGAGCTGCTGTTGAACAGCTAATTAATCTATATAGGACGCACGAATGCCTTTGGAAATCATAAAGTAAAGCATATAAAAATAGAAATTTAAGATAGAGAGCAATAATGACATAAAACAAAATTTATTATTATCCCAACCTATAATAAAGAGCATTGTGTTTTTATATATGTATAAATCCATCACACTCAAGAATTTTATTTTATAAAATTCAAAATTTTCCGAAAACTCAATATTTTCCCAAAACTCAAAAATTTCCCAAAACTCAATTTTTCCAAAACAAAATTTTCCCACAACACAAAATTTTCCAAAACACAAAATTTTTAAAAAAAAACTCAAAATTTTCCGAATATGTAGGTACTGAAGATTTTCCGAAAACTCAATATTTTACGAAATCTTAAAATTTTCAGAAAATTCATTGAATTAAAATTCAATTTCCATACAAAAACAGTTATTTTTTACGGGATAGTACACTAGTTATTAATATTAGGTAGAGATGGAGAAGAAATAAAAACTGAAATTCAAACTGTACGGAACTAGCACCGTGATAAAGTCAACGAATCGAAAAAATCTGATAAAGTTTATGGAACAGATGAAATTTATGTACCATCGCTTTGGTGCTATAAATTATTTCATGTTGTTACACTAGGGGGTCTGCTGCTTTGCCCAGTGTGACAACATTTCTCGCAATCGAATCTGAATACCAACTAAGAACTCTCGCACCGTCTCAATCTGCCCGCCAAACGCTTTTAAAATGTGAACAGTCATGACTCTTTTTGAGTGTGCACTTGCCCGTTGCCCGTGGATGTGAGCTTCCAATGTGAGTGTCAATGTAAACGGGGCTTAAAGATAGATGTCAAGAGAGAGCAGTAAAACCAAAGACTATATAAGATAGACGCTCAACTTGATAGGGCACATTCAAGAATAATAACAACCAATCAGAAGCGATCAGTAGCATACGTCACAGCAAACAATGATAATTGTACGCCCCCCCCCCCTCCTTGAAATTCACAGGGGGATAATATTTAGTCGTTATAAATATCCTTCCTCTACTGATTAGGGATTACATAACTAATTAGTAATTACTTTATATTAATTAAGTCTACAAGATCGCATGTGTGGTTCAATTTAGTATTTTAAATATAATCTAGTAATCTACCCCCTTTTTAACGAAGAATAATCATAACTAGGTTAACTAAGCAAGTATTAACCTATTTAGGTAACATATTGTCTTGAAGACACCAAGTTGTAGGTGTACATTAACGCTGATTGGCTAGAAGTTGAGTCTGAGTGCTGACGTCAGTGCAAACATGCTCCGTATTTTATAACATGGAGTTGGGCGTCTATCTTATATTGTCTTTGGTAAAACCCTCGCAAATCATATACTCTAGACGGAGCGAGCTGAGCAGCATACCTCTCCTCAATACGTCACTATAGCTACTGAAGCAGGCGGCTAAAGCCCCATCCAGACGGTCAAATTTTTCAGAGAAGTGACAAACTTAATGACAAACTAAATGACGATAACATCCTAGCGTCAGCAAACCGTCAAACTTTTCATCAGTTTTGTGATTCCAACATGTTGGATATCGTCATCAAAAAGTTTGTCAAACCATTTGCTGACGATAAAGTTTGAAGTACACACTGACTTTCCAGCAATAATATTTTTTTACTTGCGCGTCATTTTAGTTTATTACAGCTAGGTACACCTACAAAAACCTCAATTTTTTTAAACTTAGTATCTATCTAGTTACAATGGCTGACTACAGACTGTTTAATACTTGATTATATTAGAATGTATTAGATCTAAGTTATAGGTAGGCTACCTACGTTGTGAATCGTTTTCTATGATCTGTTTTTGACTATCCTTTTCAAGATGATATTTTGTCATTAAAAATTTTTATTTTTTCTGGTTTCATACTGTTCTAAATTTAAAAAATATACATACTAAGTAATATAATTTTTTTTGTCACGATATATAACATTAATTTTGACGAAACTGACGCCAGTGAACCTCAAACATTTGGCGAGAAAATTTGACCGTGTAGACACTCCTTGAAAACTGATGATAAGTTTGTCATTAAGTTTGTCACTTCTCTAAAAAAATTTGATCGTCTGGACGGGGCTTAACCTAGCCGTTCCGAGCTGTTACAATCGTGTTAGGTTCTAGTGTAGATTTAGAAACGAGGGAGAGTACACGTGTGTGCGTTGCTCTCAGACCTGACTGAGTAACGGTTCTCGTTAGCACAACAGCTGATTTTACTTACACATTATTCTTCAAAATACTTTAGGTATCTGATCATTTTGCTCAATAATTTTCTCATCTATGGACATTTAACTGATGTAAGAAGATTAATTGATGAATATTTAGGCAACAGATGCAATGTTAATGACTTCAATAAGTTAAATAAGCGTTTGGTGGAGCGTGTGCTAGATGCATGCAACCTCCCTCGTTTCTCAAACGTCACTGGCCGTGTGCGAATGCTTCCTGAACTGTCAGTCTGTTGTTAGGGTGACGTCATATGTGTGCTGTGACGTCACCACACGACACAGCGGAACAACAACAAGACGCCAAGGAAGCTGTTTTGACTGAAGCGAAGAGAGACAAGGAAGCTCACTTGACTAATTGCTAACAACAAGGTGTTAACACGATGGTTCCGCTTATACGTTGTTGGTTTAGCCGTTACACCGCTTCCTTAGTACTATAACTTCCTTGTACTGAAGGTTTTGGATCCTCTGACTCAGCATCCTGCAATCGCTGAAACACTGTCTCCCTCTCCTATATCATTACTCTGGGCGTCCTACTGGGCCTGCCATGATTGATGATTTCGCACGCAGGCTATCGCTCTGAGAGCGATAGCAAAAAGCATGCGTTTGCACCAGAAGTGACGGGCATGAATGCACGCATGCAGCGATTTCTTGAGGTATGAGTGAATGTGTGGACGCTCGTGAGTGAAGGTGGGGACGGGCCTTTAGTTCGTGACGCGCAACAGTGCTGAAACAAATGTTAACAGAAACAGAGTTGCCAATTTAGCTCTTTTAGAGCTAGATCTAGCTTTTTTCTCAAGTGGTTAGCTTTTAATTTAATCAATCTAGCTCTTAGCTTTTAATATAGCTTTTTCATAAAACATTTAGCTTTTTTTAGCTCCTTTTAATCAAATATTAAGAAATGAAGAAAATATACTTAACCCAGCGGTATTGATTGTACGTTTATAAAAGAACTTGTTCAATTTACGTTCCGTCTTCTAACGGTCTGGCGGGTCTGCAGTGTCACGGCCTTTCAACCAATCACGTTCAAGACGTCACGCCTAATATTTTTCCCGCCACTGACGTTACGCCTAACAATCTCATCTGATACTTTATTGGTTGGTTCAATTTGTGATTTTCTCGGTGTAGATCACAAGCCCCCCTCCCCCCCGGTCTCTAGCCCCCATTTTTTAAATCCTTATTTACCTATATTATTTAATCCTTATTGACACTTTTGTAGTTCATTACTGATTAAACATAAATCAGGCTGCCCCCAAACCTCCCTGCCAGGTCCTTAAACAATCATGAAGTGTGCCGTACAACAAACTAGCGGATACAGCAAACTACATTAGCAATTCTCAGTTATTTCTATCTAAGTAGTTCTTCATTTATTTAACTAGGTAAATGAGGATTAAAAAACAAGGAGAGGTGGGCTTATGACCTAGAGGGCTCATGACCGTACCCGATTTTTCATATTTGAAATTGGTATACCAACTTAAACTTTATATAGTCGAATCGTCGATTACATTGAAATACTATTGTCGATTAGTACTGTATCTTTGGTTGTGAGACCTTATTGCGACTTGTTTATTCTTCTTTTTTATTTTCGAGCTTTATAGTAGTTTTTTATTGGAAGTAATCCTTAAAAATGATTAAAGCTACTCACAAAACGGGGTACGGTCAAGAGCCCCCCACCCCCTCCCTTTTTTTCAATCCTTATTTACCTAGTTAAATGAATGAAAAGCTACTCTAGATAGAAATAACGGAGAGTTGCAAATGAAGTTTGTTGTATCCGCTAGTTTGTTGTACTGCACACTTCATGATTGTTTAATGACCTGGCAGCCGGCAGGGTGGTTTAGGGGGCGGCGCACGCTCCCGATATACATATATTGTATGTTTAATCAGTAACGAACTACGAAAAGTTTCAATAAGGATTAAATAACATAGGTAAATGAGGATTTAAAAAAAGGCGGCTCATGACCAGGGGGGGAGGGGGCACGACGGGGGGCTTATGACCTACACCCTCACATAACATAAACATAAAAACTACTCGTAAAAAAATGTTTTTCAATTTAGCTTTATTTTCAGTTTTTTAAATTTTGATTTAGCTTTATTTTAGCTCTTTTTTTGAGCCAGTTTAGCTTTTTTACAGATACACACATCTCCCTACATACCACATACAGATGTATCATTTTTTATATAAATAAATATATATTTTACAAGCTAATTCATAATTATATGAGATACAGCCAATGCTCTATAATTGGAATAAAATATTGTTTTGGCATCCTAGCAATTTATTATTGCATTGCGTTTATTATGTTACGATTTAAGTTTTGAAAGTCATAAAGATCTGTGTTCTAAATTATGATTGATCTCTTCATTTTGAATCCAAGTAAAATTACCTACTGAAGTTATCCCTCAAAGTTCCTCTCCTCAAATCATTTGATATATTTAATAGCAAGCAATTTACACTTCATGCAGTTGCCTGTGCGACACTAAACTTTCCTCGCACCGAATTTTCCTCTAAACAGATTGCTTGTCGTATATAGAAACATTTGTGCGACATTTGTATATATACAATGTTGCTGATATAAGATGTATCACGTCTAAAAGGCTCTTAAGTAGATGCAAAGAAACTCCTGTATATGACATTAAATTTTGCACCCCGAGTATAGAGTAATACTGACTTATAGTTTTTTTTATCTAGGAACCAGTAATAGGAAAATAGAGTATCAAGCAATTTCGCAAGTAGCAAATAGTTTCGGCAGTAAAAAATAATTTCGGTAGCGGTAAATATATTAGTAGTAGAAAAATAGTTTCGGTATTAGTAAATAGTTTTGAGAGTAGCGAATAGTTTCGATAGAAGCATATGGTTCAAGTAGTAGCTGTCTACGGCACTTTAATCTTTCGGAACTTAGAAGTAACGGCCGAGAATTGGGGAAGTATTTATTCTCGTCAACGTGCCTGAAATAGCACAACACATTCAAAAATTAGAAATACAAAAATAATTTTACACAATTCAGACTATGTAAAAATAGTGACAATAATATAGATGAAAAAGTACTTTCAGGAAGTGTTCTCTTGGTTATATCTACAATCAGTATTCAGAACCACGTATAAATAAATATCCGGTACTTATGATAATATTGAATAACTATTATTGATTGAGAAATCTAAAAAGACATAGAAACATATAATGGAAACAGCTTCATATGAGAGATTCTACCTAAAAGAGTTTATTTAATGATGATACTATTAGGATGGAGGGGGTATATCGTGGTAGGTGATACTACCCTAGCTACTCTAAGCGAGTAGCTTCATTTACATTACTGATGATACTATTGAATGAAAAACCTGATCAAATTGAATGAAGAAATAAATTCGGGATTGAAAATAAAGAACAGTAAACATACACGAACAAACACATCTAAGCTGCGCATGACTGCCCAGCATGAAAACTAGTTTGAAAAGAAAAGTAATGAATATAAATTTGATACCTGGATTCAGGTGAAGAGAAAATGCCATAGGTAGTTAATTAAGAAATAGATTATGATGAAACTGCAATAAGATGAATACATTGTGAACACAACAGTAGCAAATAATAATAATTTAATAGTTTCGGCTGTAGCAAATACAGTATTCAGTAGTAACAAATAGTTTCGGTGGTGGTAAATAGTTTAAGTAGTAGATAAATAGTTTCGATTTTATTAAATAGTTTTGGGAGTAGCAAATAGTTTCGGTAGTAACAAATAGTTTAGGTAGAAGCATATGGTTTAATAAGTAGCAAATAATTAACGTAGTAGCAACTAGTTCAGGAATAGCGAATAGTTTCGGTTGTAGCAAATAGTTTCGGTATTAACAACTAATTTCGGCAGTAGCAAATAGTTTCGGTAATAGCAATTAGTTTCGTGTTCGATAGCTTCCGTTACCAATACTAAAATCTGTACTCAATTGAATTAGGATAAATCAGAATTTACACCAATCATACTATTTTCTTATGTCATTAGTTAAGCGATCAACAAGTGAACAGTCAGGAACACAATTTCTCTATTAGCTGCACTATCGAATTTCAGAGATAAATGAATAAATCGTGAACCGTTTATTGTGACAGCTAAACAAGGAAAAACGGCTCACTTACAAAACTCATACTAACTTCTTTTCCAATAATTCTTTTACTACCTTATTTCCACGCGAAAACTTCACAGTTCTGAAGATTATTACAAAAGATAATTTGAATTGATTTCAAAAATATGATGCATAATAAAAAAAAAAACATATTTAGAAAATATTTATTTGTTTCAGTTAAGTTCTCCATATAAAAGGATTTCATTTTTGAGGAGTTCTATTGTATAATGTAATAGGGAAAATAATATTGGGAAAAAAATCAGAGCATCACTAGTAAAATCTTTGTTTTTCCACTGTTGTCAACTACATGAATACGATAGTTGAGTATCATTAAATGCAAAAAAGTATTCGATATTCACTTGACTGCATTGAGTTGCGCATGTGTAATATTAATTATTTATGAAGCAATTACAAACTGTTGCATATACCAATCATGCAATAACGAACAGCTCCATTGATTAGAATTCTGAATGAAATTTGAACTGTTAATAGACCTACAGTCTATTTATTCTCATCTCCAAACAAAGAAAATGAATGCTCTTAGTTGTGAATAATTCAATCATTAAATTCTTCAGATTTTTTTTCCAATGTGTATGAAGTCTTTTATAAGATCAAACTAATTTTCCAAGACATAAATATTTAAATAAATCATAACAACTTAATGTCATAAAATAAAAAAAAAACAATAAAAAAACAATTGAAAATGAATACATTGCAGACATTAAGTTCGTTCAAAGTAATTAAATTATTTTTCAATTCAAAGTAGTGCAACTAATCTTAAAAACTTCCATTCATGGTTCATAATTTCTAATTTGCAGAGAATTTGCTATGTATCGCATTCACTAAAGAAAAGAAAACTCAGAAGTTAAATTTTGTTGATAAAAATCTTTTAATTACGCACAGGGGAATACCAGCAGTCCTACTTCTTTATTTTCTAGCAATGTAATCTGAATGCTCAGTTGAGTGAATCGCTCATAATCAAGATAATGAGGTAAAATAGCGCCAGAGATTCAACAGTTTCTATTGTGATATCTGCATTATTCTCTCTTAACATTTAAAGAAGTTGAGTTTTTTTTTTTTAATTTTTTAATTTGCCAATCATTATGATATTTTTAGGAAAATTCATACAATGGACCTACATTTTAATTATTTCGAAACTTTAGAGGTTATTTCTCTTCTCAATGTCATTCCATTTCATATTCAGTATATTTTTAAAGAACTAAATGAAAATGTTAGGTCATTCTTTCGGAGAAATGATGTTAGATCATTTACAAAATGTAAATCGTGTAACTAAGAATATCTTATTGAACCAAAACATCAATTGGGAAAAACAAAGTAGAATGTAAAACCTTAAACTGACAATGCTGTATTATTATTGAAACAATTTGTATGAAGAAGAAGTTGTATAGAATTTTAGTCAGAGAATAATGTAGTTTACTAATTAGTCTAGAAACCAATCAGACAATAACGTCAGTTTCGTATATTTATTATCATTGCCACTCAAACTTTAGGTAATTCAATGAACAAATTGTTGCCTAATAAGTTTCCAGAAGCATCGAGAGTGGATAGCAGCAATGAAATACATTTGGCTGAAGTTATTCGCTTTCAATTTAGTAGTTAACCACTAATTTCGAGAGGTGGCGTCTGTACGGATTTTTCTAGTTTGAAAATGAAGTTGAAAATGACTACTATTATCTTTAGTAGTCGAATATATTTAGTGTTTTCTCTGGCCTTCACTCAACCTTCATATACGCATTACTTGCATATTCAGGCTACTTACCTCTTCGAAAAAAGGATCTATCTACTTTTGAAGTTTACTCATTGTAAATGCAACTGTCTTATTTGTTCCCCATTATTTTATGTCCTTATTAATTACTTATTTGTTACCTAGTTTTGTACCTCAGTTGGTACGGAATTAACTGATGTTGCGCATTCAAACGTTCTGAATTTTGTCAGTTACTGTTTGAATGTTCCACTGAGAGTTGATCTATAGGTGTGTTTTGTGTTAGTTTAAGTTTTTATTTTTAACTGTCTTACAGTTTATGTTTAGTTCATTTTTACAGTCAGTTATATTGTTTCCTTTTACTTTCCAGCTGTGTACCAAGCTAAAACCTAATTGAAGTTAAAACCTAATTGAAGCTAAAACCTAGTTGAAGTTAAAACCTAATTGAAGCTAAAACCTAATTGAAGCTAAAACCTAATTGAAGCTAAAACCTAATTGAAGCTAAAATCTAATTGAAGCTAAAACCTAATTTGAACCACTGCCCTTTGATCCTAAACCAATGCCCCTTGACCCTAAACCACTGCCCTTCGAGCCTAAACCACTACCTTTTGAGCCTAAACCACTGCCCTTCAGCCCAAACTACCCTATTTGGCTCTGAACCTGACTCTCGTTTGGCTACCCATAGTAAAGATAAGTTTTTCTTGATTTTATTTTTTTGTTGAATTCATATCATATACATTTACAATCCATATTAGTTTCATTAAATTATTGAGACCACCTCCACCTTGGGCCGTTCCAATTTCTTAATAATAGATAGTTTATTATAATTAATCATTTTTGATACTAATTTAAAAACTAAATAATTTATGTTCAAATCTTTTTTTTTATAAATTAAAATCTTGTGTTCAAATAAATTTTACTTTTCCATATTTTAAATTTCTATAACTTAAAAATCTATTAGAACTTTAAAATTTACACTCATGCAGTCTTAATTTCTTTTACTCATGTTCCACTCTCCGCAAAGAAATGAAGGCGCTTCTCTCACAAATGTTAGATATAATCTTTACCTTATATATTCTACATATTTTCACATATTATAATACATATTTACTGCAATGACTGAAGTCCTCTTTTATATTCAACAAAATGAGGCTATCGATTAATTATTAATTAACCGAAGTGAACATTTGACTATCAACATCTGATAAAAAAGAATAACGAAATTTTATGATAAAAGAGCACGTAAGTTTTCTTTCACAATCAGGCGTTGATCCAAAATTCATAACGCTAATACTTAATAAATTATTATCCGTGGTTAAATTGTATTTTGTTGATTGACTTGAATTTTTGTTCTATGAGCAAATAAATCTTATTTTATGTGATTTAATTATGTATGTTGTAATTTAATACACACTATTTACATTCAACAAAGTGACGGATATTTTGAAATACGTATACATTATACAAGTATGAAGTTCTCGATTTTATATAAATATATCAAGTTGTTCCAATGATATATATGTGAAAAGCAGGGAGCATTTTAATTTTTTTTTTCAAACTAAAAAGATTTATTGCTATTCTTATACGAAAGGTTAGGAAGTGGAATAAATAAACATTATAAATATAATTGTTTGCGTAAACCTATTTATCAATTCACTAACACTTGCGCACGAAAAATTGCCAATAAGTAATTCATTTATTTAGGTATTATTTCGAAACTGATTGAGAACATCCTCTTTCATGATCATTTCATCACGAAAAAAAGAGTTTCTCTAGTACATTTAGTATTCGAGTAAATACAGAGTTTGCAGAACTGTCCGCAGTGATACCCCGTCCGACCCTACAGATTGTATAAATAATTTCTTATTCCTTAAATGTGTATCCTAGAGTACCTTTCGACTTCAACATTAAAATCAGCGATTCCGGGTGGGTCAAAAGTGTTTGCATCGGGTTACAGAGATCCAACAAAAAGCGAAATGAAAGATGCTCGCACAAAAGGAAAATTAATCAGATTAGCATCCTACTAAACCCATTCCAAGCGGCAGTATGTGAATGGAAGTCGACAAAAATAAAAATCGTCTATATATAGTCACCGCCGCTATTGACTGTCTTCAATTTTAACTACACTATTTAGTTACCACGCTAAACCATTGAGTCAGATAAGCGTCTATATATAGACGTGCCGCTTGTTGGCTATATATAGAGTCTATATATAGACTGTGCCGGTTGTTGGTGGAGTGACATATGAGTTTTGTATTGTTAGTCATACAGTTGAACAAAGATATAAAAAAGTGAGTATTTTTGAGTTGTATAAATTGAATTAGTTACTTTTATTTATATATATAAATATGTTTATGAAATAAATTATCAAAAAAACAATTAAAAAATAGTTATCCTTCATTTCATTTTTACTGTGTTTTTCGAGTATTTATTTCACTGTTGGATGGACAATGTACTCAACATATTTGCATTTAAAATGCATCATCTTTCCTTAGAACTGACATACAGTTTGTTCTTTACTCCCCTCCCCTCTTTAACACTTCTTCAAGTACTGAGCTATACGGTGCATTATTGCACAATAACCGGTAATTATGTGTTTACACGTTAATACTTGTCATATATCTAAGCTCCGTCTACATATTGACCCTGCCGCATGACTGTTACTGCAAAAATATTTAGCGACTATAAATAGACGCCCTGCTAAACGGGACAATTTTTTTGGAGCGTCTACATATAGTTAGGTTGCCTGGAATGGGTTAACGATAATAAAAGTGCGGTAGAAAATAGCAAAACCATAAAACGTGATCACCGTACGGGCATGGAACTTCCCGTTGAATATAAATTGGGCAGGAAAAAGCATGAAGGTGGACAACCAATGGTGACTTTATGCAAAAATTTTAGAAAAAAGAATCAAGGAATCCTCACGGATCTTACAAGTTAATTTTTGATCAAGCTGGAGCTACCAGCGTGTCTGAAAAGCCTCAAATTGAATACTGAAAAAGATGGCAAATCTATGTGCACCGACAGTATGCCTCCTCTGAGCCAACTCAATGGTCATAAAGGGTCTTATAGGCAACAAAATACTTGAAAACTGATTTCTGAACTGTAATTTGGACCCACGAGACTAGAGTCACCTTCCACGGCCCTAACGGTTAGTTCCTATAGTGGCTCTTGTATAGGAGGCAAATTGACATTTGGGTTTGAATCGGCTTCAGAGGGTGGCAGCATCATGCTGTGGTCTGGAATTATTGGTAACAAATTAGTTGAACCTCTTCTTGTGCCTGAAAGTCTTAAAATAATCTATAAGAACTATTGTGCATTACTGAGAGACAATTTTCTTTCCTGGTTAAATTCTTTATAAAATGAGGTCAAAAAGAACATCATTTTTCAGCAGGATAAAACTCCAAGTCATGCTCTTCATTACACAAAAGGTTGGCTCGTAAATTGCAAAAACTTTTGAGCTCCATTGTATATTTTATGCCTGAAGAGAGCACTGACGTACGGTTAATTATTTTAATTAATGTTCATAATAAGTGTATTTTACGATTCATCTCCTTTATTCTTGTTTAATCGTGTATCATTATGTAAAATAATAAAAGTTATGAAAAGATATCTTCTAAATCGGCTTAAAATCAAAGTTACAGTAGATATCCTCCTGTATATTGAACTTTTTAGATTGGTAGAGTCATGAGTAATGATCTAGAGTTTACACTATATAGTGATTATATTTTTTTTTGTCTGCTACAATAGGCCATACCTTTTCTATGCATATCTTTATAATAGATCATCTGTATATCATGAAAGGCAATTTCTACAAGTGCAACTCCTCTATAATGAAGTAATGTGTAGTGAACCATCCTAAATTTAAGAGTCCTGGAAAATCATATATTCTATATAGTTAATTAATCAAAAAATATATATATTTTGTATAGTCTGTCATGAAAAGGGCTGTTTAATATCATCTCTTAAATCCTATATTGGTGAGAAGTAAACTTTATAGTGAACTAGTTGAAGTTCGCTTCAAAGGAGTTATACTTTTTTATTTTTTTATTCAAAGAGTGTTTTTCCCCCTAACCAGCAGCTAAGTTGCTAAAGATCGAAATAGTGGAGCCTTGTTATAAGATCGAGAAAGTGGAATCGCCAAATAGTTCGAAATTTACTCGATTTTGAAGATGTAAAACTTATGTCAAAGAACTATTATAATTGTACTGTAGAGTCTTGTTACACACTGGTAAAATTATACTTAATGAAATAGATAGGATTGCAATTTATATTACAATATACGCGTATCGACCTTCAATAATTTTAAATGAAAACTTAGAAGTTGTGATTAATAATACGTTTCGGAATATTTTTTTGTTATATCTCATATATCTGTATAGTTTCATTTATTTAAATTTACCTATAATTCCTCAATAATAAATTGAAAATTGTAACCATATGTATAATACTGACAATATCATGAATGTTTTTTTTTTATTTATTTCATATAATGCATTAACTGAAAACAGTCCACCTTGATGATGTTTCTTCAAGTAAATGCATTTTCGCATAAATTAGTGCAGTCTTAATTTATCCTGAATCCACATTGCAGAATATTTTTCATTTTATTTTAATGTACTCTATTTCATCTGAAGTTTCCATCTCTGACATTACTCCATTAACATTGTACATGGAAGGTATTAAATCTCCAAAAGACAATGATTTTTTTGTTAGCTGTTTCGTAAATTACTCCGTTGAGAATGTACCAATCCCCATTTTCTCGACTTGACTGATGACTTTGTACAGTCTTTTGAAAAATAGTAGTTTTTTACAAAAGTCAGTTCGAAAATTATCATCTAAGTGATGATCATAAAATAGTGAAATTATGGGCAGTAATATTGAACGGTAGAGATGAAACTTTCGTTTTCATTGCCTGGTGATAATTCATTTATACTTCTTGAAAATGTATTCGTGGTTGCAACTATATTTTATATCGATTTAATCTCATTACATGGTAGTTTATTAGAAAAAATAAATTCAACTTATATTTATATTTTGAATGTTATTTTATATGAAAAAAATCATGTTAAGAAAAATAATCGTTACTTTTATTTTTGAAATTATTAGGAAGAAAAGACTTTGGCCAAAATAAATACTACAGCGAACCTTGGTATGGCTAACAAATTATCGAAATTAATATTTGATACTCTTGCTAATTCAACTGTAGAAAGAGTCCTTCAGTTTGTGATTTTGTAACTGTATTTTTCATTAATTTCATTTACGTCACTCTAATTTTCCGTTTGAAAATATTTCCGAAACTTGACTCTTATGTTCGAAATGTTGAAAAATATTCCTTTTGTACAATATAACTTTTATATTTGCATTTTTCCTACAGTCAGCATATTTACATGAATTATTAAAGTATATGAAATCTTTACAGACGTTATAAACATGATTGGAATTTTTTAAATAAATAATAACTCTTCCATGTAAATATAGAGATTACATAAAGTAATTATTTTTTCAATCAGCTGAATAATATTTTTTTCTATGAATATCAAATACAGATAATAATAAATAATAAAAGTACATTGAAATGACCCTATTTACTAAGTCCATCTGCAACAATATTGTATCCTACTATGTGGTATGTCTTATGAATAGTTACCCAGGCAACAAAATGACCTTCCCGGGATATCCCCGCGATGTTCCCTTCCGATGTCCCCGTGATGTTCCCAGGGGATATCGCGAGAATGTCCGTTTCGTACTTTTTTGGGGATATCCACAGGGAATGTTCCGGGAACATCGTTAGGGGATGTTTATTCCCTACCGATATTCCGGGAACATTCCCAGGGGATGTTCCCAAAAAAGTACAAAAACGGACATTTTCGCGATATCCCCTGTTGACATTTTGGGAACATCGGCAGGGAATATCGCGGGGATATTGCGGGAATGTTATTTTACAATTGCTCATAATATAACTCATAACATAATATAACTAGTATAACTTCATTATTGCTAATGATTAAGAGTACATACGTGCTGGTACTTATTGCATCTCTTGTATCGGAGTGAATCTTTTCTGTAGCAATTGGAGTTTTGATGAGTAGATATGGTTTGCGCATTGGGAAATAGAAGACTGAAAATTTATAGGAAGGATAAACAAAAGAATGCTGGCGACAGTCGGAATTTTTTAACACAACTGTCACTAACATTCAATTTAGCATATATATCCTTCAACCGCAGTTAACTCCATCAGCCATGTGTAAAGTATACGACCAGCAAGCAGATAACCATTTCAAAATATTTATAACACTAATCAGATGGAATTTTCAGGAATACTATCATACATAGAAACATTTTTTACCATTCTATAAGTAAGTACATACTACCTATCTAATACTCGGTAATAGTTCTTTTTAGGTAAGTTCTAGGTAGGTAGATATCTGTTGGGTAATGAGGTAAGCACAGAACTACTACCTATGGGCTATGGCTACCTACCAAGTCTCGCTATAGAAGAACTATCAATTATTCCTATTTATGTAAATAATATTAAGTCATATTACCTACCTAGGTAAAATTTTCATCAAATTTTATGTTTTAGGGGAACGTCACAGTTCTCGGACACTCATAGTACCCGGACAGTGACCGTTAAAATAAGTCATGTGACCGAATTTTCTGAAAAATTCCCAAACACCCACTTTCCGAGTAGTGCGAGAGTACCTAAATCATTTTCCCGAGGAGCTCCTGTGATTTTCTCCACCTCTAAATGATACCTGATATTTCTATTTATACGATTTGTTTAATCTGAATAAATAAATAATTGTGTAACAAGTGCACTGGCAATTATAGGTATAAAAGACCTAGGTACCCGGCCTCGACCGAATGTTTTGAAAATTTGATAGTAAGATTGTAGGAACACACAATAGGTAGCTAGTTCATTACATACGTATAGGGTAAATTACGAATAATCGGTCAGTTTCACATCTTCGGTCATATAAGAAAATGTATATTGTACTTAGGTAAATTGTTATTTTATTTTAATTGGTATCCACGATACCTGTAGGTAGCTACCTATCATGGATACCAATTGAAATAAAAATTAAATAACAATTATAATATAGTTTTTCTTATATGTATGACCGAAGATGTGAAACTGACCGATAATTCGTAATTTACCCTACTAAATATAGCTATGTATAGTAAGATACTTAGAACCTAGGAAACTAGCTATATAACTACACTTACTATAATTAACTTAGTACTACCTACCAAGATAGACTAAGTACTGTACTTCAGTAATTAACTAACCAGTTAGGTACTGCAGAAAATAAATACATAACTAAATACCTGCTTAGGTACCTACCTATTTACTACCTACTTGCTACAGTGAAGTTAATAACTAAGTAGGTAGGTAGCTAACTAAAGCTGAAAAGTAAATAAATAACTACCTAACGATGAGATAAACGGTAAATAAATAAGTTGGTGCTAAACCGCTACATAGAAGTAAATTAACAACTAGGTATGCTGCAAAAGATTAAATAGCTAACTAACTAGGTACCTATATCTATAATTAATCTACCTAGGTAGGTATCAAGGTAGATTATACCTAGGTAAATTACGAACTATACCCAGATTCTGAGAAATACCAATCACTTTTCTGTCAGTTTCCTATGTATAAATAAATTAAAATGTTTCTAATTACAAAAGTTCGCGGATAATAAACACGATGAATTTATCTGAGAGAAATTATAAGACACTTGCACTCGCTCACAGATTTTTAAAACTGGAGCCTTATCGTTACAGACTTATAGACTTACTCACGCGTCATGTAGTATTGCGCAGATGAAGAATTTAATTCATCGTAAATGCTAGTTGAATAAAATTTATTCAAAATTAATATAATATAATTTAGTATAAACTTATATTTCTCAAACCACATAATGAAATTTAAGAGTTAAGATCTCATTATTACCAAGTTTACGAACGCTCATCTACGCAGTTGAAACTAGACCTACATATTAGCGGGAAAGATAATTTAGGCAACATAATGTACTACTCAAGTGGCTAAAAAAGCCGTTTCAATATTTAATTGAAAAAACTGATGCATAATTTTCTGTAAGAATATTGTAAATTACAAACAACTTGAGAAATTCTTTATATTGGGGCTGATTAACACTAAATACTGGCACGGATTAGTAACCATTCTGAACCACAAGGGGCGCGCATGAGGTATTTTAGGGAGATTTTTTCGAGTGAAATGTCTTATCATCATAAATAGCGGTAAAGAGACAATAATGTAAGCATCTCATAAATTTCATATCTTTATCAGAAGATTACTTTCTATATTAAACGGTATAGAATAGGTAGGTATATTTAGATTTAAATAAAAGAATTTACTAAATATATTCTCCATATATGATAGGTATGATCACAGTATATGTAGACATTCTTAATATAGGTAGGTACATGAAAGTAGATTCTGTAAACTGAAAATCTTAACAAATTACAAAATATGTTAAACAATGATAAATATATAGGATTTTATCTTTAATTAAATGTTTATATAACATTATAGATACCTATATTGACCTAAAAGTGATTTTGAAACGATTATTTTGCATAGTAAAGTTCATGTAAAAATGAGGCTGGTTAGTGGTTTTATCGATAGATACTTATAATATAAAACACCCTATATACTAATACAGAGTTTGTCTTTGTCTGTTGGTTGGTTGCAAGAAAAATGTCACGATTTAACATTTAATAAATAAAAAATGTAAGAATAATTTTTTCTATACCTAGCCTATATATTTATTTTTCACATGATTTTTCTTACATACATTTTTTTCATATATTTTTTTACATACATTTTTCATACATAAATTTTTTACATAGGTACATATTTTTTTTAATAACATAACATATTTTTTTTAATAAAAAAAATACATTTAGTTTTTACATATATATTTTTAAACATTTTTTTGAATATATATTTTATTTATTATATTTTTTTAATATATGTTTTTTAACATTTATTTTATTTCTTTTATAATTGATACCCCATTAATTTTAATGGTCTTGTCGTAATATATTTTAAATATTATTTTATTTCTTGTTTATTTGTCAATTATTTCCAACATATTTTCAATGAAAATGATATTAGTAATACATGTCGCCGGAATATCCCGAAAATGTCGGATGGGGATGAAATTCGTTAGGAATATCGCGGGAATATCCCGAAAATGTCGGAAGGGAATCATATTGGTAATGCATGTCGCGGGAACATTCCCTGGACATCGGGCCGCGATATTGCGACACTGAGGGGAGGTTCGATATCGAGGGGATATTCCGGGAACATCGAAATGTTACCTGGGTATCAAACGAATGAAAAATATCAAATAATACATTCTCCATTAAGTTCAAAGCTATCCAATTTTTCGGTTCGTTACTTGCGACATAAATGCAATTCGGAACGAATCATTCGAATCTCACTGAAGAGACTTAAATATTCGACCAAATCACCTAAGAAAAATATAAACTCAATCTCTAGCTTATCTAACAAAGTAATTTTATTTTGCTCTGGTAATCATATCTGTAAAAACAGTAGAATTAGTAGAATAATACAGTAGACTTCACGTCGACTGCTGAAAGAAATTTTATTTATCGAAAATTAGAGAAATGTCTAATTACTGCAAAGATTTATTTTAAATAAAATTAAGTTTCATATTGCAAGATGAACAATGTTGTTGAATTATTAATTATTATGTACGATTGACATGCAAAATGATTAGATAAAATTTATATCTATCCATAACAAATATTTGATTAATGATATACAAATAACTTTTATAAAATGTGACTACAATTTATTGTATAATTTTGTTTTACTTTATATTTTATATATAATATCAAATTTAGCCAAATAAAAACAAAGCAGACATGAAATGATAAACTATAAATTTGACAACATCTCTCATCTTATAATAAAGCTCTGCAAAGAAGCTTATAATTACATTCAAATTCATAAAAAAATACTTTTTAAAGGAATAGTAAAATCTGCAATCAAAAATATTATTACATTATACAATAAGTCGCCATATTGAGATATATTTATTCTCCCGATTTCAAAACAGCAATTTTTTCATATTACAACATTGATATGGAAAAAAAATTAATTGATATATAACTCAAAAGTTTTTATTTGAATTTTCATATGAAATATTTTAGTATGCTAATGAAAATTGAAATTAACTTTAAAATGTAATTTATTGAATACACTATTTCATCGAATGATTTGTCGGTAAATAGGGATAATTATGTATCTAACATTCTATGAAAATTAATTTAATATCAGGCCTGTTGATTAAAGGATCTATCTACCACTTAGAACTTTTACTCTCAAAAATTAGATGGAATCTTTGTGTTTTTTGCCCTTCAGTTAGAATTTTCTGCAAATAAATCCTTAATATAAAATGTATGATTATATATTTCACTGACAGATGTAATGTAATAACAACTAAAGAAACTTTTAACGTGAAAATAAAGTTATATATATTTCATATACTGTATATATGATAATATAATGTTATATGATAAATAATGATGTAAGAGATATTTGAAATTATTAACTTTGTCAATGTATTGGACTATAACGGTATTAATTTTCAGATATTATATATCTCATAATGGTTTTTGATACCAATAATATTAAATCGTCCAGTTTGCCTTATAATAGGTACCACTTATATATAATTACTGGGAGCGTAACGAGCGGACTTATATAGCTCACTTACATTGATGGGGAACACGTAGAATTATACTGTGGAAATTAATTGTTTTCATTATTTACTCTCTATTTTTTATGCAAAGGTTTAGATGAAATCATTACCAAGTTATATGAGAAAAGAGCACTACATTTATGGTTACAATTAAATTTCAGGTTTATAATGAAATACCAATATTCCTTTCACGTTTACGGAACTGCTCTGAGATTATTTTATACATGGAGCCAAAGAAGATTGGGATTTGTGATTTTTTTCTATGAAATGCAATACTTAACGCCTAACAATCTGGGACACTGCAGGTATTTAAATGTTTAACAAATAAACTTTGTCTCAAAACCGAGACACTTTTAAGTGCATCAACTATGAATTTGATATTCTTATAAGTTATATGTTTTCGAAAAGTTGTAATTGTTCCAGTGCAATAAACTATAATATCTGTGCAATAAGACTAAGAAAAATAAATTCAATCTTTTAAAAAAGGTAATTTCAGACACTAAACTGAATCGAGCTTGAATACTTACAAGCTCATGAAACACATTCAAAGTAAATCAACACAAAATATTTACGCGTCGACGTAAATCAGCTTAAATCACGTAAATTATGAAACTAATTGTAGTTTCGTAACATGTGGCAACGTAGAAATTCTACTAGCTAATCACTCAACACACTTTCGTCAACGTTTTTATGAACAACAGACACATGCGCGAACTGTGATTGGGTCACACTCCACCCAATCACAGCTCTGTTCTATCAGTTTTCAATATCCTATCTCCCTATGTATTTATTTCTCCTTATATATTCAATATTTTTATTTAAAATTTGTTAGACTTTAGTTTAGTATGTATACTAACAACTTGTAAAAAATACAGTTCTGTAGGTTTATGATTAAGACATATATGTTTATAACAAATACTCAAACCTTATCGTTCATTTTGATAGTCAAACTCATTAGGGTTAAGTGCCACGACTCAAAGAGTGACCGCAAAACATATGGGTGACATTTAGTTTATTCTGAATTTGTGATTACTGAAATTAGTGATATAGTATATACTGCAGTTATTTAGATATTCTCCTCTAAGCTCTTCCCTTGCATGTTAATATTCTTGTCATACCAGTCGTCAAGTTTAGTCTAATGATATTCCCACCTGTAGTCGACGTCTCGAGATAATTGTCTCAACCGGAACTTTCCTCTTAAACTTCTAAAAGATTGTCCAATGTTTATTCAGACTTATAAAGTTATGGGGGAGAGTAATATTACTAGAGTTTCTATTTTTCTTAATACAGAGTCAAACTTGTACAGATGTTCAGTGGAAAAATATCTATATTTAAAATAATTCCTCATTCCTAGAAATTGTACGTGACATTCTGACAACACTTAATTTACTTTGTCTGAAGTTTGGTAGATGATTTTTCAAGTTTTCAATTTGTATTCGGAAAGCAAAATCACAATGAAAACTTTTTGGATCCTCTCCTACAAGAAGGACTGAAAATGACATAGGAGAAAATGATTCAAGGAGAATCAAACTATACTTCATGCAAGGACTCTGAAAGAGCAAACAAATTTCTTAACAATTGTAACAAATAATGTGGTATGAAATTCGTTGATTTTCTTCAAAATATGTTACTTAGATGAATTCTGCAACAGTACAAATGACGAGAACAATAGTACTAAATGGATAAAATTAAAATCTAATTAACTGAATGAGTGTTATTAATAAAAGTATAATAGTTATACTTTGAACACCAGTTTTTGTTTCAACAAAGAATAATGTGAAGCTAAATCATGTTAACTCTTTCAAGTCAGGTGGTACATATTTTATACCACACTGATAGTTACAATTAATGCACGATGGTACAGAAAGTATACCACCTACAAAACGCTTTCAAAACTGGTAGGTAAATATTCCTTACCTCTATAAGGGTTACGTTTAATGCTCAGTGGTACAGAAAATGTACCACCTTCAAAAATAAATTTTTTATGCTGTTCGGCAGCTCAAATTTTGAGCCACCTACATAAATGGTTAGGTGTAGTCATATTTCGTTGGGCATATAGGACATTTATTTCCCTGAAAAGTTTGGGCCTGAAAGAGTTAATACAATAGTACACAATAGCGTGCATAGTGAATGAGAGGAAACACAGCTACCAAATATTATCAACGTCGATGTTGCCAGTCAAAGAAAGGGAGAAATCCCCCGTTGATTTGTTGATAGTTTCAGTAAAAATGAGACACCCTCTTCAAATTGAACTTTCGCGAAAAATCATTGCCAAATAATATCCACATACTGAGCTGAAGATGTATGAGAACGTTTCTGTTCTCGGTCTATTACAGTACTCTGACAATTTCCATATTACCTCGAAAAAAGATGTTAATATATAACATGATAGTTTAATTAGCAGAATTTTTCAATTATCATATTGGCTTAAGACTCTCTTTGTCATTTACTTTCATAGCACTATGAGTGTTAGTGAACTGAGATTTAATCTTCTGAATTATAGGTTCTAGGTAAATTCCCCCGCAGAAAATTGCACCAAGGAAAGTTAAACCGCTAGATAGTTTCACTAAGGAATATTCCACCGCTGGAAAATTCAACCGCATAATACTCGATTTCATTTACAGAAAGTATACATTTCAATTAAAACTGATCTAATGTGAAATGTTTTTTTTTGGTAGTAACCATATAACATTTCAATGGTTAACAAGTTAAGAAATTATAAGAATGTGTTATGTTATGTCAAGGCCTAAGATAAAAGCTAATGCGAACATGCAAAATAATAGACAGATCAAAAGACCTTTTTAAATAAGTTTAATTATGAATCAATTTAATTTATAATAAAACATTTAATCGTGTAAATTCAACAAGAAAGTTCTGCTGTTCAAGTGATCAACATTTTAGATCCCGTTTGATTCTCCTTTAAACATATATAATATTATATATGTTGAAACTGGAATTGGGGATATTATTTTGATGATTAAATTCGATCTATTTCAGCATTTTATCTATTTCCCAGGTTATTAAATATACCAAAATATATTTCAATTTATTTCAGCGATGATAACAGATGGAATTAAAAAATAAATTTTACACTTTCTGAAACTCTTTAAAAATCTCTATTGAAATAATTACAAAAATAAAATTGATTTATAATGGGTTTCAACTGAATTTTAAACATTGGGTTATGCAGATAAATTACGGTACATTAACTAGCTTCAACCTGAAACCACTCAGACACGAATAAAATATCATAACTTTAAAACACATAATATAAATATGAGGATCTTTGATATGCAACATCCTAATTTGAATTCGGTTCATTTAGAGACTCTAAATGAATATATATATTAAAAAACATGTTTTTCATATTACTGTTTAATAGTAAGACTAACAATAATGAATATACCTAACAAAATGGTGGAACGTCTGGCATTTAACGACGGTGGAATCTTGCATGGTGGAATCTTCCTGGTGGAACTTTCCAGTGGGAAACTTTCCTAGGTGGAATTTGCCGGCCATGGAATTGAAAAAGAACGATTACTTTTCCTTCATCTGTTTGTAAACTATTCCAATCAATTGAAAATGTTTCACCATGACGGAATAAAATTTATTTCCAGTTGAAGATTGTAAGTTAATAGTGATGGAGTTAGAAATATTTAAAAAATGAAACCCTTGGTGGCACTCCAAGCACAATTTTACATGGATTCGAAAATTTGTAGATAAAAATTCATTTAATTTGAATTTGCAGCTCACGATAGCACTGGGCCCTAAATTTCACTTCATTTGGATACTTAATATAAAATATTTGTTTGAACTTATGGTTAATAAACTTTATGTAAAGTAAAAGATGAACATGGAGATTTTTATAGCATATTCCTCGCAATCGAAATCAGTTACTAAGGGAAATGAATGGATCTACATATCATATTGAATTCAAACTTAGTTCATCATTTAAGAAGTTTTCATATTCTAGTTGTGTAAATTTTACTCGTTTGAGCATTCAATAACAAAATTAAAAAAAAAGAATACTGCATAGCTTGTGAAGTTGAATATCTCCTCAGAAAAGTATCGAAACAAAAAATTCGAAAATTATCCAACTTGATGCATCATTATTTTGAAACGTGTTTGAGCGCCATACTTGTCAGAGCCTGTTACAGCATGTTTGAGAATGTTAAAAAATAATTGAACTCGTTACATACTTTTTGAACTTGTTTCAGCATGTTTGAACTTGTTATATCATGCTTGCACTTGTTACAGCATGTTTGAACTTGTTACACCATGTTTGAACGTGTTAAAGAATGTTTGAACTTGTTACAGCAAGTTTGAACTTGGTAAATCGTGTTAGAATTTTATTAAGTCTGTTTGAATTTGATAAATCCTTTTTGGATTTATCAAATCATTTTTTGAGTTTGTTAAATAAGTTTGAATTTGCTAAATCTTACCTATTCGAATATTTAAATTTAAGATTTTTAAATCTTATTTGAAAACTGTTGTTTAAATCTGTTAAATGTTCTTTAAATATGTTACATCATGTCTGAATTTGTTAAATCCTATTTGAACTTTTTAAATATTGCTTAAATTTGTTAAATCTTGTTTTAATTCGTTGAATAATGATTGAATTTATTAAATCCTGCTTGAATTTTTTTAATTTGTTAAATCTGGTTTGAATTTGTCAAATCCTGTTTGAACTTTTCAAATCCTCTAAATTTTTTCTTAAATCCTGTTTAAATATGTTAATTCCTGTTTAAATATGTTAAATCCAGTTTGAATTTCTTAAATCATTTTTGAATTGGTTAAAAAATCCTGTTTGAACTTGGAAAATCCTATTTGAATTTATTAAATGCTGCTTGAACTTATTAAATACTGTTTAAACTTATGTGTGTATAGCTGAGTTTATTCAAACCAGATGAACTTTCTGCTGTAAAGCAATAGAAGATTCGCAAGGCAAATGTAGCAGTTTTATCATTTCAACAGTCTGAAGATGTAATTAATTGCCTCATGTAATCGAAGTAATTCAACTTGCCCCAACTATACCATTCTGATAACTTAAAAATCTACGGTTGCTTGGTTTCTGGCTAGTAAATTATTTGCTGATTGCGTGATTGTATTTGGTTGTTAATGTTCTTCCGTAGCGAATATAAAAAGTTAATCAAAAGGAATAAATTGAATCAAGCTATGTTAGGAGAACATTATGATGTACTTCATTAGGTCTATTTGAGGTAAGGGAAATTGAGTGATTTTATTTATGATGGAAATAATGAAGGAACTTTTTATGCAATAATGAACCAATTACTGAAAGATTGTTATTCTTTACAATCAACCATGTGGAAAAATTTAAAAATATATTTTTTTGGCTTTATGTATTTATCAATTAAAATAATAATCATTCGTAGTTTCTATTTAGTAATTTATTATTAAAATAAACACTTAATAAAAAATATTTTTTCCTCGTATAGAATGGTATATTCATATTGTTGTTTGCATGTCTTCATGACAATATTGCTTATTCCTTTTCCTTTGAAATATGGCAAGCTGTTGCAAATAAATTGAACAGTTTATATGAATGGGAGAAGTACTTGGAACATGGCTTGGAATATCTCTGGTTTGCTAGGCTTTCAAGAAGGGAAAATAAATTTAATAAACGACCTCCATGAATATTTTGAAGAAGTATTATTGCTTCCCCATTAATATAAATTTAGATTCAGATGAGTATGAATGTGAATTTTTTTTTTTCATTCAAAATTAAGCTTCGGAGCTTTCAATAGCAGTAAATAATTTTGTTATGTAGACATATATATTTATTATATATAAATCTTCACGATATTTTATGGAAGATATGTTTACAAAGAATGAAAATAACCATCAATGACTGATATTTTTCTCCTAAGTTTTCATTCTTACAATCTAATACTATTTTTTTTAACCCTTGCCACTCTTGTGACCAAATTCAGTTACTTAAACTGAGAATTAAAACTTGTCTGTCGGACAATGAAAGGTAAAAACAAACGTTTTCGATCTTTAATTTAGATCATATTTTATGATAAATAGAGGAAAATATTATAAGTGTAGCGACTCAATTACAGTTACCAGAAATGCAACTGCCCCCTTTCTGGTAAATATGAGCATTCGATAATTGAGTAGTTACCATATTACATGAAAAACTATTTAGTCACTTTAGTGATCAATAAACAACAAGGGGTTGAAAGTGGAACCAATTTTTTCTCTTTGTATATCGATCTGGATAAACGAAATATTCATCAAATTCATTTGATAATATAAAAAGGAAATTTTAATTTGTAGAATTTTCACTCTCCAACGTACATCTGAAACGAGTGTACCAACCTCATGAAATGAGGCAAGTTCTCATAACCTCAAAATTTTGGCATTTTGACTTTATTGGACAAGGGAAACATCTGATGAAATATTGCAGCAATTTTGATTCAATTGACATACCGTATTGACCCTAGTAACCTAGCCATTAAAAGTTCATTCACTAAACTAGGTACTGGTCCGTGCGCGCCAATCCTCACTAAAACTATTATTAAATCTTAACAAATGGACTTTTCGATATTTTCTCTACATAAAAACCTTTATTTGATATTTACACATCCATTTGTATACGCCAAATTATAAATATCTATTTAAAATAAAAGTTATAAGCAAGGATAAGAAACAAATATTTTTTAGGTTTTCTAACTATTTGTACAAAAGCCATTTTCATTACCCATCAATAAAATACTTATAACATTAACAAAAATGAATAAAACTTATTGAAAATTGAATAATGGATGGAGTAGGGTTTAACAATGAAAAAGAAACTAGAAAGATACATGTACCTTCAATAATTTTTGAAATATACTAACTTTAAATTTTGTTCCGTTTTTTTCGAGACACCCTGTATATTTGGATAAATTCTCATAATATGAGTATTTTGCCATCTTTTAAAACTAGATTGATTGTCAGTGTGTTTGCTGACCTAGCTTTAATTCAACGAGTTTAATTAAATTCCCTAAATAAATCAGGAAAAATGAAACAACTCTATATATTCTCTAGGATTACTATTTGCAAAATATTAAGTACAGGATTACAAGATACAGATTTTGTTCACGCACAGTTTAAAAACATACTATGTTCTATGCACAATATATACCGATTACGGATAAGAAGATTCGGAACGGACGGAAAGGAATAGCGCTAGATGCACAGCGAAGAGACTCAGTTACGATAAGAACGGGGTTCTTTGGAATATACAGTCTTTTATACTGGGTTCTCAGAGAATAGAATGGAGCGTAAATCCACTATGCTACAAGTTTTTGCTGGATTTTAAAGTCCTTGGTTACAGTATCCAATTTATAATTTGGGGAACTTTTATGGAGCCTCCGTGATCTTTTAACTAATAAAGTTAGTGAGTTATATCCTCTCTCCGACAGAACAGATAGATAATTGTGCATAGCCAACTTTTATGATAGGTAATGATAGTTCAAATCCTAATTTATTCACCTTCTTATAACATTTGCAATCAAGATACTATTCAGATATTGTAAGTTAATCCTTATATAGAATTTAGGTAAAAGTTAATCGACTCGTACACATAGTCTCAGAATGCACATATGTTAATATAATAGAAGTATAATATTCAATAGTATAATATAATATAGTATAATATAATGTTCAATACATATAATATAATATAATATTATATAATGTTCAATATATAATAATAATATATTCGTATAGGATATATAGTTAGAGTTGAACATACAGTCTAATATTATATAAATATATAATATTCGTTTATATCGTTCAATTTCTAACACCCCTCCACCTCCGAAGTAGTGAAATTCTCAGATTTTACTTTCTAACAAACGTCTAACAACGGTATAGTACCATACTACTATGAGTCCAGTTATTATACATACAAGGTCATACGTTAGCTAATTCATTCTATGTTTAGGCGTACTATCAAATTCTATGTGTAATATTTTATTAATGGTATAGATACATTGTAATAATATACTGAAATATAATTCCTAGAGATACAAATTGTTTTTTATCCGTATGTCCTAATTACTTAATTTATCACCATGAAAAAACCCAAGAACACAATACAATTATGATTATATATAGATAACTTGCTAAATCAATTTGAGTAATTAAGACTATGATTATACAATCAAAAGATAGAATATACTTAAGTAAGAATACAAGAATATAAGAATATGCTACCTACTAATCATAAGTAATCAATATAATCAAATTTTAATCAAGAATCTAGAATATAATTTTACAATGTTGACATTAAAAAGATGGAATTGGTATGTTTCTATGCCCTTGCTCATTATTTGAGGTTACTGAATTTAAGGACAAGGTCGGATACACTTTCCTATGATATGGAGTATTAGTGGCTACATTTACTACAGTTGGAGGTTTCAGTTTAGTCTCTGGAGATAACCAGTTACTCCCTTTTTGTCTCCACTTACGACTACTGGCACGTGTACTATCAGCCGCAGATCTTAGTGAGCTAGCAATAGAGTCTTTACTTCTACTAGACCACCTACTAGACTTCTCTCTAGCCTTACCAAAACCCTTTCTAAATGAAAGCTTTAATGAGTCACGTGGTGATTTGGGGAGTCGTTTTTTAATACCCTTCCGTATACCCAATTCAATTGATTCATCTCGACTTCCCTTGTTTCTCTTTCTATTTATAAACCAATTTCGAATTTTTGGTAAGAATATGATTGCTAATAGTATTGAATGGAGGATGACTATTATCGTTACTCCCCCATAAGCTACTATTGAATATGAAGTAACCTGTTCCAAGGAGATATCATAAGTATCGAAATCAAAGGTAAATTTATCATCTTCTGAAGGAAGTTTATCAATTTGATTTTTTATAGACTCATGTGAAGGTTGGGTTTCATTTAAAATGAAGGGAGGCAAGGAAGTAATATCGAAAGTCCTTCCCTTTCCTGAGTTTCCTACTAGATCTTCTAAGTCAATATCTTGTGTTAACATAGCAGGCCATCTTACTTCATTTGAGGTTAAATCGCATTCTTTAAGGATAAAGGTTAAGCCTTCTATAGTATCTTTAATTCGAGTCTCAGGACAATCCAATTTAATGGGCTTTGGCTAAGAAACATACAACAATCTATTTTGTGGAGTATTTGTTAAATAGATACCTGTGGGATTACCTAATTTCTTAAAATTACATAACATTAACACATCATCTACATTTCCAATATATACTGCATATGAACATGAATTATGTTTAAGATTCCAGATGGGAAATATATCATCAATAACATGGAGTTCATCATTAATAGAATTTACAGACTTAGAACTTAAGACTATGTATTCATACTTATTTACTAAAATTACATCGTCTAATTCAGCTATCATTATTGAACCGGAGGAAAGTTTGATTGGATGTGGTACTAACGTATAAACCCTGTACTCTGTCAACTCGACCAATGGAATTGTAATAATAAATTTGTTTTGTTGCAGATGCTTTAATTTGAGTAGGGAAATAATTTCGGGAATGTTTTCCCTTGTTATTTTAACTGGGAATTCCAATCCAACATAATATTTTAAGCCTTCCTCAATGACTTTCCTAAATGCATCTAAATTTAGTAGATCGGCATTTAAATAACCAGATCGTAGTAATGTTATACTATTATCGGCAATTCTGAATAAAATAAGCAAGTTAGTTGCCGCTTGTTTTAACTGATTTAAATTCCATTGGACTGTGTATGCAGATTGGGTTTTCTTATTCAGTTCAGTCATACTTTCTAAGATCAACTTTATATTTTGCACACTTAATGTTAAATTTCTAGAAATTATGTCTATACGTTCATTTGTGATTCTTATTTTTGAATTTAAAGTTTGGATGTTCTGATTTAGAGAGTTTATTTCTTCGGTGTTATCTTTACCACCAAACAAAGTTCATATCAAGCTTCCTCCAATACATCCGATAGTGCCTACGGCTACAGTACCTAAGAAAACCTGTTGGTCTGGTGATGGTCCAATAACAGAGGGTCTAAATAAGCTTGAGTCAGAATCTGAGCCGGTTTCCCAGCATCTAAGGTCGTAAGGTTCATCCAAATGGGATCAAGGATGGTTTTAAAACCATCATAATTTTCAGACAATTTTATCAAGGTTTGATTTGTACAAATTAGACTATTCTCTAGGTAATTTAATATTTCTACATATGTTGCTTCTATTTTATGTAATAAGAAACTTGTTCTCCTGATGAACCCTAGGTCCTTTTCTGCCTTACCTAGTAATTCAGATGAAATTAATGCTGATATAAAATCGGCAGTTACTTGTAAATTTGAGATGAGTTGATCACATATATTGTCAATAAAATCTAATCTTATAGGAGAAATGAGATAAGCTCCCGTCACTCTTGCTTGTCCTGACCATGCTATTTTAACTATTGGAGAACTACTTTCCTTTTCTAATAGCGCCGTTACTTTAAGTAGCGCTGCAGCTATCAGAAAAATGCGGACAGTGTTCATGTTCTCCTGAGAAATAAAATAATAGTTCCTTATAATTAATTACCATAATTTTAGATTCTGATCTAACATCTATTTACGTCATTCCTAACAATCCCATATTATTTTTTATTAATTCTAACAATGTTAGTTTCAATAGTAATAATAACTTGTTAGTATACTTAATTTAATTAATTCCACATGCATCTCCCTTTCCTCTTTTTTTTTTGTTAATCGTTAATTCCTTGGCCTAAGATTATATCTCCTTTGACCAGTTGTTATTTCACGTGATTTAGCGTTAGTCACGATATTAGTGTTATTAGAATTAGGGTTATTATCCAGCTTCACACCTGTGGTGTCTTTCCCTGTAAATGGTTCATCCGTGGTAACACCCACTTGACCTTGGAGATTAATTCCGATGGCTGAGGGATCCTGACCTGTGGAAGTGTTACCTGTGGAAATATTACCTGTGGAAATATTACCTGTGGGAACTTGTAACCCTAAGATTAGTTTATCTGGAAAAAACTACATAAGTTTCCTTGGTGACTTTGTCCTTGATATTGTATGCACGTCCTTCCGCCTTTGTGACTACAAATGGGCCCGAGATGGGGAACTCTAGTTTTCCCTGCTGTTTATACTTTCTGAGGTTAGCGAAAACTCGATCGCCAACCTCTATGGTCTTATCCCTTCTATTTCGATTTGTCCGATTTGTATATTCATCCTGCGCTTTCAAAAGATATTGGCGGCAATATTGTCGGACTTGGGATACTTTATTCAAGTGCATAGACAGATAATCTTCCCCATAATTGAATTTAGGAGACTTGAAAGCTACAGTGAAACTATCGTATCCATATAGCGCAAAAAATGGGGTTTCTCCCAACACGTTATTATAAGTGTTATTCACCGTTAACTGTAACGTTGGTAAAAAGAGATCCCAATCATTCTTAGCAGCATCTTCGACGTAAATTCTAATCAACTTATTTAATTCACGATTTATACGCTCCGATAGTCCTTGCGAGCTGGGTTGATATACAACTATCTCCTTTTTCCTTATTCCATAGAATCTTAAGAATTTCCTTAGTTCGTCACTTCGAAATTCTTGGGCATTATCGGTCAGTAGTGACTCGAAGGTTCCGTAATGAGATATGAAATTTCTAAGGGCTGCTATTACAGCACTACTGTCCTTAGAGGCTAAGGAGTAAAATACAGAGTATCTTGTAGTAAAATCCCTAAGAACTAAAACATACCTTTTCCCAAATTCCGTGATGGGAAGTGGACCCAGGATATCTGAACTGAGCGCAGTGAAAGGTCTCGGAGGAATAGGATATTTAGCTATGGGTATTGGTTGGGCTATTTCCTTTGCCCTAATGCACTTAGTACAATTTTTTGCCTTATTCTCAATGAACTCCCTTTCCTTATAATTATAGAAGTTCCTCTTTAACAACCTTAATGTTCTGGGAGCACTCTTGTGACCGGCTGTTATTTTATCGTGGACAAGTTCAAACGCCTTTTCCATGAGGGAGTCTGGTATATATGGAACCAGAACTTCTTCCTCTGAATTTCCACGTTTCAATTTTCTATAAACGTAGATAATTTTATTCATCATCTTGAAATTTGATAATTTCTGGGTTGACTCTTCGAGACCATTTTTCATAGTTACCCGCAAGTCACTGCACCTTTCATCCCTTTTCTGATGTTCTCTCAATTCCCTTTCATCCCAAGGTACTGCTACTGGAATTGATGAGTTAATTCCGTCTGTTGTCTCTTCTTCTTCTTCTTTTAATTCGATGATCTTCTCGTGGAAATCATCATCCAATTCCTGTGCGACATCTATACATCCCTTATTCACGTCTACTAATCTAGATAATAGGTCCGCGAATATATTGCTCTTACCAGGTAAATATTTGATTTTTACATCATATTCCTGGATAGCGGCAGTCCACCTAGTGATGGCTGCATCCTTGGTTACCTTCTGACATATTCCAATTAAGGGTTTATGGTCCGTGAATGCGGTTAGGTCATAGAGTTTGATGATATAATGAAATTTTCTTAAGGCGTATAACAGGGCCATACACTCACGTTTTGTAGTTGAATAGTTTCTCTGGGCTTCAGTTATACATCTTGATACAAAGGATACTGGGTGTAGCCATCCGTTATGTTCTTGCAGTAAACACGCAGAAATTCCTATTAACGAAGCATCGGTGTGGAGGTAGAAGGGGCGCTGGTAGTCAGGTATCTTCAAGATGGGAGCCGAGCAGAGTTTCTCCTTTAGTGCGTCCACCGCGAGAGAATGTCGCTCTTCCCACAAGAACCGGACGTTCTTCTTTAGTAGTTCATACAAGGGAGCTGCTATAATGGCATAATTTGCCACTAATACTCTAAAGTAGTTTAGGGTTCCCAATAACCCTTGAATTTGTAGCTTACCTTTAGGATATGGTAAATCCCTGATGTCCTTCATCCACTCTTCGTCTAGATTCAACCCTTCTGACGTCAAATTGTACCCTAGGAACTTCACGCTGTGGGTTTAAAAATCTGCACTTTGTTATTTTGAGTTTCAAGTTAGCTTCAGTTAACCTTTTCAATACTTTCTCTATCTTCTCCAAATGACTTACCTTGTCTGCTGAGGTAATGATTATGTCATCTAGGTAGACTAAAACACCATGACCAATAAGATCGAACAAGACCTCATTTATTACTCTACTAAAAAACCCTGGGGCTGAGGTTAACCCAAAGCGTATCCTCGTATATTGATACTTACTATTAAGGGCCGTAAAGGCTGTCTTCTCCTGATCTTCTGTCTTAATGGGTACCTGGTGGAAAGCAGATGCAAGGTCTAAAGAGGTAATACAGTTAGTATTTCCTAATGAGTTAAATAATTCACTAATTCTGGGAATTGGATAAGTTATTCTTTCGGTTATTTTATTTAATTGACGATAATCGATACAGACTCTAATTTCACCCCCTGGCTTGGGAACGATAATCAACGGTGAGTTAAACGACGACTTTGATCGAATAATTACACCCTGCTTGATCATATCCCTTATAACCGCATCCAACTGTCCTTGTCTTGCATGAGGTATCCTGTAGGGGGGTAAATTGATTTTAATATTAGGGTCGGTGAGCGTTATGGGCATAGGGTCGCCCTTGTAATGTCCTAATGGTTCTCCTTCCTTCCAGACCGCCTTCCTAAATGTATTTAGGAGAGTTAGCAACGGAGGCTTCATGGTAGTATCTCCGCAGTTTATTTCCTCTTCTGTGAGTTCCTTGAATTCTTTTTCTATGTCCATGTGATTTCTCTCTCCTTTCTCCTGGACTGAGTTCAGATATTCTTCTTCATTAAACAGCTGGCCCGTACATAACTGGGTATCTTGTTCTAACCTCACCTTCTCGTCATCCAAATTTATGAGATTGACGGTAATTTGCCCTTTTGTGACCCGAGTCACTGCATTTGCTGATACTACCATTTTCTTGTGGTGCACTGTTTTATGTAACACAATGCATTGATTTTCTACGCACCATCCTGGTGCCTTTATATTCATTATTGTTACCGCATTTGGGTCTAATTCTACGTCTTCTACCAAGTGAATATTATTATTTCCAACTGGAACGTTTCCTAATTTCTTCTGTACTCCTATTATTTGTTCGTTTAATATTTTCATCCTCATTGTTTCAGGATCCTTTATATCTTTGAGTAACCCCTTATTCTTATTAAATATCAGAGTATTATTCGAGAAATCCAAAGGGGCATTATTTAATATATTCATCCCTAAAACAATAATTTGTTTTACGGGGCTCACCTTGCATAAGACCAACATTTCCAATGGAAAGTGTCCTTGAGGAGTGATTAATCTCACCTTTATGCTTCCTGCTATAGGAATCGTATTACCACTAGCGTCCTTCACGCTACGGTTTGTTTTCTTTAAATAATTTTGAGGTACTAATTCTTCATTTATTAATGAAATGGAAGATCCTGTATCAATGAGAGCATCATATTTCCTATTATTTATATCTACCCTTAATTTAGGAGTGGATATCGAGTTATTAAAGGTCCTCACATGATCCTCCTCCTGTACCTCTTCCTTGTGTCAATATTGACCTTCATTTTCACTATCATCATCTATTGGAATTGACTGTCCTTCTTCTTCACATATGATGTTTATCTCATCACTGTATTCGATATCTTCCTCATCATTTGGTTTATCCCATTCTTCCATATTTCTCATTTCCTCCCTTGGGTTTTTATATTTGCCTGTATATCTTTGGCCCTTACCGTTGTTTTTTTCCTGGTTCTTTCTAGTCCTACACTCATTTGAGGTATGCCCTTTACGGCTACAGATAGTACACATTTTATCTGATTTACAATCCTTGTACTCATGACCTATTCGGTCACATTTCCCGCATAGGGGTATTCCCTTTTGCATGCGTTTTATGCATCTTTTTGCATTATGGCCCCTCTGTTTGCAGTATTTGCAATGGGCGTTTACCTGGTTTTGGGAACCTTGGAGGGCTCTACAATCCTTCTTCAGATGTCCTAATTTTCCGCAATGGAAACACGTACCTCTTGATTCGTTATTTCGAACAGCATTATTGTCTGGTCGTATTTCATAGAGAACGTCAGAACGATTTTTTCGGGTATCTCTCTTCCTTTTATCAGAAGAATGTTTTTCCATGGCTTGGGCGGCCTTGGCCTTCAACTTCGTGGAACGGAGACCTATAGGTGCATTCGCTATTTTCTTGTATGCCTCGGGTTCTAGTTTGTCCGCCAGGTGAAGATGCATAATGAAACTATGCAGGAGCTCTTGGGCAGTTATAAATTCCCTTGGGGTTTGTGTTATTCGCCGATTATACACTACATTCCTGTTCACTCCTCGTCTGACTCCTTCTGCTTCTGGAGCCTCGGTCCCAGTTCCGGCAGTTCTCCGTTCGTCCATGGGGGGGGGGGGGGATGATCGCGAACTCGTGGTCCCTAATGAGGTCGTTGGAATCCTGGTTGAGGTGCCCTGTTCTTGTCCATCCTCTTCGGTCTCACTGTCGGTGGATTCTTCACCAATTGACACGTTCGGTGGTAGGTCCATGGAATCAGTTTCACTAACCCTTATGTTTTCACTTATGATGTTCTGGGCGTATATTCCTTCCTTCTCCCGATGGGCACCGGACATAAAAGCTTCTACGGCGGCTCGTGCCTCTGCTTCTAATTGTGATATAGAACGGAGTGGTTCCTTGGGTTGTATATTGAATTTCATTATAGAGTGAGTGGCGCATGTGAAATCAGTCCTTTCATGTTGGGGATAGCTAATGAGTAGTTCTTCTTTCAGACTAGCATAAGTTATATTGACACCGGCGAACCCGTTTACTACTTGTATGGCGTCACCAACGTGTTTAACTACTTGGTTAAATAATAATTGGACCTTTTGGTGATCATCAATAATATTCCTACATTTGAACTGAATCTCGAGGCTCCTCAAGAACGTACGGACATCAATGTCCGACGTACCTTGAGGATCCTAACCTCTTCTTAGATTCCCTCGGAAACGGGGGAGGGGATGTAAGATAAGTAAATTCTGTTCAGTCCCCGTTAGTGCCATTTTCCCTTGTTATAATATCCTAGTAATATTAGTTTATGGGAAAAATAATAATCAGCTCAAGCACCTTTAGCAATATACACGTATTAACTTATGTAATTAATCAATTAATACACACGATACGCAATATTCAATACTCAGCATGCAATACAAGTTTTAAGAGTATTAGTAACACAACATAATCATGCAATAATTTATGTATTTTATGTTGTTAGTGGTAATACCCCTAAATTATGATTTATGATTTACAACAATTTGGTAAAATGTTATATAACTTATAAAATTAGCTCGACTTAAATTTTTATTCTATAATTTTAACTTCAATTTTCTACTACTCAATACTTCAATAGAACAGATGACGTTCTGCTATTATTTTTAGTTACTTAGGCCTTTATACTAGTGATTAAGCTTACGTAGAATTTCTCGTAGATCTCAGACGGGTTATGTAACTTCCTAAGTGATGATGTGTTTATGTGTTCTGACGCAATATGTCTATGTGAAGTGCTGGCTGCCCGTAAGGTCGCTGACCTTAGACACCGGTATGGAATACCAGTTCTTCAACTGCACTAGGAAGTAGGTCTCAACTAGCCTGAGGCACTGCTGCTACACTGCTGCAACGGTCAAGTTGAAGAATACCAGTTCTTCGGCTGCGCTGGGAAGTAGGTCTCCACTAGCCGGAGGCACTGCTGCTACACTGCACTGCAGCAGGTCAAGTTGAAGATACGGAATGTGTGTGGAATTACACAAGGCGGAGGGGCAGTTTAGAGGTTATGTGGTACGTGCAATGTTTTGCCACGTAGGTCTCACGTCTCTCATTATACTATCTTGATAGTGTTCTGATGATTGCTCATTGAAGGAATGCTGGGTACTGAACCCCTGACGTGATGGCGCTGCTGCCCTTCACTGTCCTTCACATAGGATACAATGTGGATTACGCGGTGTGGCTTACACCTTGACGTGATGGCGCTGCCGCCCTTCACTGTCCTTCACACAGAATACAATGTGGATTACGCGATGTGGCTTTGTGGTGTAGTGGTACTTACACCCTGACGTGATGGCGCTGCTGCTCTTCACTGTCCTTCACACAGAATACCTTGTGTGGATTACGCGGTGTGGCTTTGTGGTGTAGTGGTACTTACACCCTGACGTGATGGCGCTGCTGCTCTTCACTGTCCTTCACACAGAATACCTTGTGTGGATTACGCGGTGTGGATTATACCCTGACGTGATGGCGCTGCTGTCCTTCACTGTCCTTCACACAGAATACCTTGTGTGGATTACGCGGTGTGGATTACACCCTGACGTGATGGCGCTGCTGTCCTTCACACAGAATACCTTGTGTGGATTACGCGGTGTGGATTACACCCTGACGTGATGGCGCTGCTGTCCTTCACTGTCCTTCACACAGAATACCTTGTGTGGATTACGCGGTGTGGATTACACCCTGACGTGATGGCGCTGCTGTCCTTCACTGTCCTTACTCCCTTTCTTTTACTCAGATTGATCCTGAGGGTTCGACTCTTCTTCCGTCCTTAATGAGGAATTTTCTCCACTCATTCACTGTGGTCACTTACTTAGAGTTATTAGTCACTACCACTGTATCACCTGTACTTATATAGTTTGCATTTGATTAGTAATTCAGAGAAGTCCCTGTTTGGGCGCCACATTTCAAAACTAGATTGATTGTCAGTGTGTTTGCTGACCTAGCTTTAATTCAACGAGTTTAATTAAATTCCCTAAATATATCAGGAAAAATGAAACAACTCTATATATTCTCTAGGATTACTATTTGCAAAATATTAAGTACAGGATTACAAGATACAGATTTTGTTCACGCACAGTTTAAAAACATACTATGTTCTATGCACAATATATACCGATTACGGATAAGAAGATTCGGAACAGACGGAAAGGAATAGCGCTAGATGGATGCACAGCGAAGAGACTCAGTTACGATAAGAACGGGGTTCTTTGGAATCCACAGTCTTTTATACTGGGTTCTCAGAGAATAGAATGGAGCGTAAATCCACTATGCTACAAGTTTTTGCTGGATTTTTAAGTCCTTGGTTACAGTATCCAATTTATAATTTGGGGAACTTTTATGGAGCCTCCGTGATCTTTTAACTAATAAAGTTAGTGAGTTATATCCTCTCTCCGACAGAACAGATAGATAATTGTGCATAGCCAACTTTTATGATAGGTAATGATAGTTCAAATCCTAATTTATTCACCTTCTTATAACATTTGCAATCAAGATACTATTCAGATATTGTAAGTTAATCCTTATATAGAATTTAGGTAAAAGTTAATCGACTCGTACACATAGTCTCAGAATGCACATATGTTAATATAATATAAGTATAATGTTCAATAGTATAATATAATATAGTATAATATAATGTTCAATACATATAATATAATATAATATAATATAATATAATGTTCAATATATAATAATAATATATTCGTATAGGATATATAGTTAGAGTTGTACATACAGTCTAATATTATATAAATATATAATATTCGTTTATATCGTTCAATTTCTAACACCATCTATTACTATCTTTTATTTATGTATTTATGTTGAGAAGTAAAAACAGCTTCCAAATCGGTTTCAAAATAAAATTAATAATATTTTTTCTTGAGGACTGGTGCGCCTGGACCAGTCCTTCGGTTACTTGGGTTAACCTTAATGAGTTTGACGTGTGTTTTCTAGGCACATCTTTTTTAAATCACTTTATATCTATCATTTCATTCCTTCAAATTTAATGGCCTTTCTTGACTTTGTTCATACATGAATACCAAATTTACTTTTTGTATTAAAAAAATTAAAAAATATTTACGTATCGCCGTAAAGCAGCGTAAATAACGTAAATTTTGGAAGTAATTGTACATTGGAGACGTGTGGCAACCTAGAATTACCGTTTGGTTAGCCAATACGCACGAATTTGTCCACGTTTTCACCAATTACAGATACATTCGCGAGCTATGATTGAGTCAAACACAACCCAATCACAGCTCTGTTCTCTCAGTTGCCATTGACTCAAATATTGATGTAATTATTTCTCCTTATATGTTCAATATTCTTACTTGAAATTTGGTACACAATAGTTTAGTATATATACCAACAACTTGTAAAAATTACAGAACCGTAGGTTAATAAATAAGACATGTGTTTTTTTGACACAAAGTCAAACTCTCCCGTTGATTTTGACAGTCGAACTCATTAGGGTTAAGACAATAAGAAGAATTCAATTAGTTTATGTCATGTACATTCAATACAAGTACATAAATTAATGTATTACGTATATAATATATTCAATTACGGATGCAAAATTCTAAATTTTAAGTGATTATTTCTTAAATTTGATAAATCTATTATAGAAAGAAGAAATATATTAATTACTAGAAATTGAATTGAATCCTATAATTTAATTCTATAAATCTAAATCTATTGTTATTTTAAATCTGTAATCTGAAATGGTAGGATACTGTTGAACATTGATTTGGTAATGGACTGTATGAATAGTCTCTTATAAATTATTGTTTCTGGGTCTGTTCTTTTGTGTTGTGAATTCTGCAGCGTTATGAAGTAAAGTAATCGATTTATTGATCAATTGACACTTCTAACAACACTCTTAATAATTATTGATTATTATCATAATCAATAATTATGATGATATATATAATTGCTGCATTGTCACTTTTAATTGAATTAATGAAGATGCAAATATATTTGAAAATATTAAATACGTCAGTTAAGAATGCCACCGATCACTTTATACGCATTAGAAAAGCTTGAAAATTTATTGCAGATTCTAAATTTATTCTTGGGAGAACAAAGGCCTCTGAATGGATTTCCTCCTCCTTTCCATTCCTCGATCATAGAGCAGATAAATTCATCTGAAAGAAGTCAACTCAGATACTAAGTTTTGGTTAAATATTTCCAAAAGATTCTACAATCGGAAGATAGTGTTAGCCCATCGAAACCTAATCTTAGTGCAAAAGTTTATGAGAGAAAATAGTTTATTGCATCCTCGGTAAATATCAGACCTTTCTTAAGGGGACCGTACATGGATTTTGGAAAAGAAATTATTGATGAAGTTATATTTACGAAACATTGTACGTATATATTTATAAAATCGAATTCTAAGACATTTTTGTTTGTGACATTTTTTCGATTGAACGCATAGGAAATGAGTTATTCGAAATTCGAACGAATTTCGAACCGTTTCTTGAAGGTATAGAACTCCGACAATTTTGATGCTAAGGCTTTGGAGGTTTTTGCATTCGAATCGCAATTCGATTCTTTACAAAATACTCCAAGCCGATTTTAGAGAGAGAATAGAATTACAATTCGAATGCAAAAAAAAAAAGATGTAGCTTCAAAATTATCGGAGTTCTATACTTTTAAAAAACGGTTCGAAATTCCTTCGAATTTCGAACTCATTTTCTATGCGTCCAATCGAAAAAATGTGAGGAAACAAAAATGTCTTAGAATTCAATTTTATATATAGGTACAAAGTTTCATAAACTTTTTTCATACGTTATTTTCCATGAAGATTTTTGACACTATTAACTATCTATTACTGAAATAAAGTAAAAATCAATACAATTTTCAGATATTTCCACGTACGGTCCCCTTAATATTGATAAAATTCAACACTTTAATACTATCATTTATTGACTTAGTGTATCATTTTAAATAACATAATTTTATTGGAATCATAAGATATTCCTTTTACTTCCTGAATTACTTCTTTGCAATGTAAGACATGTTTGCATCGTCATCAGTGAATTTCTGAAAGTACATATAGAAAACGTAACGGATTGTATCCTGTCAGGATAAAAAAGGAAATTCAAAGTGACTCGTTATAATAAACTATCACAATATGGAGCAAACATTGATTGAAGCACGATAGGATGCTAGAATTAAATACGAAGACACTTACATCAACGTAAAACAATGTTTAGAAATGGCCATACTGAATGTAAGATTGATTGAAGTTTATATACAGGGTGAGCCAAAAATAAAAAAAAAATATAAAAACGAAACCGAACTTTGAATTGATGTATCTCGTAAAACTAATAAAATTATGAATTTTCTGGTAATAATTTGTGTTTGTCTATTTTTGTTACATATAAACAGTGAAAATCCGAAACTATTCATTGATAAATATTGATGCTACAGTGAGTATAGTAAACGGTGTCAACAGTATGCTTGAGCACAAAAATAAAATTAAGAAGATTGTTCTTTTATTTGAGAAAAACATGAAAATCCTTTATATTTATAACATTTTTTTAACAACCCAATATAAAATAAATATTTAATATATATTTTATCCTTAATATCTACCGAATCCCTGCAAATGTCCTCCATTATTTTTCCGAATATTATTCAATCATTATTCTTATTGCTGCCATAAAGATTGCTAACTGATGCGTTCAATAATCGCATTATTACACTAAACAATGTAAATGGGTGACCACCAAGATCACTGAACATGACAACATATCATAATTTCTTATTGGGACATTTGAGGAATTTAGGGTTACACTCAGTCTGAAAACTCAGACGACTCACGGGTGAAGTGAATTTATTTAAAAGAAAACACTGCATTTGTAAAAAGAGTTATGACAGCATTGAGAAGAAGGATTGAATTGTGTCAAGAAATAGAGTACTTGTTGAACAAGTTGGTAGATCGTAAGGATGGAATTAAGACTAAATATTTATTTAATAACTGTTTGTTAATGATATGTTGTGAAGGATTTTGGTGTTAAGTTTATTGTTTAAAAAAATCGTAATTTTTTGTTTTGTCCACAAGTATACTTTTGACTCCGTTAACTATAATCACTATTGCATCAATATTGATTGATAAAAAGTTATGAATTTTTCACCATTTATGTAAAAAAAGTAGACAAACACAATGACCACATAATGTTAATAGTTTTTGAGATACATCAATTCAAAGATGGATTTCGTTTTATTTTTAATCTGCCGTGTATATGATAATTTCAGAGTTTTATAACAATTGATATCTAATTGAAATACAATGTTATTATTCATAATTATAAATTATGTATTTTTTCTTACTTAATATTTTTGCAATCACCAATATGTGTTTTACTTAAAATATGATGGAAAAATACATTGCGAGGCATGTATGAAATAGAGGGGAGAGAAATAATGATAGTTTCATTTACTATGTCATAAATAGTAGAAAATTATATCCAATTGCATCCTTATTGTAAAGTACTCCAAATGAATTATTTATTATCTATATTTATTCAGATTTGATATTCCCTTGGAATTTTAAATAACAGAAAAATAAAAAGTGTTACAAAATCATTCCGAATTTTCACTATAGGTAATCAATATTCGACTAAACTAGATTTTGTAGTAGACGCAGATTATTAGAAATCCATGTTCTTCACTGCTAGACAAATGTTATTCCATTTAGAATATCTTTTTTTCTCATTTTGGTGATTTATGATCAGTGATTCTAATATATGATAAAAAATATCATCTATTTACGTGCTGTGCAAAAAAATATATGATTCAAATTTACTCAAAATTTGAGTTTTTAGCTTGTCCGAAAACTTGCTCAAAACTTTGATGAGTTACTTTGACTCATCCTAATATTTTACTCAAAAACAAGAGTCCTATTGACTCCTAATTTATAGTCAGATGGACTCAGGTTTCGTATTCTATAATATTGGAGTTTTGCCAACCTTGACTCAAGCGATTAGTCAGGTTAAGGTTGACACGCAACTGTATCTCATTTTTCTATTCAATATGACGAGTATTCAATCGTAATCAATTATAAATTTGAAATAGGCAATTATTATTTATCGTCTTTCTTCAAACACCTCCGACAAAAAATTACGATAATTAATTTTGCGATGATGATATTTTACGATGAAATGGAATTATATTTTTTCAATTATCAGATCCTTTCATTAAACACTGACTGTAAAATTTTCAGTTTTTCTTCACTGCGTAATGATGAGGATACTTCCAGCTTGTAAAAACATGCTGAAACAGTGATGACAATAATTCTCGATAAAGAAACGTGTTTGGCTTATTGACGTGTATAACATAAAACATTGCATTGTAATAACTATCAAACAGCTATTGAATCAAATAAATAAACTCGGGCAACTCAAGGGAAGTTGTGCTATCAATCACCAGCAACAGCTGCCTCTAATATACGCAACATGGGAACCTCAAATTCAATGACACCTTTTGATTCGTCATATTCTGAATGGAATTGTGTATGGGATGCAACAATACAGATTCTGCATTGCTTATTGAATTGACCAAATCTAATAACCTAGCCATTAATGGTTTTCAGTCCTTACTGCAACTGTTATAAAATCTTAACAAATTGATTTTTCTCTATAAAAACATTCATTTGATATTTTACATTGTAGAAGGGTTCTACAATGAAAAAGTTACCAGAAAGAAACATGTTCCATCTTTCCTTCTATAGTTTTTGATATATACTAACTTAATGTTTTGTTAGTTTTTTTTGAGACACCCTGTATATTTGAATAAATGCTCATAATACGAATATCGTGCTATTTTCATCTTCTTTATTGTACGATCGTTTATGATTTTGTTGAACATTGAAAGTCATGGAGCTTTCAGTTTCATTAATTTTAATTTCATGACCCAAAAGAAATGAAACCAAATCGGGTTAAAAATAAAATTATTAATATTTTTACATGGTACGAATTGACCATTTCATAGGTTACTAGGGTTAAAATTTACAAAAAAATATTGGTGATATTATATTAAAAATGACATAGTGTGAATAGTGCGGAATTCTTGGGAGTCACGCTGAACATTGAACAATAAACTTGAGTTCAAGGAACATATAAGTAATGTATGTAATAAGCTTTCCATAGTTGTTAGTATAATGTACAAGCTAAGGGATTATTTCACTAAAAAATTATTATTAGGACTTTATTATAGATTATTTCACCCTTACCAGTTGTATGAAAATGTTTCGTGTGGTGCTACCTATAGTGAACACTTACATACAGTTGAGATACTACAAAAAAGTAGTTATAATTGTAACAAATAGCGAGTATTTTCCACTCTTTTCCACATTACTGGTATTTCGAAGGTGGAGAGTGTTCATCATTTACTTTTATGTCTCAACTTTTTTAATAATAAAAATAAGTTTTCCTTGTGAAATTCACCTCTAATACAAGGCATGCAAATGATCCACTGATTCAGTTTCATTATAGATTGACTTCAAAGTAACACATTGTGTACTGAGAGAAAAGGTTCAAACTCAACGGAATGTTCATCTTGAAAGGATTAGTAGACTAAGCGTTGACAAATTTTTTATTATACTCAAGCTTTCAAATTGATATCCAATTCATCATCAGGAGAAGTACATAAATTAAAAAGAAAAACCAATGCCTAATATGATCACCTGAAGTTAATATGATACCAACCTACTATAATACAAAAATCTATTAACTTCTAAAATAAACTACCAATTCTAGAATTAGGTAAATAAAAATTGAAAAAATTATATGCTAAATATGAAATCAATAGAAATTAAAGTAAAAACTCCTAAAAAATGCATTAAAATGTTAAAATAAAGAGAGGAAAGATGAACAAAGAAGTGACACAAGAACAGACAGAGAAAACAGTGAAGTAGATGATCTGAATCTTTTTACAGTTACAACCATCCTCAATTAAGTTCATGATATTACATCATTTCTAATTCCTACACTCAACCTCTGTAAACAAAAATAGAACAACTCTACCTATTATATTATTATATAAGTGTATTTATATATGATAATATAACAAGTGAAGTCTAATAATCATCATTTACAGTGGTAAACTATAGGAATCAAAGCCGGTGTAACATCATAAGCTCTATTGATGGAGTTAGGGTGGTTGATAGTGTAAATGTCTGCGATACCAGACATTTGAATTTTGGTGGAGTACTGAAGGTGTCTCAAATCCAAAGGAATGTCCTGACGATCTTGAATGATGAAAAACTTGACCATTCCGAGTAAATATATAGGAAATATTTCTAGTAAATCGCTTTCTGAAAAACAAAATCAAGTATAGGAGAAAGGACTTAACTTCAATACTGGTCATACTAAGAAAGACATTTTAAACCTTGTAGCAGCTGAAGATCATGAAATAGACTTTACAAGTAATTTCTATATTAACAAAAAACCTGCAGTCAGACTTCAAATAGCAAATGCCATAGGAATCTCAAACACTCGACAAAATTCACAGTTTAGTAAAATAAC
>CANNZV010001901.1:0-54055 GCA_947561585.1 Caprella mutica
ATAAAGTAAAGAAAAGGTAGGTTGAGAAATAGGGATTATACTAATAGAAATAAGGTGAATATGAAAAATATTATGTTGTAATCTTGGGTGGGATCTAGGACTAGGACCCTGCAATAAATAAAGTATAATCAATTTATTGCATTGAAATCAATACCTATTTAAACATAAATTTATACACATGAGTAGCTAAATTAAAGAGAGAGTATTATAAAATTAAGTGAACAAATAGGTCGTATAAACTCTCCGGTTAACGGGTATATAGTAATACACAAAATATAAAAAAATACGATAGGCTTGGTACATAGTTCGGAGATGCTTGTATTACGAAGCGCGCGCTAGGATGACTCACTGAGGCACTGGTCAAGGAAGTTGGGTTTGGTGGCTTTATATACATATACTGGCTTTGGTTCGCTGTGATTGGTGACGGCATCCCAGGTAACATTTGAATATTCCGGGAATGTTCCATTCGGATTTAATGTTCCCCAATATTCCCACATTCCATACTGATGCTCCCGGAATCTTCCTGGAACATAAGAATGGAATATAATTCCAATTGAATATTCAGGGAATGTTCCCTCAAGCTCATTAAATTCATAGCATGTAAATTCATTTTTATGAATGTTCAGGGAATACTCGCTGAACATCAGTAAATTTATTCCATTTTCGAATCTTTTATGGAATATTCAGGGAACATTCCCTGAATATTGACCAACCTTTACATAATTCTATCAATAAAGTATTTCAATGGAGTATTCGAGGGATATTAACTGAACATATGTTTATTCATACTATCTTCTACAATTTAATGAAATATTTAGGGAACCTTCCTGGATTATTGGAAAAATTGAAGATAATCCTAAACATTCATCTCTTCCATGGGAGTATTCAAGGAATATTCCCTGAACATGAAATTTTCGAACTATCTTCTACAATTTAATGGAATGTTTAGGGAACAATCCTGGATTATCGGATAATACTTTAAATAATTATAAGCATTCATCTCTTCCTAGGGAGTATTCAAGGAATATTCCCTGAACATAAGATTTTCAAATTATCTTCTACAATTTAATGGAATGTTTAGGGAACATCCCTGGATTATCGGATAATACTTTAAATAATTCTAAAAATTCTTCTCTTCCTTGGGAGTATTCAAGGAATATTCCAAGAACATAAGATTTTCAAACTATTTTCTACAATTTAAATGGAATATTTAGGGAACATTCCTTGATTATCAGAAAAACTGAAAATAATTCTAAACATTCATCTCTTCCTTGGGAGTATTCGAGGAATATTCCCTGAACATAAGATTTTCGAACTATCTTCTACAATTTAATGGAATATTTAGGGAACATTCCTGGAATATTGGAGAAACTGAAAATAAATCTGTATATTCATCTCTTCCATGGGAGTATTCAAGGAATATTCCCTGAACGTAAGATTTTCGAACTATCTTCTACAATTTAATGGAATATTTAGGGAACATTCCTGGATTATCAGAAAACTGAAAATAATTCTAAATATTCATCTCTTCCTTGGGAGTATTCAAGGAATATTCCCTGAACATAAGATTTTCAACCTATTTTCTACAATTTAATGGAATCTTTAGGGAACATCCCTGGATTATCGGATAATACTTTAAATAATTCTTAACATTCTTCTCTTCCTTGGGAGTATTCAAGGAATATTCCAAGAACATAAGATTCTCAAACTATTTTCTACAATTTAATGGAATATTTAGGGAACATTCCTGGATTATTGGAAAAAGTGAAAATAATTCTAAACATTCATCTCTTCCTTGGGAATATTCAAAGAATATTTCCTGAACATATGATTTTCGAACTATCTTCTACAATTTAATGGATTATTCAGGGAACATTCCTGGATTATTGGAAAAACTGAAAATAATTCTAAACATTAAACTCTTCCCTGGGAGTAATCAAAGAATATTCCCTGAACATAAGATTTTCGAACAATTTAATGGAATGTTTAGGGAACACTCTTGGATTATCGGATAATACTTTAAATAATTATAATAATTATAAGGAGTATTAAAGGAATATTCCCTGAACATAACTAGAAGCATACAATAATCTACAATATAATGGAATGTCTAAGGAACATTCCTGGATTATAGGAAAATACTTTGAATAATTCTAACAATCAACAATTTCAATTGAGTATTCAAGGAATATTCCCTGAATATAAGTTTATTTATTCTATATTCTACAATTAAGTGGAATTTTTAGGGAATATTCGTGGATTATCGGAGAATACTTTAAATGATTAAACTAAGTAAATGGATTTCTTGAGGATAATTTCCATAACATAAGTATAGATGAAAACAATATTCCACAAGTAAATGGAATCTTCAAGGAATATTCCTGGATTATCAGAAGATACTTTAAATAATTCTAACATTTTAGTATATCATTTCAGTACCAAAGGAATATTCCCTCAATATTAGCATATTCATACGTTCTTCTATAATTAAATGGAATGTTCAGGGAACATTCCTGAATCATCGGTAAAACAATAGAATTATTTTAAGTTTTACCGATAATCCAGGAATGTTCTACATTCCATTATATTGTAGAATATTGTATGCATATAGTTATGTTCAGAGGTTTTTTCTTTAATACTTTGCAAGTATTATTTGTAATTATAAGAATATTTGTAATATTCGTAATATTTGTAATATTTGTAATATTGTAATATTTGTAATATTTATAATATTTGTAATATTTGTAATATTTAAAGTGTTATCCGATAATCCAAGAGTGTTCCCACAACATTCCATTAAATTATAGAAGATAGTTTGCAAATATTATGTTCAGGGAATATTTCTTGAATATTCCCAAGGATTTTTAATTCAGAATTCTAATTAATCAATATTATTGCTACCTAGACTTGCAAGGGGTGTTGACTACTGAATTTAAATATATATAAAAAATTCTACTGAATATGAATATATAAAACAATTAAGGAGGATTTATTAAAATTATTCTAGTGTAATGTTAATGGTTATAATCATATATTAAAAACTTTCGATATGAGATAATCAATTTCTTAAAGTTTAAATCATCTTTTTATATCTTGTGAATTATATTTAAACCCCGTGCGAGGCTAAGCCATTTCTGATATTCGTTGATTTTTGCAGTGTGCGTGACGTCATCACAGCAACACTCGAAAGTCACATTTAAAGTAACTAAAATGCGTCAAATCATAATAATTTTAATTTGTGGTCAATATATGAATGCAATAATAAATTTAGTTTATTATTTAATCACATAAGTCTCTAATTTTCTATTTAATAGTACTGCCTTGATGACGTCACGTACACTAAGCACATGTTTTGCCTCTGTCAAGTGAAAGTTCAACTGGAACAGTTGAAACTTGATCAGTTCTATTTTCCATTTTACAGCGAGTGGTTGAGCGAATTGTTGTGCAATTAATGAATCGAAATTGTTTGCTCCTTTCGTCAAATATGGAACAAATACTATTGAAAAAACAATTATTTTCAGTTCAACTTAGAGAATTATAGTAGCTACATTCAACGCTATTGAAAATAGGTAGAATGGTAAAGATTTTACTTTCAAAAACGTGCCCGTGAAATAAGTGTCTGTGCCATATTGAACAGCAGTTGTCCGCTAGATGGCTTCCTGCTACCCAATCGGAAGTTAGCCATATTGCAGCAGTAGCTAGTGAATATTACACTATTTACACAGGCTACCACCAAACTACATAGAGATGATTCTTATTGGCTATTGTGACAGAGCTACTCTGATATCATTAACTGTGAGTAGCTATAGGTATAACTACTTAGGTATCATCAAATTAAACAGGTAGTTTAATCAAATTCCTATATCGTTTTACTAAATTAGGTCCGTAGGCACATGATCTCGAGCAATCTAGTATCTTAATAAACAATGAAAAAATGAATACATGTTGCAATAGTACCTACCTTGTTACGTACCTATGTGTAGATATGTTATTAATTTTACTCTCTTACAGTTATATTGGCTTTTCTTTATTATTGTTTAGGTATGCTTAGTTACCTTTGTACTAGGGCTAATTACGAATTATCGGTCAGTTCCATATCTTCGATCATATGAAAAACTATACTAGGAGCTACCTATCTCTAGACTATAGGTAGGGTAAGTTACGCTTTGTCGGTCGGTTTCACATGTTCAGTCATATAAGAAAAAACTATATACCTAATCGGAAATTTATTTTTAATGGTATCCATGATACCTTAAGGTATCATGGATACCAATAAAAGTAATAATTTTTATATATTTTTTCTTATATGACCAATAATGTGATTGTGAAACTGTCCGATTATTCGAAACTTACCTACCCTAGGTACCTATTAATTATTATTGAATTCTTGTATTTATTAGGCTAATTAATTCTTGTTAGGTACTACCCATGTACCTAAATCGTTTTCTCTTCTGAGTCTATGACCGAAGATGTGGAACTGACCGATAATTCGTAATTTGCCCTAATATCAAGTTAGCTATGACAATTCATCATTATTCATGCCTATAAATTATAAAGTCATCAGTCTTGCCAATAGTTTTTTCTATTGTCAACTGATATGTAAAATAAAAGTAATAATTAATGAGGTGATAGAATGAGTACCTAGAAAAATGACCTGCTGATAGGTATAACTGTGATTGAATTGACTCACTTCAGGGCAATTTTTTGATAAATCTATTTCTAGTAATGCATGAGCCATGATTTGAATTGAAATGTATATATTATAATTTATAGCTCTTGTTAATATTATCCCTCCCCATAATAAAGAGCATTGTGTTTTTATAAATACATATATAAATCCATCACGCTCAAGAATTTTTTTATAAAACTCAGTTTTCTTATACTAGATATCTTCCAAATACTCCAAAATTTTCCAAATACTCCAAAATTTTCCGAAAACTACCAAATTTTCCGATAACTACCAAATTTTCCGATAACTACCAAATTTTCCGAAAACTACCAAATTTTCCTAAAACTAAAAATTTTTCCTAAAACATTTAATTTTCCTAAAACATTAAATTTTTCGAAAACATTAAATTTTTCGAAAACATTAAATTTTCCGAAAACATTACATTTTCCGAAAACATAAAATTTTCCGAAAACATAAAATTTTCCGGAAACATTAAATTTTCCGAAAACATTAAATTTTCCGAAAACATTAAATTTTCCGAAAACTCAAACTTGTCCGAAGATCAAATTTTCTCTCAAGAAACTCATCCAAATTCATCCAAAACCTCAATTCTTTCAAAAACTCAAAATTCTTTCAAAAACTCAAAATTCTCCCTAAAACTCAAAATTCTCCCTAAAACTCATAATTCTCCCTAAAACTCAAAGTTCTTCCATAAACTCAAAATTCTTCCATAAACTCAAAATTCTTCAAAAAACTCAAAATTCTTCAAAAAACTCAAAATTCTTCCAAAAACTCAAAATTCTTCCAAAAACTCAAAATTCTTCCAAAAACTCAAATTTTCCGGAAACTCAAAATTTTACAAAACTATTTTACGGAAACAGTCAATTTCCGTTTTCCATTAAAAGCCCGTTATCCATAACGTGATAATAACTAGCTTAAATCATAATAGCCAATACAGCTCATGCAATTGTAAGGATAAGGATAAGGATAAGGATAAGGATATTTATTGAAGAAAAGTAATAAAAAACAATACAGTTCTACAAGCCCATATATAATTTCTTATTAATAAGAAATTTTCGGGCAAGGTTAAAACAAGAGACAGGAATGGTTTTATCCTGTCATAAAATATATGCGACATTTACACTAAATAGATAATATTTTTGTATTAGACCTAAATGATTGCACAGACAGAGAAAACACACCAAAAGCTACAAATGATAAAGATAAGAATACACAAACTTACAATTATCAACAACAAGTCACAGATCACAATGTACCTAAACTAATTATGATCAGCATATTTGGCAAGATAGTACTTTTTAAGAGTTGATTTAAAGATATTCAAAGAGTTAATAGTTTTTATATTTGGAGGTAGAGACTGCCACAGTTTAGCTGCAGAAAAATGAACACTGTGCTCCGTTAAAGTTAACCTGTGACGACCTATAACTGGATCAGAAGCATGCCTAGTTTCATAGGGTAAGTTGGAGTAGTTAAAATTAGTTCTATTTCTAAACAAATACACAAGCAATAAATAATTATGGAGATCATCTAATTTCAAAATACCAGTGATATAAAAAAGGGGGTCAGTGTGGGCTAAGTACTCGCTACCAGTGATGATTCTTATTACTCGTTTTTGGAGCATCTCAATAGTATGCAAATGAACATCATAAGTTCCACCCCATAGAATATTTCCGTACATTAGATAAGGGTAGAACAGACTATAGTACAAACTGATTAAAGACTTTTGTGGTAGGAACTCTCTTACTTTGTATATAATGCCAGTCACCTTAGACAACTTTCTACACACTATATCAATATGATCTCTATACTTCAGTCTGCTATCAATGGTAAGACCAAGAAATGATACACTCTCTGAGAACTCCACTCGGACATCATTCACAATCAGACTGCGTGAGAGGTCGACATCATACATTCTATTCGAGAAAAGGACCGCACCAGTTTTTTCAGCATTCAGTGCCAATCTGTTTGAAATAGACCACGATGAGATAGACTCCAGCTCCCTATTCAGAAGACTACATAATTCCTGGAAATTTGAACCTGCAGCAGAGATAGTTGTATCATCAGCAAATAAGATAGATTTCAAGAAAGGCGAGATATTGGAAAATTCATTGACATACAAAATAAACAAAAGCGGCCCCAACACACTTCCCTGAGGTACACCAATCGAAATACTACCATAACGCGAATAAGAACTGCCGACTTTAACACACTGTCTACGGTTTTCCAAGTAACTCCTAAACCAATTAAGAGTCACACCACGAACACCATAGGCTTCCAGTTTGGAAAGCAAAATACTGTGTTTAACGGTATCAAATGCTTTTGAATAATCAATAAAGACACCAAGGACGTGCTTACGATCTTCCAAATTTTCACAGATGTGCTCAGAAAAGTTCACAATCGCATCCACCGTCGACAGACCTTTGCGGAATCCATATTGCTTGTCACTGACAACATGAAAACGATCAGTGAAAGAAATCAAACGCTTGGCAACACATTTTTCAAATATCTTGCTAAATAATGGAAGAATCGAAATTGGTCGGTAGTTACTAATATCAGTTTTGTCACCTTTTTTAAATATTGGTATAACACAAGCATCCTTAAAGATATCAGGAAAAACCCCACACGAAACAGACATGTTCACAACAATGGAAAGTGGATAACTCAAAATGGAACCACAAGACTTCAACACCTTCACCGAAATAGTATCAATATCATACTTAGTATTTTTCAAAGACAAGATAACATCACTTACTTCATTTTCTGATACTGGATCGAAGAACAGTGAATGAACATTATAATTGATGAAGGAAAGTGGGTTAGCAGAAGAGGCTGGCAGTGACTCACTAAGCACGGATGCAGCCGAACAAAAATGATCATTGAAACACTGGGCGATATCCATGGGGTCAGAAATAACATTACCATCCCTATTAACAGATTCAATTACATGCTTAGTACCACCAAATGAAACAAGTTTTCGTAAATATATCCAAGTTCTCTTCATATCGTTAATGCTACTCTGAAATCGGTTTCTATGGTAAACTACCTTAGCTTTATGCACAATACCATTAACAAAATTACGAACTTTTCTATTTTCAGCCTCGGATATTTGACCCAGCTTGCATTTTTTAAAGCAAATAGATTTATACTTAATTTGTCGTAGTATATCAGATGTTAGCCACGGTTTACAAATACGTTTCCTACTTATCCTCTTCTTTTTCAGTGGAAAACATTTACAATAAATATCGTTAATAGTTTTCAGCAGATACACAGTAGCATTGTTGACATCAGTAAACCCATTCAAATGATCCCAGTTAATAGACAATATTTCATTCTTAAATTCAGCAATCGTTACATCATTAACAAGACGAAACTTAACTTCAACTAAATCATCTAGTCTTCTACCCATTAACATTTCCCTAGATAGAGTTATAAAAGTAGTACAGTGATCAGTTATATTATCCAAGATAATGCCAACACAATTACTGTAATTAGAAGAAAAGTTTATCCAAATATGGTCAAGCAAAGATGGTACATGGTTCAAATTTGAAGAGGGAAACCTAGTAGGTTTGGTAATAACCGGCACATAGTTAAATGCTCTCATAAGAGCAGCAAAATGAGCTGTGTCATTATTGTCAAGAGCAAGCAAATTTATATTAAGGTCACCCAACAAACAGACATCACGTTTAAAAAAGTTACAAGATAGTATATCACAAAGAGTTTTACAGAAGTTCAGTATACTATCGGAGTGAGGTCTGTATATAGCAATGACAAAAAATTCCAAGGATATAAGAGACACCTTTACTACACACGACTCTATAGTATTATTCACAATGGAAAACTCATCTAACTTACAGGTGGTAAATACTTCGCGAACAAAAACAGATACTCCACCACTCCTCCTGCCACATCTAAAGGAGTGGAAAGACTTATAACCTTCCATATCTACAGGTTCACTGAGCCACGTTTCTGTCAACACAATAATGTCTGGGTTAGCATTAATGGTAGACAAAAAACCTAGAAAAGAATCAAAATTTTTATCATAACTCCTAATATTCAAACTGAGAATAATAATATCATTGTTTGTAAATGTGTCTTTCACATTGCCAACCGAGTAATAAAGTGAATTCCTATCCCCAAGTCCAGGATAGAGTTGATTTATGAAGTTATCATCAGGATCTAAATCCCTAAATAAAGGCAAATTATCGTCTTGGACAGCAGTCATAAGTAAATAAATACAAGGAAACAGCTTTGAAACTTACTACAATGAAAAACAGTACCTAGAATACTAATTAAAATCACAAAATACATAATAGAGCACCTTAACAGGAACATACACACACGCACACAAGTGTAGCAAAAACACACTACTACGTACACATGACTCAAATGAAACATATATACAAAAGGAGTCATATTTGATTCACAGAATGAGGCTAGCTGGTGGAGTTTAATTAAACATAGTGAAACCCTATGCCCAGTACTTTGAACATAAAATGAACATAAGAATTCGAAACAAAACATACAATTTAACACGAATAAGCAAACTAGTAACGTACGCATGACTCCTGTGCACAATGAATGTAATGAATGAGTGAGTGTAAAAGCCTGTGTAAGTACAACCTGATAGTGCCGGTGATAAGTGAAACGTACATACAGGCTATCACCGCCTAAAGAATACGCACATAAGAAGGCACAATCACTGAAAAACTGAGTATATAATGAAATGAGCTTACTAAACTGAGTATAATAAATAAATATAGCAGTGGACCAATTGCAATAACAGAACAGATAAACAAATCTCCACCAAAACATAATCACATCACACATATAAGACCAAAATAACTCTTTGCAATTAAGCAAGACACACAATACAAAAAATTCGGAAATCAATCCAATACCTAAACAACATAAATTAGGTTCAGTTACCAGACAGGAACAGGTTGAAAGTCAAATGAAAGATTTTTCTCCAACCAGCTCATCGGAGGACATTTGAAATTCGCGATTAAATAATTCATCCAGCTTCTGCATACTGTTGATGAAAAGCTTCTGATCACGAGCAGATGAGTTAGGTGGTTTTAAGTAGACGAAGACCTTCCCATCTCGTGAACCACATCCAGTTATTTTCTGAGGAAATTTTTTCCTGGCCTGCCTCAATCTATAGAAAATTGAGGCTCGCATAGGAGTGAGATCATCATTAACGAAAAGACCCGGCGGCTTTACATTACGGCATGATAACATTACATCTTTCTTTGCATCACCGTTCACCACTTTAACCAATACATTTCTTGAGTCTTGAGATTGAGATTTACGCTTTGATCCCAAGCGATATGCCGACATTAGGGTATCCTGTGGCATAACGTAGTTCAGGCTACATTTTAACAACTCGATGATAGGTTGCTTGAGATCAATGTCTGGAGGTAATTTGCTCAATTCCTTACCAGAGAGAATAAAGTTGGTGCTTCTTCCAGATGTTTCTAGAGACTCTATACGCTCCTCCAAGCTGGAAATCTTAACCTTCAATACAGCATTTTCTCGTTCGTAGGTGTCCAACTTAGCATCCCTAGCGTCCAGTCTATCAACTATAGCATCCAGTTTCTCAGCCAGCAGTTTCAGGATAATTGTACCTTCTCTCGACAGAGACTGCGTTTCAATATTATCACCGGGTGAGCGTGATTTCACACTTGCTGCATCAGAGGGCCTCTTCCAACTAGGGGGTGGAAGTTTAGGCCTATTAGGAGAGGAAGATTTCTTAAAAAATCTCGGGATATTAGTAATATCACTGGATAAGCGTGAATTCACCTCTGCTGCAACAGAAGGCCTTTTCCGACTAGGGGGCGGAAGATTAGGCCTAATAGGAGATGAAGAGTTCTTTGTAAATCTAGGCATAGTAGATTCACCGATTGATACAAAATTTCACTGACACTAGGTGAAATAACAGACACACAGAACCAAATAAGCAGGAGCTAAGACACCTGACAACCTCACAGTGTGAATAACTGAGGCAAGCATGATAATCTCATTGTATACCCCTCTCTTACAGTTCCAGCTCTTCTACTCTTGAATGACGAATAACGATGTTCATACTTCATAGCAAATTGGGTTCTCTTCACTGATGTAAATAAAAAAAAAATAAGGAAGCATGTCACAGTAGCTACCTACAGAAAATACGAAATCTTAATAATTTTTGGACAATCTTGATCGAAAAAGCTAGGTGAGTATTGTAGCAATTATATTCTTATGAATAATTCATTAATAATATCTAGTTAATTAGCAATATCTAAATTTTTTTTTTTTTTTTTTTAATCATAGTTCAATCTTTCAGATAATTTAATAATATTTTTAGACACCAATTAATTATTCATTGGTTCTTGAATGAGGCCAAATTTCGAATGCTACTTCTAATATGCATCCTGCATGCAATAATCTATGGATACATACTTTATTTTGATTTCAGAGCATTAGTGTTCTTTTAACTAATAATAGGGTTAAAGTCTATTCTATTCTTAATTATTTTAATTATATTCAATGCTATTTATTTGCAGCTGCTACATCACTTTAATTTTTGCAGAATAATAGCTAAGCCAATTTCAATTACAGATACTTTGAGACGGACATCTTATGGGAGAATGGCTTTACAACTTCAGAGATCTACTCTGTGGTCGGACTGTGGGTTCGAGGAACAGGAAAATGGACGAGAAGAATGAATGAAGTTATTCCCTTCCTAAGGTTTCCCCTCTATTCGTTAAATCTGGTGTCTCATGTTCAGTAATCGATGAGATTATTTACTCAGCTATGCTGGGTAAGTTACAAGTTGATGCACAGTTCCACATTTTCGATTATACTACCTATAAAACGAATATATTTAATATAACTTTTCTATACGTTATTTTTATTGGTCACCAATCTAAAACGTTCAATTTTATTTTTTACTTCTATGATCGAGAATGTGGAAATATCGATAATTCGTAACTGACCCTAAATAGTGAACCTCAAATTATGACTATTTACAATTTGTTTAATAAGCCTGGTGGGGATCTATCCTGAAGCTGTATATGGCTAATGGAAGAGAATGAGAGATAGCGTCTCTTGGGTTTTTACGTGTTGTAATTTTCATTATGGATTGTCTTTTTTTATTTTTACCAAGTTAATAATTTTATTAACGCTACTTGCAGTTTTAGAGAATAATGCTAGAGATATGCTCTTCAACTACGAGGTCTTAGAGATTTTGTGTTAGGTAGACAGGATCGTATAGGCTTTATTTGGAGACAATTTTGTCCTTTATCGTCATATACCTTGGTAAGTGACTGTATTCATGATGTAGCTTTTCTGTATCCATGAGCATTGTCAACTTGCCCTAATCTAGAGACAACTTGCCCTAATCTAGAGACAACTTGCCCTAATCTAGAGACAACTTGCCCTAATCTAGAGACAACTTGCCCTAATCTAGAGACAACTTGCCCTAATCTAGAGACAACTTGCCCTAATCTAGAGACAACTTGCCCTAATCTAGAGACAACTTGCCCTAATCTAGAGACAACTTGCCCTAATCTAGAGACAACTTGCCCTAATCTAGAGACAACTTGCCCTAATCTAGAGACAACTTGCCCTAATCTAGAGACAACTTGCCCTAATCTAGAGACAACTTGCCCTAATCTAGAGACAACTTGCCCTAATCTAGAGACAACTTGCCCTAATCTAGAGACAACTTGCCCTAACTAGAGACAACTTGCCCTAATCTAGAGACAACTTGCCCTAATCTAGAGACAACTTGCCCTAATCTAGAGACAACTTGCCCTAATCTAGAGACAACTTGCCAAATCTAGAGACAACTTGCCCAAATCTAGAGACAACTTGCCCAAATCTTGAGACAAGTTGCCCTAATTTTGAGACAAGTTGCCCTAATCTTGAGACAAGTTGCCCTAATCTTGAGACAAGTTGCCCTAATCTTGAGACAAGTTGCCCTAATCTTGAGACAACTTTCCCTAATCTTGAGACAACTTTCCCTAATCTTGAGACAACTTGCCCTAATCTTGAGACAACTTGCTCTAATCTTGAGACAACTTGCCCTAATCTTGAGACAACTTGCCCTAATCTTGAGACAACTTGCCCTAATCTTGAGAAAACTTGCCCTAATCTTAAGACAACTTGCCCTAATCTTCAGACAAAAGAACCTAATCTTCAGACAACTGACCCTAATCTTCAGACAACTGACCCTAATCTTCAGACAACTGACCCTAATCTTCAGACAACTGACCCTAATCTTCAGACAACTGACCCTAATCTTCAGACAACTGACCCTAATCTTCAGACAACTGATCCTTATCTTCAGACAACTGATCCTAATCTTCAGACAACTGATCCTAATCTTCAGACAACTGATCCTTATCTTCAAACAACTGATCCTTATCTTCAGACAACTGATCCTAATCTTCAGACAACTGATCCTAATCTTCAGACAACTGATCCTAATCTTCAGACAACTGATCCTAATCTTCAGACAACTGATCCTAATCTTCAGACAACTGATCCTAATCTTGAGACAGCTGATCCTAATTTCGAGACTACAGATCCTAATTTTGAGACTACTGATCCTAATTTTGAGACTACAGATCCTAATTTTGAGACTACAGATCCTAATTTAGAGACTACTGATCCTAATTTTGAGACTACTGATCCTAATTTTGAATCTACTGATCCTAATCTTGCAGCTATAGAACGTTTGTAAGTAAAGAGTTAAATATATAGTCTAAGGTAGAAATTTTGTTAGATAGAATGTTATAGATAAATATTAAGTTTTGTAGTTAGTTATATAGATTTTTTGTTCAAGTATTTTAATAGATTTTTTAAACGTTTTTTATAGCCTTCAGGGTAATGGAATTTGAGCAGCTATACATGTCAGGTACCTGAATAAAATATACTCTTACTTGCTAATCATTTCCCTATAATCTATATTAATTAAACTATAGATGAAGCATCCATTTGAATAGTTAGTTTTTTATCCAAAAATAGCACAATATTTGTTTTTCAATAAATCTATTGGTTACATTTTCAATTATCATGTTTTCTGTTTTTTAGGTAATTATTTACTATAAACTGTTATTCCTCTATTTTTACCGTCTGTCATTTCTTCCTATAGTTCCTTGAGTTCATTTTCCTTTTGGTTTCTGTAATATTGCCAGAGTGCGCTGGGTCGACACTGTTACCTGTGATATCAGAGTAGTCGACCTAGTGCATGGAGCTTAGTTTTACTTCCCCCCCCCCCCTCTTCCATGATGTCTTCTTTCTATTTTCTTGATGGAAAAAGTCATTGAAAATAGGATGCGAGAGTATACTGTAAAACCATTAGATAGTAGTAAAAATATATTACCATTGATTCCGCAGCAAATCTTGACTCAATATAGCTTATATAGTAGATTACTACCATCTTGACTCAGGTGACATTTAACATTCCCATTTTAAATTCACAGTTCTAATTTAGTCTTCTGAAAGTGTTCCATTGGATTCTTCTGACAGTGTTCCAAAGGATTCTTCTGACAGTGTTCTAAAGGAATTTTCAGAGAATGTTCCCAAGGAGTCTTCAGAGAATGTTCCAAAGGAGTCTTCAGAGAATGTTCCAAAGGAGTCTTCAGAGAATGTTCTAAAGAAGTTTTCAGAGAATGTTCCAAAAGAGTCTTCAGAAGTTGTTCCAAAGGAGTCTTCAAGTATTGTTCCAAAGAAGTCTTCATGGAATGTTCCAATGAAGTCTTCATGGAATGTTTCAATGGAGTCTTCAAGGAATGTTCCAATGGAGTCTTCGTGGAATGTTCCAATGGAGTCTTCGGGGAATGTTTCAATGGAGTCTTCGGGGAATGTTCCAATGGAGTCTTCGGGGAATGTTCCAATGGAGTCTTCGGGGAATGTTCCAATGGAGTCTACGGGGAATGTTCCAATGGAGTCTTCGGGGAATGTTCCAATGGAGTCTTCAGGGAATGCTCCAATGGAGTATTCAGGGAATGTTCCAGTGGAGTCTTCAGGGAATGTTCCAATGGAGTCTTCAGGGAGTGTTCCAATGGAGTCTTCAGGGAATGTTCCAATGGAGTCTTCAGGGAATGTTCCAATGGAGTCTTCGGGGAATGTCCCAATGGAGTCTTCAGGGAATGTTCCAAAGGGAATATTTTTGAAGATTCCATTGGAATATTCCTGGAATGTGTCAGAAAAGGAACATTCAGGGGACATTCCAGTGGAACATTCAGGGAACGTTCCAATGGAACGTTCCTGGAATCTTCTGGGAAGGTTCAATGTTACCTGGGATATGAGTAACCAAACCGCGGGAGAATGCTTAGTGCTGATTGGCTAGTGACGTACCTATCTGCATTGCGGATCTGCCACACATTGGAACATTTTCTTTGTTATAAAGTAACAATGTTAGTTATTAATTTGTTTTTCAATACTGACTACATGAGCATTTAAAATATTATCTTTTTGTATAAATTTGAATATTTTTTTATATTTGCAATAATGACCAGCTCAGTAAAAAATATATTATACTAAAAAATTGTAATTTTTTATTTACTAGTTTTGGGTCTTTCCCATTTGACGACCCCCACCAGATTTAATTTAATTTTTTTATGTATTTTTGTCCATAGAATCCGAAAAACAAAACCGTTTTTTGTAGAAACTAATAGTTTTTGAGATATGAGGGTTTAAAGTTATTTATTTCCTATGTATTACTGAAGGATTGAGAACTTTGAAAAAACTCGTGTTTTCATTGAAATTACTTAAACAATATAGATTTTTTACATGAAACAGTAATGTAGTTTGTTGTATCCGCTAGTTTGTTGTATTACACACTCCATGATTGATTAATGACCTGGCAGGGGCGCTCGGGGGACGACACGCCCCCGAAATACATATATCGAATATATTTCCAGTTTCCGTGATATTTTCAATTTATTACTTCAATGCTGATATATGTGTAATGGGGGGCGTGCCGCCCCCAATACCCCCCTGCCAGGTCTTTGAACAATCATGAAGTGTGTATTACAACAAACTAGCGGATACAACAATTTGCAATACGGCTATCTTTGACCAAGAAGCGTGAAAACACGAGTTTTTTTTCAAAGTTCCCAATCCTTCAGCAATATATAGGAAATAAATAACTTTAAACCCTCATATCTCAAAAACGATTAGTTTCTACAAAAAACGGCTTTGATTTTTGGATTCTATGGACAAAAATACATTTAAAACTAGTAATTTGAATTATATTTAGTGGGGGTCGTCAAATGGAAAAAAAACCCTAGTTTTATTTGATATTTTCAAAAAGTTATCATTAAATTATAAATCATATCTCTTTTAGTTTCAATCTGTGTCGAATTCTCGAGGCAACGAATTGTCTGGCGACGAATTGTCCGACGACGAATTGTCCTAGCACCGAAATTAGAGCCTAAATAGCACAATACTGTATATATTTTATAGTTTGATATCTTTAATAAAAAAAGTTATTCTTCTAAAGAATTTGGTGTACAATAGAGCCTTTTTATATCTTATACAGGGTGTTCAAAACTTGAAATATTTATATTTCCGGTTCTTATTGAGATAATTGAAACATGTTTTCAGTTTATTACTGGAAATCATTATCTCTTAGAATCGATCTAATTTCAAGCAAAATATAAATCAAAACGGGGTATAAAAAGGATTAAAAATGTGAGTGAAATTCCTTATTTCAGGTTTGTATTTAGCAAAACTATCAGAACCGCATGCAAATAAATTTTTCTTATATATTTAAACCATTGAATCTTGTTATAAACAATTCCATATTTCCTTTAATACAGCGAGCTTATGGTCCTCGGTTTAGTTATGTTTAATTTAAGGCTGCTTCACACATCACCGATATCCGTCTGGCACGTCACCGGTGTCCGTCTCCGTCACTCTCCTCTCAGTGATTCGGTGTCAGTGAGAAAATATATCGTTACATAAATTTCAATAGACATATTCACACAGTACTGGCTCCTCGTACTGATAAAAAATCACTGACCGGTGACGGCCCAGACTGATATCGGTGATGTGTGAAGCAGCCTTTATGCAGAGCAATGCACCAGCTCATAGAAATATTTTTGTATGAGACAAATTGAACGGAGCATTTGGTCAACGAGTTTTTGGACTAGGTTTTGATGTTGAATGGCCCCCAAGTAGCCCAGATTTTACCCCGTACGACTCTTTCCTATGAGGTCATCTCATAAATCAATTCTTACTAAACACTTCCACATCGAATTAAGGAAGAGTCTTGTATTTTAAACAACGATCGACAAGTAATTAAAAGAGCAGTGAATGACATGAGTCACTTAACAATTAATTTGTTAAAACGGTTAACATGTGGTATGATATCTTTAATTACCTGTTTAGATAATGTTTTAGTTAAACATTTTAAAAAAATGGTTTAAATTTTATAGAAAAATAAGTTTGTTGGTTCTTAAAGTTTTCCTAATACAAATCTGAAATAAGGAATTCCATTCTCACTTTTAACCCTTTTTTATACCCCCTTTTTATTCATTTTTCATTTGTAACTAACTATACCGATTAATAGAGATAAAGATTTTCTCATTAAACTGTTGAAAAATGATTTCAATTATTTCAATTAGAACCGGAAATATGAGCTTTCAAAAAGTAGACACACAAGTATTAAACCTGAAATGTGCCAATTGGTGGGACGATTGGTCAATGGTCCCTGGACCCATTGTGTAGAAATTTGGGAGCGATCCAGTCAAAATTCGGGTCATTTATGTAACTCAATAACTCAAAAAGTATTGAACGACATTGCATGAAGCTTGGTGGGACGATTGGTCATTATCCAGTTACCAGTTTATTAGATTTTGGGAGCGAACTGGTCAAATTACAAGATCAAGGTCTTTTATAACTCAAATATTATTGAATGGTCAAGGTCATATACAAGTGGTGGCGAAGTTAGCGCTATACCAAGTGCACGTAATCTAGTTTCCTTTATTTAATGCGCATTCAGAGTTGTATTTTGAACTATCCAGGATATTAACTATTTTTTACTAATATAAATATGTTTTGATTTATAAACTGCATCCATCGCTTTATTGCAGATCACTATTTCGTGAATAATTTTAATAATACTGATCGTACAGTAGTAAAACTTTGGTCACTTTAAGATTGTTTCTATGTTAGTATGTTGCTGAAATATATTTTGAATGTATGAGGAAATTGGAAAGTTATGATCGTTTATGTATTTTGAAGGCATTTCAACTGTCCATCGCTTTATTGCAGCTCTGTGAAAACGCCAAAAAGTGGGCGATTAACTTCTAGCAAGAGGGTAAAAATTGTAGCAGGTCTTGCAGAAGGGAGGACTCTTCTATATTTAGCATTATAAATTGGAAGGGTTATGAGAACAATAAATTATTTTGTGTAAAATACAGACAAAAAACCCAAGGAGAGATGAGGGAACGAGAAAAAGAATTTCCCTCGAAATATGCGAAAAATACGCAGGCAGGTCATAAGACAGCTAAATGACACTAGTGCCTCCTTTTTTGACAAGGCTGTCATTGGTCTTACGTCAAAACAGTCCTGAAGTAATTTCTCAGATGAAACGGTCAGAAACGCTTAATGGGTCTTAAGACCAGGGAACAAGGCAATCAAGTCATGAGAGTCTCTCACTTGACACCCAGAGATATGAGGAAAGAAGTTGTAACCCTTCAAGCATGAGATTGTACGAAGTAATACAAGAAAATCATCATTTGTCAACGAGATCATTGCAAACTATAAGGCCAAAGGAAAAATTACTCAACAAAAGAGGCAATGTAGGATTGGATTGTTAGGTTTACACCCTCTGGTTCTCGGAAAGGGCCAATTAACGTTTCACCAATGATGCCCGCTTAAAACATAAAGCCACAATCTCCTTGTTGACGACGAAACCAGTGTGGATAAACAGCTCCAGTAGGATCCAAACTTTAACCCACCCATCCAGACAATCAAAGGTGGCTCTTTCCTCATCTGTTAAAAGAACAAGTAAGAAGTTTGTTTTCATGTAATTCTATGTACATCTACTGCCTTTTTCCTTTTGGGTCTTGTCCATAGGAGGCCTAAAAATGGGCTCCACGCTCCTTGTCGTCTCATTTAAGACACTGTTTGGACGAATAACCAATGACAGCCTTGTCGAAAATGGAGACACTAGTGTTATTTGGTTGCCTTATAACCTGCCTGGGTAGTTCTCGCGTATTTCGAGGGGAAAAAGGTTCTCCTCGTACCCTCATCTCTCCTTGGGATGGTGTCGGGATCTTCCACAATAGAACCTATATTTCTCTTATATCTCCCAAATTCATTAGCTAAATATGGGGGAGTCATCCGTTCTGCAGGACATGTTACAATTTTTACCCTCTCGATAGAAGTTAATTGCCCATTTTTTGGCATTATCACAGAGCTGCTATAAAGCGATGGACAGTTAAAATGCCTTCAAAATACATAAGCGTTCATAACTTTCCAATCTTCGTTTAGATTAAAAAAATATTTCGGCAAGATACTAACATAGAAGCAATCTTAAAGTGACCAAAGTTTCACTACTGTACGATTAATATTATTAAAATTATTCACAAAATAGTGATCTGCAATAAAGCGATGGACGCAGTTTATGTATATGACTAAATAGTGATTATGATCATGAACTATTAAATTTACTCGTTCGAAACAGTGATGTACTTTCTAATTCTATGGGTACAAGAAATAGATAAAATTTGTTATTCCATTGCATAATTCTTCTATATTGTATAGAAGTACCTCACAGAATAGTGTCTTATTTAAGAGAGATATAATTATACAGTTTACAATATTTAGCAACTTACAAAAAGTATATTGATTCATTGTTCTATGTTCAGTGATCTGTTTAATGTGATGATTTTTAATTGCCAAATTCTTTTGCTTTTTAATAGATTTTCATGATTTCCTAGCAATAGTTTTTGGTCTTCTTCACCTAATTATATTGTAATTTATACTTAATGCATATATGTGCATTTTGAAATTAATGTGATTTCATGTTTGAGGCTTCACAAGGTAATAAATGTGTAGGTTTATTCTGATTTAGATGATAGAATTTTTTATATGGGTTGCCCTAAAAGCCGTTTAACTTAAAGGGTCGTGAATAAATATACGTACACATCCTTATTTTAAAATTGTGTGCCCATTTTATAATTTACTTTTTCACGAATAATTTGTTTCATTTCAGTATCTTCATTTCTCATCTTGTTTAAAATCCTAATTATATAATATTGATGTTTTTTCAGTTTGCCGAAAGGTGTTCAAATCGGAAGATCAGAAGTGAAGACTGTAATGGAACGTAGGAAGCTGGACAGTGGACATAGAGTTGTTCCTAGGGACTTTATTGTCCTTTGAAGAGAGCGTCTCACACTCTGATGTAGTGTACACCTTCCTGCACCCTCTGCTAAGGGACCAAGAAGATGCAGACATACACATCGTCAAGTTAAAGAAAGAAAGTGAGTTGAAGATTTGTATGCTAGGTAGGCTCGTAGGCTTCATTTACTATCACCTCTTAAATTTCCTCTTCCATTCGTGAGTGCAGCCACCGGTGCTTGTGTTCCTTTTCGTCTCATTCCTTGATAAGTGACTGCATTCACGGAGTAGCTTTTCGTCATTCAAGAGCGTTTAATTTCATTTGACGTCAGCGATATGGTCGAAACACACATTAAACCACTATTAATTAATTAAAATTGTTCTGAAAAAGACGTTACAACTCCCGACCTACTAAATTTCCTTTACTTCTCTCTTCTGACTCTCTAGGTCATGAGTTCGGTTTGTCTCAGTCAGAAGAAGGGCAAACTGAGGGCAGAGGTCAGATCAAAGTTAACATTCAGTACACCAGAGGTCAGTTGCTAATCATGGTGCAGCACGCTAGGAATCTGATGCTTCTCAGTGGCTCTGAACCTTCTCCTTACTCCAAATTATACCTCATGCCTGACCCTCTCAAGAAAACTGAAAGGAAAACTAGAGTCGTGAAGAAGACTTGTCACCCTACGTTTATGGAGCAGGTAATAAAGTTACATTTCGTTTGAACGGCTAGCAACATCTTCACAATTTACATAATTAATTATCTATCTTAACTTTCATTAATATTTTTTTCCTGTTTTGTCAGATAACTTACCGAATGAGTTTGAAGATAGTGCAAGAAAGGACATTGAAAATAGGTCTCTGGAGTAAGAACAGATTTAGTAAGGATAGTTACTTAGGCTCTTGCTCCCTCCCTCTCACTAAAGTAAATAACTCCAATCAGTTGAGTGAATGGCTCAGTCTGGAGAACAACATCCGTACTGCCAGGAGCCACGTCCACTAGTGTGCACTGGAGCCACGCCCTCTGATATACATTGTCAGGAGCCACGTCCTCTAGTGTGCTCTGTAAGGAGCCGCACCCTCTGATATGCACTGTTAGGAGCCACGCCCTCTAGTGCGCACTGTCAGGAGCCACGCCCTCAAGTGTGCAGTGTCAGGACCCATGCCCTCTAGTGTGCACTGTTAGGAGCCACGCTCTCTTCTGTGCACTGTCAGGAGCCACGCCCTTTGATGGGCATTGTCAGGAGCAACGGCCTCTAGTGTGCACTGTTAGGAGCCACGCTCTCTTCTGTGCACTGTCAGAAGCCACGCCCTTTGATGGGCATTGTCAGGAGCAACGCCCTCTAGTGTGCACTGTTAGGAGCCACGCTCTCTTCTGTGCACTGTCAGGAGCCACGCCCTTTGATGGGCATTGTCAGGAGCAACGGCCTCTAGTGTGCACTGTTAGGAGCCACGCTCTCTTCTGTGCACTGTCAGGAGCCACGCCCTTTGATGGGCATTGTCAGGAGCAACGGCCTCTAGTGTGCACTGGAGCCACGCCCTCTAAATTTAATATTTAGAGGGCTTATAAATCTTATAAATTGCTAGTTCACCAGTCACTTTCCATTGGAGAGCATCACTATTTACTATTAACTTAAATTCACCATCGGTGTTTAGCAGGTACACGGAAAACTGCGAGGCGGAAAACTGCCGAAGCGGAAAACTGCCAGTCACTTATTGGCAATTTAATGTGTTTAGTCAATAATTACATTTAATTTATAAAAAAGCCGTTCGCCTTTCGTTAAGGAGTTAAAGGGATATTCATTTTTACAAAATAAAAAAAAATAATTATATGAAAACAAATTGATTAGAAAAATATATAAAATACATAATAAATAAATATTACATAAATAATCAATTACAATATAGAAATTGAAAATATATCCTTTCTTAGAAAATAATAAGAGAAGAAACATTTAAACTATTGTATAAGAGACAGAGTAAATTCCATTGTTTACACAACGCGTCTTTACATTATCAGTTCATAACAGGTTTAGTGTCAAATTAGTTCTTTTTGCGTTTATAATTTGAGAATTGAAAAAGTCTTCAACCCTGCAAACAATTCCATATTGCATACACATGCTTACAATGTGGTTTAATGGTTTTAATGTGGTAATACAGTATAAATATGTGTTATCCACATTGAACCAATCTAACCCTAATAAAAACACATATTAAACATGTGGTTATGCCATTTTAAAACCATATCAAATGGAGATTGTATACACCACATCATATCCACATGTAAATTACCATACTTTTAACAGGTGTTGTTTACCAAGTGTTATTTACCATAATAAATAGCAACATATTAAATACCATACTTATAACATATGGTAACCACATATAATTCCCCATATTACCACGTAAAACAACATGTAATAAATATGGTATCCATTTCCAAAAATATGCATGGTATACACATGATTTAAATGTGTAAGTGCCACATGATATACACATGGAATTGTTTGTAGGGAAGCTTAATATTCACAAAAAAACTTTGATTGATGTTCGTCAATTATTTAGAATTTGCAACCCATCATCTATGATTATTAAACTGATATTACTTACCTAATTCTCTGACAATTTCACTCGATCAATTGGATTGCATATTGATTAATAATACTTTTTACATATAAATGAAAATTGTTAAAATGAATGTGTTGTGTTAATGACATATGGAGAATAAAAATGTAAATGTAATAACTATTTAACATTGATTTAAGTTGATTTAAATTCACTTTAATCATTGTATAATTTAAAATTATATTATTGTGAGAATATCTAATTATCTAGTATTCACAAATCAGTACACAGGGTTTAACGTTTGCTTCGGAACCAAAGGCTATATTGCTGACGTCAATAGGAAATTAAAAAAAAGGAGACTAAAAACGTAACCGAACATGTTATTAAAATTTACGTGACTTTGAAAATAAGTTAAAAATATAAATTATAAAATCTATATGTGTACTGAAGTTTGGTTTACTGAAGTGTTTAATGAAGTAGCTTTGTTGGAATATTATTTTTCTTTGAATATTATTTAAGTATTCCAATATCTATGTAGTTATTACTGTAAAAATGAATGTCCCCTTAACCACTTAAAGAAAGACTAACGCCGTTTTTTATAAATTAAAATGTGTTTATAACAAAAGAATATTTCAGAAAGTCAATAAATATACATGTATTGCCAATAAGTGACTGGCAGTTTTCCGCCTGGCAGTTTTCCGCTTCGGCAGTTTTCCGCCTGGCAGTTTTCCGGACACCGTTTAGCGCATCAGGAAATCTTTTCGTAAAGTTGATGTATGATTTTCCTAATGCACCTATTTATGAATTTGAGGGAATGAGACCAATTATTATGTCTCCTGCTTTTATAATTCGTTTTATGTATTTATGTGAAATTTTAACTTTAGCATAATTTAAATTTTTAATATTCATGTTAATTTGCTCCCTGTTGTTCTTTTACTGCATCATCACTAACTATGTTTGAGTGATGCTGTTAATGATGTACAATATATCAATGCACCAAAAGTATAAATTTTCGTGTTTCTTAGGGTTTTCAAGCAATGATGCAATAAGTTGAAATACAAAGAAAATAATTTTTATAGACCTTTCTTATTATTAATGAATTGGAGCAGAGAGATTTCTATTATATATAATAATTAATAAGATGTAGTGTTTTATTTACCCATTACTTTGTGGTATATATCTTTACAACTTTAAGATTGAATCAAGATCTTATGATGAGTAACCCCCAGGGGTTCCATCCTCTAGCTGTCTTGGTGAATGGAAGAGAAGGGGAGTGACATCCCTTGAGAACTGGTGTATCTTGGATTTTGTCGTTTTTACCATGTTTTTTTATTTATTTTTTTACGCTACTTACAATTTTAGAGTATAGCGCTAGGGTTATGCTCATCATCTACGAGGTCTTATAGTTTTTTGTGTTAGGTAGGTTTCATTTACAATCACTTCTTTATTTTCCTTCCGTGTGTGATGAATGATCGAGTAGGGTTGTGACTTTGCATATATAGGTAAAATCATGCATATATGCATATAAAAAAGCATATGCAAATCGGTATCCGAGTACGTTCATGAATTAAGTAAAAATATTCATTTCTAATTTTGAATCTGTTACTGGTAAATAAAATTTGAGTAAGTTTGATAAGTTCAAATTACTGAAATGTCAGTTGAAAAATGAACCATTAACTTGTTGGCTCACTACAAGGCGAGCATCAAACTTATACCGAAGCTAGAACTTTGTTAGAGAAAGCCTTTGGTTCTAATGAAGAGGCCCACGCACGTTCAAAAAATAGTCAAAATTTGATTCAAATATTTGACGCCAAATTTTGATACAAAATTTTGATACTTAATTGCCCTCACACGCTTAGTAATTTTTTCATCAAAATTCAACATAGTCGAAATCTTCGAGATGGATGCGTCAGCGGCCATATAGCACTATTATTTGCAATGGACTCTGAAAAATCTCCTGGCAAACGTCGAAAATGGTCGAAAGACTGGTATTTAAAACGTGAAACCTACGGGCACGTCAACCTCCTCCAGAATTAAGGGCTAACGAACCAGTGAACCTCCGTAACTTCCTTCGAATGGATGCACCATCGTTCGATGAGTTACTTGACCTTGTCGATTCATTAATAAGGAAGGAAAACACTGTCATGCGTCCGACCATGCCACGAAGTGAACGCTTGTCCATCACCCTCAATTACCTAGCATTTGGAAATGCCTTAGAACACTTGAAACTTCTGACAACAAGATCTCTGCCAGCGATTGGAAATTTGGTTATTGGTTCATCCTTAATTTGTCTGAACCTGAACAATTACGAATTCCGCGAATAATAGAGCAGAAATCTAAAAACAACTGTATACAGGTAAAGCTCGTGCAGTGGACGATCTTTAAACGGACAACTCCTTCAAAGGACAAAAATTGTCCGTTCTTCCGGACATGCACTTTTTAACACTAGGTTGACCGCAAAAACGAACTTCCTCGGTGGACCGTGCTTGTCATTTTAACCCGCACTATTAAAAAATGTTATTAGGGCTTAATTATACGATGAATAAAGGATTTATCTGCTGCATATGACTGTCCCATTAATAGATAATGGTATATTCAGAGGTTTTTACTTGGTTTTTATAGTTAGTAATAGTTAAAACATTGGTATAGAGAGTTTACATTTTGTTATGGCAAGTGAACTATTGTATGTACATCAAAGTTTAAAATGCAAGTAGACCAAACAGAAATATTAAAGCCTTATGTCATCGTTTTATAATAAATATTATAGACGATTATCATCCGAATATCATCGTTTTTACATGTAGTATGTAGCGATATGTAAACAATCTCAGATAACCATACTGACTAATATTTATCTCAAATAATTATGATACGTGAAGTACATTTCCCACAGGCAGGAGGACATTTGCATCTCCTAGACTCCTATATCGTTTTTCTAGTTTAGTCAAGTATATTTTCAAGTGTAGATAACTGAATTGTTCACAAGTCTTTCAGTTGTTGAAGGCACCGTATCAAAATCTGATTTTTCCTCGTCAGATCTGTTTCACCATCGAATTTCTTATATATTGTAGTACCTGTAACCTCTCAGTATAGCACAATTTGTATATCTGGATTACATTCATACCTTTACAATTGTATCTGACAAATTGAGTAGCAACATCATAATAAAATTTGCTGGGGCCAACGACGTGATGACTCCTTTATTGACTACCTTCTTACCATTGGATGAACAATATCTACTCCAAATATTATTGGTTGTAGTATTTGTTCTACAGACTCTGAAATATTTTAGGATCAGTAATTGAGATAGACGAATCAGTTTGAAGCAGAGAGACCATTATTTTGCTATATGTTCATCTTTTTCTTGAGTAGCATTGTTGTATACAGAGGCGCCTTGGCTGATTTTATATAAGGGGGAATTTCTTATATACCTAATACAATACATAGTTCCAATGACTGTTATCTTTTTCAGTAAATTCTCATTTCTCAGCTAGTCTTACAGACGGAGAAAAGGTTGAAAAATTCTACTTTCTTTATATTTGTAACAAGCTATAGAGGAGCGATAAAAAACGGTCAACCTCTAACTATACGTCTAGTTCTTTCTGTTCATTTTTATGCACCTTATTTATATGTATTATCATTAATATTTTTTATAATATATATATTTTTTATTATTATTACTATAGTTTATATTTGTGTCTTCTATTCCATGTGTATTTTCTATTCGTATGCATTACTTATTCTTATGTGTGTCCCATTGATCCTATATGTCTGGTTGTTTATCATTTCATCCTAACACTTCGAAATTCTGAGTGTGAAAGCCCTATTTTCATACAGAATAACGCACCATGCTACAAGGCTAAGCATGTAATGGAATTTTTGAAAGAGCAAAATCTGGATGTTTTGGATCGGCCTCCTCAAAGTCCGGACCCATACCCTATTGAAAACTTATGGTCCACTTCGTGGATTCGTGTGACGGCCAGAAACCCTGTCAATACTAATGATTTTTTGGCTGAAACATCAAGAAGAATGGGCAAAAGTTTCACGTGATGAATGTCGTGATCTGATTCAAACTTGCAGTAGAAGGTGTGCTGCAGTGATAGAAAATAAAGGATTGTTAACCAGATATTGATTGAGTATCATCAAACTTTTGCATTCTTTTGATTTAATGCTGTTATATCAAATTTTCTTTGTTTTGTCCCATGGTTTTGGCCACTATAATTCCAAAATAAAAATTGAAATGCTCATCACTTTTTTTCTATCATTTAGAATGAACTGTAATTATTACATAATATCAATATAAGAGGTAGGTAGTTACAATATGTGTAAGTTTGGTCTGAATCCTGCTGACAGTTCTGGAGAAATTCAAAAATACTGAACTGTCCCAGATTTTTGATCGGTAGTGTAGAAAGTAGAATTTTTAGTAGAACTGTAGCTATAGGTAGTATCAAATTTTCAAATTTTGGTTGGTATCATATTTCGATTTTTAATAGATTAATTAATAATAATAAACAAAAAGATAGATAGCTGAAATAGAAAGACGGTATCCAACATACAACTATTGGTCATAAAATTCATTGTCAGGTCGAGGTTTTCCATCTTTCTCCTGATGATGAATAGAAATCTTTCTATTCGAAAGCTTGAAACCTGATAAAACCTTCAACGTTGAGTTTAAGTAACCTCATAATAATTTGGATTTCCCGTTGAGTTTGAATCTTTTCCATCAAACACTACTTTACTTCCGACTTTCTAATTTTCAGTCTGAAGAAAAAGAATGTACACCATTTGTTTTGATCGTGATCTAGGTATTAGGTTTAATAAACCTATTTACTATCCGTTTGAAGGTTTAAATTTGGATAAACTTATTAGAGAAACGATTATATACTTTTAGAAACAATTAATATCTTAAAAGAAGGCCAAAAATGCATTGTTTGTTTAAAAATCTAAATTTACAATCAAAACAAAAAGTGTACAATCCTCTTTCTCAGCGCCATGTTGGAGATTCGCTCGATTGTTGCTCGATCACAGCCCAACAAACATATGAATGTCGATTCGATGCCGTTTGCTGTCGAATTCGTAGCGCTAACGGTGGGTATCGACTTAGCAACCATTTCGACTCATAGTAGATATCGGAATGTCTGTTTCTAAATGATATCTGAATTTACACTTCGAGTAGAAACACGAAAACCGATACATGGTTTTAACAGCAGCATCTTGACGTCGGCATGTCTGTTTCCAAACGATATCTGAATTTATACTTCGACCAAAAGTGCGAAAACAGATACGTAATTTTAAAAAAATTATTTCAAATTTTGAAATTCATTTTCTTCTAATCTTCCTGTTTTATAATACGTAAAGAAATGTAGGAATTATTTCTATTCAATTGGATTGTACCTATCTATAACGTAGTGCTCCCTTTAAAATTAATACACTTATAACTTATAAGGGACTACGGCAGTTGTAAAGGTACGATAAGGCATTAGCACGCTAGTGCGATTGTACAATGGATCAACGTAAAGTAAGCGATATTGGAACATCGGTTGTTGAACAGTGTTCCTCCAGTACCGTGAAAATGAAATGGATAACCAATCAAGTGATTTTTCGATGGCCAGTGCATTTGTTGTTATGAATCTATTCTAAACTGCTTATTGTAAATAAGCCCCGAGGGGTTCCTGAAGCTGTCTTTGGTGAATAGAAGAGAAGGGGGGGGTTGGCGTCTTTTGGGACCCAAACTGTTGTAATTTGGATTATGTGTAGTCTATTTTTTGTTTATCATGTTTTTATCTCTTCATACAGTTTTAGAGGATAGCGCTAGGGTTATGCTCTACAATTACGTATGAAGTCTTAGATTTTCTGTTAGGTAGGCTCGTAGAATTCATTTACTATTACCTCTTCATTTCCCTCTTCCATCCTTGAGTGTAGCCACCGGTGCTTGTGGCCATTTTTGTCAAATTCCTCGGTAATTGTGACAGCATTCACGGAGTAGCTTTTCAGCATTCATGAGCGTCGTGACTTCGTCCATGGAGCCACATTCCATTCTCACTGCTTCTTCCAGTCCCTTGTATTTCATTTCCTTTTGACGTTAGCGACATGGCCTTTGGTTCCGAAGCAGACGTTAAACCTCTACTAAACGTAAATAATTAAAAGTTGATGGGCTATTTAACATGTTTCATTTTAGAGTAAATTCTGTGTTATCAGACGGTTCCACATTTTTCGAATATGTAAGAAATAACTATCAATAATTATCATTATTCAATTCTTACTTAAATTGGCATCCATGATACCAGTACGTAAAATACAAGTTTAGAAATAAAAATCATTACATAAATAATTTTTCCACATAAAATGCGGAACCCCACATCCGATAACTTGAGCTTTCACCATAGTGCCAAAAGCTTCAAATGAGACGATTGAAATTCAGTGATTCATAATATAGTGGTTATCGGACTCAATAAATATATAATAATCATTATTTAACTTTTATTTCATTTGGTTTCATACCTTCAGCTATTTTGCTTCTAATTAAATAGTAGTTAAATAATAATTATTATATTTTCCTTTATCACGTGTTCGAAAATATAGACCCTATTAATAACTTGGAACATATACCCTACTGCTAAAAATATTTCACAGAGCACAAAATTCCTGTTTGTTCAATGAAACACAATAATTATAAAAATTTAATTATCTATTAATTTTAATTAATGCATCACAGAGCTTTCATATTTATTCTAAGTCGTGGCCTTAAAACATTTTCTATAATTTGAACTCATAGAGAACAAAATATTTAAGGAGTTACAATTATATAAAAATTTGACCAACTCATTACTATTTGTAATAACAATAAGTTGTGATTTTGGTTATAAAAGCAGTGCTTGCCTGTATTGTTCTATTCACTTTAAAATATCTTTAAGTATCTCTGGGTCGTTTAATATCAAAATTTTTTTTAGTCAAGTGAATCCACGGTGGCAATGTGACAGAGGTACAGACACGAGGACGGATGGGCCCACGAACGATACCAGGACACTTCACTTCATTTCTTCCCATTTAATTTACACATTACATTATGTAACATTAATCAAATTGATATGCATCTAATTGTACAGAACGTTATATCAATGAAGTAAGAGTTTTCAATTTTAATTTCTTTATTTTATGGATGCAAGTGGATATCGTTTCGAAGCATATTAGATATATAATTAGGCGTCTGTTCGATGCAGAATCCCTGTGTATGTTAGATGTCGTAATTTATCTTTCTATTCAACACTGTTATAACGATATCGCTTCGATGCCAAATATACTTGATATGATGCGGTTTAGCGGTGCAAACGGATATCGGATTGATGTCTACTTGATGTCACCATGTCTAATTTGTTACTGGTATTCGATGTCGGAAGAGAGGTTATACAGAGTCGTTTAGACATCGAATAGATACATTCATGTTTGCTGGGAGATTATTAAAAAAATTTTAAAAGCAAATAATAAAATATATACTGAACCGAATTGTATGCGGTTTGCGTGATAATGATCGTAGACCTTAGTTCTATAATATTATATGTAATAAACTCATTTTTCCCCGGAGCCTGGACAGGACCTTTAAAATAACTCTTTAAATAATTTAGGAACAAAGTTTTAATTTCTCATTAATATTGACCTCGAATATTCATGAAAAGTGAGAAAATTTAATACATATTGGTGCACTTACATAGAAATCTTAACGAGTCAAAAATAATTTGAGGGTTAAAATGACCCGCCGGTCCACCGTGTTTTAAATTATATATGGTTTAACAAATATTTTATTTGTCTGTCAACTATCTATAGTCAAACATTGATTATATTCAAAGGCAATACAATTTGCAATCAACACTTAATGTATTGTTTTTCAGATTTTCAGTAATTTGATTTAGTTACCCTTTTCCGCCATATATTTTTTACTATAAAAGTTCAATAGAAATTGAAAAAAGATGTAAATATTCTATAATATATTGTAATATATACTTTATTTATTCATACCAAGGAAAAAAAAAATAAGAATCAGGAAATGAAATTTTGTATTTTTATATTGTGTTCAGTTTAATTAACGATTATTGATTATGCTAATTGTATATTAGGTTGCAGTAGGTACTTATATCTATGTAACTGAAGTTTAAAAATATTACCTTTTTTATCATATTCTCTAGTACTCAAAACGATAGTTATACCCAGGATACAGCCACAGGAACATAAACGGGTATAGTAACTAGTAGACGACGCAAAAATATGGCGTCACCACAACAACACATTCCTTGTTTGTGACCGAGCGGCTCATAATTCCTCGTATTTGCATGTTAATATCGAGAAGTTTGAAGTCATTTTATAAGGGTTTCGTGCAAAAGAAAAGCGAAAATGGCGATTGCACCTTAAAGTTGAATATATAGATATAATTCAGGTGTGTTTTTATTGTTCATTTAATAAACTTATCTATAAAAAATAGGGTCTTGAAAATATGCTACCTAGGAGCCTAAACTAGTGCTTGTTAACTGCTAAATTGTAGTTCCTATGAATAACTAATAAGGAAAAAAATAATGGAAATACAATTTAACCAATGCCTAGTTAGTAATTGATAAGAAAAAATTAAATTTAGAAGTGACTAAGTTTAAGTAGGTTTTTCCATGTTTCAAAGTTTGGTCAGAGTCGCCATTTCCAGTCACTCGGTGGTCACGTCAAACTATAGATTCGATCAGCTGATTACCATACCCTATGTTACTGTATCCTGGGTTAATGCTACCGAAAAACTGGGACAAGTTGCTATCGTTTGTACGGGATTCAGTTGGCACTTAATTGCAAGAAATGCTCGCAGTGATAATTGTACATGAAAGAAAGATGGACTTCTGGATGGTGTCGTGATGTTCTCGTTAAAATCACAAACCATTGAATATATCCAATGATCTGTTTTTTTTTAATATGCATCGAATTTCTAGACAACGTGCCGCAATGACCTTTAAACAATATGTCGGTAGTTACCTGCATGCGAACTAAATAATTTGATCAAAATTCTCACTTGACCTCACAAACGTATGAAAAATTTGACGACTCGTCAAAAAATATCAAACGGATTTGATCCATCTAAATTTTTGATTCAAGTCTTTTGACGACAAAATTTCATACACACAGTCAAATTATGTATCAAAGTTTTGATGTCAATATTTTGATGCAAAAATTTTACATGATCGTGTTTTGGCCTCTTAAAACTCTAATTTTCATGTCAAATATTTTATCATAATCTGATAAATAAACATTGATATCAATGTTATGTTATACTGTATCCTGGATATTTCTAACTACAACACATATAAACCAAATCGTTAAAATGATCTAAAGACATGGATATTCATTTAATATTGTGGGAATCTCACTCTGAACTACTGATTAAAACAAATCACTATTATACCTAACTTATACAGTGCATGGTGTAAAGAAAATTTAAGTATGTAGGTAATAAACAAATTAATTCACATAAAACATACCTAGTATTGATAATTTCAACTTCGTTTTTTCATTATAAGTATACTTTATATACAACTATATTAGTCTCTAACAATACATTATAAGATTATAATTTCTAATTAGGTATTTTCGTGAGGTAATTCCCACGGACAAAATAGTCGTACCTTTCTGATTTACTCTTAAAATTGCTCCAATTTTCTGCGTATTTTTCCCTATTCATTTGTCCACAATATTTTGTATTCGTGTCTGATGAAAAGCATGTAAGATGTCTTCTAATAGCGTCATTTCTAGGAATTTACCTTTGATAAAACAGTCATTAGTTGCTGTTATTGGCAACACAGGATTATTTGTAAAATTCGTCGTTGTGTTGGTTTTAATAGGCTATGGATTATCTTACTCTTATGCAGCCACACAATTGCTCAGTGTCACACCTGGCTACCTATTGCCACCTAAATTTTACCTATGGACTGCTTTCACACATTGTTTCATGGAATCAAGATTATGGCAAGTGTGTGTCGATCTCGTGACCCTCGGACTCTGCGGCAAGTTGATTGAGCCCCTCTGGGGCAGCTTTGAAATGGTTCTCTTTTTCCTCTTGGTCAACATATCTGTTGCTTTCATCTCCACTCTCTTTTATCTTATTTTGTACATGATCACATCAAACCCAGCTCTCATTTTTCATGTACACATTCACGGCATGGCTGGGTACATTGCTGGCTTATCTGTGGCCGTCAAACAAATAATGCCAGACCACGTTCTGTTCCACACAAGAACACCTTTGGGTAAAATAACCAACAGACACGTTCCATTGGTTCTTTTTATTTTCTCTGTCTTCCTGTATGTTATTGGTCTCTTGGAGGGTCTGTACGCTACAATGATTGGCTGTGGAATTGCCGTGTCTTGGATTTATCTGCGATTCTATCAAGTGCATTCAAATGGAACAAGAGGAGATCTAGCAGAAAGTTTTGCATTTGCTAAGTAAGTTTATGATGTTTTCTTTTATTTATATGGTTTCAGTTCATAGTTTATCAAAAATAAAACTATTTTTGCATGGTTGATTTCCAGACTGTATTTCATGGTAAATAATATTCTGACAAAGTTGGTGGATATTTTATTAGAGTAACTCTGTTAAAATTTATGTTTTCCAGTCTGGTTATGATAGCTGTTGCCTGAAGCAGCATAATAATTTTTAATATCATTTTTACAATTTCTAAATATTCAATTTATTATTAGAATAAGTATTTATAAGAAAAAACCAAGCTTTTATTATGATTACATAATTTACATCCCAGTTTGTATTTGGTGCAATGGTGCACTGAACTCCTCTGACTTTTTCAAAAATCTGAGAAAGAGGCCAGAGTGGAATAATAACTCATTTCAGATTGACTAGTAACTCTGTTAGGAATTTAGAATGAACAAAAATTGCTCATTTTAACCCTAAAAAATGCAGAAATCAGTAAATTATTTTTTAAATTTCAACTCCGCAGTGAAAACTAATGTAAAATAAGTCATTTGAGCTTCACAATTGGGCTTGGTGTGATGATAAACATCACTGATGAGAATGAATGAAGTTAGGAGTAACTCTGTTAGAATTTATGTTTTCCAGTCTGGGAAAGAGGTAGCTGGTAGGCGGTAGCTGCCAACATTTTTCATCAATTTGTCTAGTCCAACATTTTTTCCAGTTTCCCCTCCAAAAATTAATGGTAATATAGGAATAAAAAGCTAAATATCCTCCGACATTGCCAGTCGCAGTCTGCAGAATATGGGACATTTTTAACATTTTCTGTGTGAACAATCCTTAATTTCCTCCTATATTTACATGTATTTTACTGAGAAGTGAGAACAGAAGCTAAAATAGAGGATTTCTTAGAGAACAGTTTACCAGTTCCTGCAGACTTGCGACATTGTAGGAATTTTTTTATTAGAGATATTCAATATCTCCCGATATATCATTGGAATTTACCACCAAATACAATCTGGTTTACATCAACTTATAATTATTCATGTGCATGTCATGCTTCACGAATTAATGAAAGTTCTTTATTTTCTTGTTTTTTATTAATTAATTTTAAATCTTCATTTCAGTTTCTTCCCCACTGTCACTCAGCCAGCTGTTTCAGTTGTCAGCAATGCTTGTTTCAGCATTCTAGTGCGAATGAGATTATGCCGTAAAGCTGTCAGAAAGTATGATGTTGGAGCTCCTTCTTCCATTGCCATTTCTTTGCCAGGCTTAAGCAGAACTGATGCCGACAGGAGAAGGTAAATATTATGTACTTTTGAGTTCTAGATAGTTAAAATTGATCAGGATTTACTTTTATATTATATTTTTAATTTTTGGCAAAAAGGACAAAATATGAATGAGCTATTAAATATTTATTTGATATAATTAAATAAATGATTTGAATATTGTAGTTACATTTAATATTGTAGCTACCTGTATACCTTTCCTCTTGCTATACCATTTAAAAAGTTATCGATTAGGAGAATTTAACTTATAAGTTAGCCTGGTAATAAAAGAATTTCAAACTATACTGAAGATATTGTATTTTATGAAAAAGAGATCATTGAATTAGAATCTTTCTTTTCTGGTTGCATAATTAGAAATCCATTAATTTCTAATTATATCATCAAGCTACTAAACATTCCTGTATTATTCATTAATATATCAGCATAATATATATTGAAAAATGAAAATATACATTTGTAAGATAATTTTGACGGTCATTGTAGCAACAAAAGTTACACTGAAAAAGGATAATTCAATTGAACTGTTTATTTTAAACTGTACATTTAGTGTTTCTGTTTCACTGCTTATTGCTTAAACATATTAATTTAGAACTGTTGATTGGAGTTTATAATTCATACCTACAAAGAGAACAACAATTCAGCAATATTACTGTGCGCAATATTTTCTCTTTACTAGCAACTATTTGAAATAGGAAATATATACAAAAATAATATCAACCTGTTATCAATGTATAATTGGTAAATTCTGCTTCTGAAGTTCTTGTTCAAAGTAAACTTTGATATGAATGGACTTTTTTTCTGTTGTTATTTGACTTTCGTTTCAAACTCTCCACACTTTGGAAATTATTTTTCATGAGAACTTGAGAAGCACTTCCTATGCTAATATATCAATTAAAACTTATAAAACTGTAGCTGCCGCATTTCAATTCTAGTTTCCATATATGATGAACTACCTGAGTTAATTTGTGGACAAACTTTCTGAATAATTGAAATGAATAGTAAATAAAACTCAAAACTAACTTAGAATTTCACTTTTGAAAATATGTTATATTGATTAAATTTGTCAAAAAAATTAATTTCTAACCTAGTTAGGTGATAGAATCTCTCCATAATTGACTTTGTTTTCCAGACAAAAGGCACTGAGACTTTTAAGTGAGAGACTTAGTCAACAGCCCAAAGACAGCACTGGAGAAGAAATATCCTGGCCTACCTTGGAAGACTCTGCACAAAAGAAACCTGACGATATCCCCAGCACCCACACACAACCAGTACCTTCTTCAGAAGACAAACCTACAGAAGAAGTGAAAGAGCCTGTCACAGACGTACTTATTGATGTGGGAGAATCCCCAGCAAAACCTCAAGAGAAGGCTTCAACTGAGGGTCAAACCTCAGTCGATATGTCTAATGCCTAGCTAAGTCTTACTGTCTTGATTTTAGGAAATAACTTTTATAAAGAGTCAATTTTTGTATGTTGTAAAGGAATATTTAATCTGTTTAATATTATGAAGTACATTAAAATCTACTATCCAATAGAATATTTGGGTGCATTGAGTTTGGCATTCTCGTGAAGAAATAGTATATATAAACACCTCTCCTTGGAGAAAACCTGCATTGAATAATTTAGGTTAGCTTGAAAGATCAAATTTGATTATTGAATGTGTTAATTTGTTGTATTCATTTCAATTTTTCACAGGAATCAAAATATTCAAATCAAGCATTATCATTTACTGAATGGTAGGGCTTTGATTTTCTGTTTTAAGTAGCATTGTAATTAATTTGTTATTGTGTTTTATATCATTTAAATATTACATCAGAAAGAATTTACTTTCTACTTCATAATATTTCTTTCATCTTATACCATTAGGCATTTTTCATTAAATAAACAGATTAGATAGATATTTATATTGTAAATAATACAATTGTATAAATTTGACATTATGCTTTAGTTCTTCCTCACCTAATCATTTTTTCACTCATTATTTTAACACTGTAGTTAGTTCTCTCATCTCGTTATTTGTGAAAAATATTTTGTCATTTTTTACTATAATTTTCTCTTTATCTATTAAATAAGGTAACCCCCAGGCGGCTCTATCCAAAGCTGTTTGTGGTGAAAGCGAGTCGTGTCCCTTGGGCCCTAAACTGTTGTAATTTGGATTATTGATTGTCATTTTCATTTTTACTATGTTTATCTTTTTAACGCTACTTGCAGTTTTAGAGGATAGCGTTAAGGTTATACTCTTAAACTACGAGGTCTTAGATTTTCTGTTAGGTATCACCTCTTCCATCCGTGAGTGCAGCCACCAGTGCTTGTGTCTCTTTTCGTCACATTCTTTGGTTAGTGACTGCATTCACGGAGTAGCTTTTCTCCATCCATGAGCGTTGTCACTGACTAGTGGTTATTGACATTGTTCATGGGGCCACTTTCCTTTTTAACTGCTTCTTCCAATCCCTTGTATTTAATTTCCTTTTGACGTCAGCGATATGGCCTTTGGTTCCGTAAAAAACGTTAACTCCTTCAGAGTTTCTTTCAAATCTAAACTTAGGTACTATTTCTTCCAAACTCTTTCAAAATAGCTTTTAATTGACATAGAATCCTAACTATATTTTCATCACTTGCATACCCTATCTTTAGTGTGCAGTTGTTTCGCTCTCTCTATTTATCTCTGCCACTTGCAATAGGGTTGATAATAGTAATGTGTTGGGTGTAAGGTATTATATTTATAATAATTGGTTTTCTTGTACCCTTAGACCTCTGTTATGTCTTTTTTACTCAAATTTGTGTTACGTCATATAATGCACTGGTGCTTTTGTCCTTTTTTGTTGCACTAATAAGTGAGTAGCTTTTCTACATTCATAAACATCGTCACCAATTTTCTGGTAAGTGATTTTATTTATTGAGCCACTTTCCTGTCTGTCTGCTCTTTCAAAGTCCCTTCTATTAACGCCATCTTAATCCTCTTCGGTTCCAAAGCAGATGATAAATTCATTATATATTTCTTTTTACAGTTGGTTCAGTTTGTGTTTCATCTCTTTGATATTAATGTACTTAGAATATTTTTTGTGGTTTCTACTCTATGTCTAAGTATAAGAATAATTTCCCTTACCTGGAACTGTTGTAATTTGGTTCAAAGACTATGTTTAGGTCAAAACAATTTCATAAATTTGAAACTATGGGTTGGTTCTACTTTACATTAGATAGAAGGCTTTAATTACCACCACCTCTTCATGTTCCTCTTCCATACGGGAGAGGTAACCATGACTCGGCATTAATGAGAGGCTAGATAGGAATAAATAAATAATCTCCAATATTTAATTTTAATATCACATTGAGATGTACTATTTTTTACCTTATATTTAGTAAATATATCCACGAGTTATTTAACGTGATTCACTTTACAGTTTTTCTTATTAACTCTTTATACATTTCTTTTTAGTTAAGACTATGAATTACCTAAAGTCCAGTTATGATATCTTGTATATAATGCAAACCATTCATTCCCTGGTGAAATAAATATATATATAAATAACCCAACAGTTTTAATTTCTTACTCCCGATTCAAGAGAAACTTTCAATTGGTAGACAAAAATTCGTTCAAAATATGACAATTTGATAGATAAAACTAAGAGTTGCTACAGTCTGTCTGTCAGTAACCTAAGAAGAAGCATTGAAATATAATCCTAAATCCATAATATTAATTGAATTCTCAATAGATTAACAACAGGAAGCTACTGTACTATATTATTAATACTATGTAGGCAGCAGGCTAGTGTACACGTGTCGTTCAAAATGACTGCATTTTTAACATATTAATTTGTTGACACTGGTTTAAGTTCAAATGTAATAAACTAATAATAATATCCTAGGCTCTCCCCTTCCACGAATATATTCAAATCCCATCTATAGTTGATCTGGCCAGATTCACGAAAATAAAAGGTGACCATAGCGGTCCTAAAAATCAAAACAAGTGGCGAACTTAGTCTGCATCCGTTTTATAATTTGACTACTTTAAGCCACTTATAGTTGTGTGCCTAATGATAAAATAAACTATATCAATGGATTTGCAATTATTTGATTAATATAATTATGCTATTTTTACAGATCATATAACAATTAAACTACATAAATTATTCACCTGAAGCTTTTTGGTGTTTCAAGGAAATGGTGGTTGTCCTCACAATGCTTACAACATATTGCAATTTAAACCAATTTAGAGTTGTCTGACAAAAGTTTTAATGGGGTATGAAACTATTGCCAAAGACATAATTGATAGGACAGAAGAAAATTTTCTTAAAATTTCCATATGTATTTAACTAACTGTTAAAATTAATGAATTTAAATCAAACTGGCTGAACTTTTCATATACCTAGGCTAGTACCATGTTACAGAGTATGTCAGTTAAAGCCAATTAATTGGCTTATATTTCAAAAGGTTAAAACTTAGATAGGCCTAATTTGCTTGATAGTTTGAATTAATTCCTATGTTAAATCTGCTGAAATCATCAAATATGAACCAAACTGGCTTGGATCAGAAGTTTGGTGAAAATATTAACTCAAAATTGGCACAAAGTTTGCCAGGCTCCAAAATATGAAATAGGTACTAAAGAATACAAAATTAACACTTAATTACGTATACCTATCAGTCATAATATATTCAACTCATATCAGAATATTCATTCATATGAAATATGGTATGAAATAAAATTACTATTGTCTCCATTTCTCACCCGCCGCACAGTATGACATCTATTAATTCAAGGATATAAAGCTTATTATTCAAATTTAAAATGTATAGAAAGCGTTTTCAATTCGAATTAAGATATATGTTAACATTTATTCTTTGCCATTGCCTGTGAGATCAAACATGGCCGCGTTCTGAGACTCTTTAGGTTACCGCGTGAGGGCGCCACTTTTTATTTGATATTTTGTAAAATAGTTGATTATAATTACGAATATAATGATGCTGTTTACTAAAATGTTCTAAATCGATATATGACCAATTTAGTAATATTTCAATCTTCAGTTTACTGCCTCTTTTAAATTTTCTCACATTACGCATCAATAAAATAAACTACTAAACTTACCTGTACTGTTTCAATTGATGTATAATGATGAGCTGTTAACAATGCAATAACACATTTACTTTAGTTGAAAAGACATTGTGATGCTAAATACTCTCCTCTTCAATATTGTTTGTGTTCCTACACTTCATGACAGTACATTAATGGAGTTTAGATATGGAACATACTAACAGTAGTGACAATAGATGTGGGTCCTTTCCGTGACGTCTTCATAGCAACACTTTACCATCATATTTAAGGTAAGTTAAGCTATACAAACCCATTAGTTATTGTCAGTATATTGAAATAGCAATATATCTATTCATTTGTACGAACTGCTAAGCCCTTTAATTTGAGCTAAAGTATGTTGCTCTGATGACGTCACGCTCACAAAACACTCTTATTGTCACCAGGTTTTTATTTGGTAAAATGTAATGGTAATGCTGATCATTTTTAACCATTACCTCTTTGGCTGTTTTCGCGACAACTGCTACTATTTTCAGGTGTTCCATCAGAGAAAAGAGTCACTGGATGATGCTAATTTAACAAATCAGTTTTTTTAATTTAATTTTTCAAATCTTGCAAATTTTTCGTCACCCAGAGCAATTCGAATAACATCTTCTACAAGCATTACTATTAGTAAAGTTTATCTCTGTAAATGTGAAATTAGTAAATTGTGAAGAAAAATCATCAAAGATGCACTTTCTTTTGACTGAACATGTACATTATGTCTGTAATACTATTTTCTCAGTTAAATGTATTTCGAGATTAAAGCAAGTTTCATTTTAATAAATAAGAAAATGATTTGAAACTACACCAAAAAATAATAAATTTACGCTAAGTTATGATGATATCATTCAATTATATTTGTTTACTCTAATATTTATTTTATTTGTTTAAAATAAAATAAATATTAGAGTAAACAAATATAATTGTATGATATCATCATAAATTAGCGTAAATTTATTATTTATTGGTGTAGTTTCAAATCATTTTCTTATTTTTTAAAATGAAAAAGCCAAACTGAAAAATTGATTCTGTTAAGTTATTAATTAATTAAATGATAGTTATTCCAAACGTTCTTGCTTTAATTAATAATTAAACTTTATCGCAGATTCAAGAGTTATTCCAACAAATAATATATAGTAAAATGAAAAACCGTCGAAAAAATAACATGGTAAGTTGTAATGAAATATAATTTAATTATAAAATAAACATTAACACAAATTTTAAGTAACATTAAATTGAAAGAAACTACAATAAAGTTAATAACTAAACATATTGATATTCATCTAAGCCTGATATTTAAGATATCGTTATTAAAGATATATATAGTTTTTTTTTAAGATATAACTAAATACCTATTGAAGTATGTAAATACCAATATATTTTAAATTCTTTATATATACCTTAACTTCTAATTAATAATGATAACACATTGAAATAACCCAAGTTACTGTATTTAACCATTTAGAATTTTAGGGTATATCACTATTGTAAATTTCAACATTTTAATTATATTTACATGATTTTATCATTTATTTCATTTAATATAGTGTATGGGGTCTCTCTCTATTCTTCTATGGCCTCACAATAACCTTTTCTCTGGGTTAGAACTGTTTGTGTTAATTTATGACTCAGAAGTACCTTTAGAGCCACCTCAGTTTAATACAAGCTGTCCGTGATAATACAAATACCGTATTCTATTTATACCCGGGGTAACTCATTTCAAGTCAGGATGGCCGAGTGGTCTAAGGCGCTGCGTTCAGGTCGCAGTCTGGTTCTCCAGGCGTGGGTTCGAATCCCACTTCTGACAGTCTATTTTTAGTACATTTATTATGTTTGTAGTGAAAAAAAGAAGATATTGATACCAATTTTCAGTTTTTATATTTTTTGTGTACTTTATCTTTGCCAAATTGTTCGTTTCATCTATTTTTATTATTCATTTAAATCGAATATTTATAAAAACTTCGGATACGACATAATCGAAATTTAGTAAATATACATTTATGTATACTGTATAGTGGTATCCACAGAGATGGGCAGCGCAACTTTGAAAAGCAGCGGCGTTGCCGCTACATGCATAATAATGTAGCGGCACTACCGCTACACTTTCGGAAAAGCAGCGGCGCTTCCGCTACAGCAGAATGTAGGGGCAGCGCTACTTTCCAAAAAATTATAATATATGCTGTAAAATTGAATTTATTATTTTAACGACCACGTACAGTGTAGAAATTAATGGTTGATCCCCTGAATAAAGAATACACGCAAGGATAGGGGTAAATACAAAATAGCTTGACCAACTTTCTTTGGTCAAGAGAGAACTCAAGAGGAAACCATTGGAAACTAGTGATGCAGTTTTAAGGAGAGTCTGTGTGGAAAAACCCCCCACTGTAGAATACTGAAGCTTATTGCCACTTATGTTTCACCTGTTACCAGGCCTCTTTTAAAGGATACACACAAGGTCACTATGGGCGGAGAAGTATCTTAACACTGTTTACCAAACAGTACTCTACAAAGACAAAATGCATGAAAACTCTCGACGGCCCTGACTGATGGGCTAAAGCTTGGCTCCCTCATGCCTCACCACATCGCCAACGAATTTGACGTCAACATGGAAGTGGAGGTGTGATAATTTGGACTGGGAGGATTGGAAATGAACTGGTCGAATCTTCCAGGATTCAAGAAGGAGTGAAAATAAATTCTGCTAATTATATTAACTTTTTGAATTGTGGATTTTTTCATTGGCTGAAAAGGAAACCTACTGCGTTAAAAAAAAAGTTATTTTCATACATAGCAACGCTCCTTCTCACTCTAACTGTGAATTTCCTTAAAGGTCCTCTCCAGGCTCCGGGAAAAAAATGAGTTTATAACATAATATTATAGAACTAAGGTCTACGATCATTATACTACAAACCACATACAATTCGGTTCAGTATATATTTTATAATTAGTTTTTAATGTTTTTTAATACTCTGAGAGCAACAATTGAGCGAATCACTAATCTGATGCTCGAGAAGGAAATTGTTCACTCTTTGTTTTGATTACAAATATTAATTTTATAAACAAACCATGCGTTTTCGGCCTTTATTTTAGATATTAATTGTTTCCTAAAGTATATAAACGTTTCTATGATAAGTTCATTCAATTTTATACCTTTATACGAATATTAAATGAATTTATTAAACCTAATACCTAGTTGACAATCAAAACAAATAGTGTACATTCTTTTTCTTCAGGCTGAAAATTTCTGAAATTAGTAAGTCGGAAGTAAAATAGGTTTTGTAGAGTTTTGATTATGAAAATCTTTAAAAGCATATAAAATTAAAAATATGCTACCAAATTCGATGCAGTTTGCAGCAAAATGATAAGAAACATTAGCCTCGTTTAATAAGTCAATAAAAATGTTTGCTTGGAGGGGACCTTTAAGAGTAATAAGTGACAAGTTGATGGTATGGCCCAGTCTCACTCTAGATTCAAACCCAATTGAAGAACTTCAGTCCATCCTGAAACAGAATGTATATGTGCAAAGACGTCAGTTCTCGTCGAAAAATGAGCTCTGGAAGGATGCTGAAGACTCTTGTAAAACGATAACGTCTGATACAATTCAGAAATTGACAAATTTGATGGATAAGCGTCTTTTAAAAATGGTAGAAAAGAGAAGAAATTAATCTGGATATTGTCTTAAAATTAGCAGTTAAACTACACATGAACGCTACTGATAAAAAAATAACAATAGATATAGAATTATTTAAAACGTTTTAGTGTTATGCTTGGTACACTGAAAATGAGTAACTTTTATTAAAATGATTGTAGCATCCGAAATAATATTTGAATTACTACAATTTTTTTTAAAGTTACTCGCAATGTAAATGCACATTTCCAGAAAATTTCAAGAAAAACCATTGAGTTAAACAGTCCTATTGGGCTCCAAGTAGCGTGTAGACAACTTCAGCGTACCTACGACCAGCATGAAGCACTTTACACTTGTTCACGTTGAAGGGCATCTGCCACTTTTCCGACCATTCTCCGGTCTTGAAAAGATCACGTTGGAGTTGTCCGATGGCCTCTGCAACGTTGATACCAATATTAGTATCATCAGGAAACTTGGATACCCTGCCGACGAGTTCTACTTTAAGGTCATTTATGTAAATAATAAAGAGCAGAGGACCAAAGACTGAGCCCCGCGGAACCCTGCTTGTTACGAAGATCCACACAGAGGCCACGCCATTGACCAACACTCTTTGACGCCTGTTATTCAGCCATGACCTGATCAATTGTAGGACTCGACCACCCACACCAATAGCTGCTATTTTCGTTATTAACCTCTTGTGAGATACCTTGTCAAATGCTTCTTGAAATCAAGGTAGCTAGACGATGTCAACAGCTATGGATTTGTCATGATCCCGAAGAACGTAGTAGAAGAGCTCTAGTAAGTTTGTCAGGCATGAATTCCCGCGAAGAAAGCCATGCTGACTCTTTCTTATGAGCTAGTGTTCTTCCAGTTGATCCACAATCCTATCCTTGATGATGGATTCAAGAAGCTTTCCAGGAACTGATGTCAAACTAATCGGCCTGTAGCTCTTGCTATCGGTGGTCTCACATGTCTTGACGATTGGGGCTACATCCACGATCCTCATGTCGTCAGTGACCTCGCCCGACTCCAAAGAGACATTGAAAATATGTTGCAGATGTGCCGCCAAACCATCCGTTACTTTCTTCATCACTCTCGTTAAGAATCCATCAGGACCGGCTGCCTTGTTAGGGTCCAGCCTGCCAAGTTTGTCCACTACCTCCTCAACAGTACAAACAATCTCAGTCAGTGGTATTCTTCCCTCGTAGTGAACTACGGGGTCAGGGGTGCCAAGTGCATCCTCCCTGGTGAAAACACTGACGAAATAACTGTTGAGTTCGGCGACGATGTCGGCATCTGAAGTTGGTCCTGATTGGAACTTCTGGAGGGCTTTCTGCTATTAACGTAAGCGAAGAACTCCTTAGGGTTGCTCTTACAGGCCAATGCAGCCCTGTGTTCCTCCGCTCCTCTTCGTGCCGCACCATTCTTTTGACCAATCTCCGTTGGTCTGTGAGAAGTTTTTCAGTTTCCGGTGAAGGGTGAGTCTTGGCTGAGACGTAGAGACGTTACCTTCTCTGTATTTCTCTGCCAAGTTCGTTGTAGAACCATTTAGGACGAGCCTTTATGGAACTACCTACCCTTTCCCTAGGTATGCGTCTGTCCTGGATCCAGATGTATTTTGCATTAAAGCCCCGCCACATTTGATCAGGTGAAGCTGGAAGTTGAGGCCGTAAAGCCTGCAAATCACGAGTGAAACTTTCGTAATCGGCTCTTCTCAGAACTCGTACGTTGAATTGATGGGTATGAGGCCCGTGTCAATGTGACAGCGAACATAGATCATCACTCCTCCATCCACTCTATTGCCACGATCCCTGTGGAACATCTTATACCCAGGCAGGTGATACTCTCCCTCAAAATCTCGTCTATCAGTGTTCATCCAGGTTTCAGTGATGCAGATGACGTCGAGACATTCAACAGCCACCATTTTTACTCTTCAATGGCCTCACAATAACCTTCCCTCTGGGTTAGAACTACTTGTATTAATTTATGACTCAGAAGTACGGTACTATTTATCACACATTCAGGCTACCTCAGTTAAGTATATATAGGCGCTACGTGATAATAAGAGTACGGAAGTGTTTCTATACCAGGACTTCGTCATTCCAAGTCAGGATGGCCGAGTGGTCTAAGGCGCTGCGTTCAGGTCGCAGTCTGGTTCTCCAGGCGTGGGTTCGAATCCCACTTCTGACAGCCTATTTTTAGTATATTTATTATGTTTGTATTGCAGAAAAGAAGATATTGATACCAATTTTCAGTTATTATATTTTTTGTGAACTTTTTCTTTGCCAAATTGTTCGTTTCATCTATTTTTATTATTCATTTAAATTGAATATTTATAAAAACTTCGGATATGGCATAATCGAAATTTAGTAAATATGCGGAAATTCACTTCCAAGATAATAATTTCTTAATTATTATTATAAATTGGGAGGAAGGGGATCCTCGCTCGCCATTGTGAGGATGGGAGAGCTCTCACAACGGCGAACAGGGAATTCATAATGATTCGATCTAGAGGCCAGTCGTTGAAATCTTCAGTCTCTCAATTCTTTCAAGAGAAGTAGAAAGATGTAAAAAAGATGAGAGTCTTGATGATTCTATGGATTTCCGTTGGATGTCCGTCCAGAGTAAAGTCCCCCTAGTTATGTGTTATGAAGAGCATTCTTCAACAATATATATGAGTTCTTGTGCATGGGCCAAGACGGCATTGTAAGCAAGTACCATTGTTCCACTTTCCAGTAATTCTGTTGTGGGATCCAATATTCCCATACCCTGTATGAATTTGTAAGGTACGGCAAAGTTACTTTCGTGTCAGAGACAGTAGTCTTTGACTTCCTTTCTTGTCAAGCGGCCGCTCTTTGGTCAGACTGCAAGAAGATAGATCGGCCCACTTTCTTCTAGTGTTTTTCACAATCTACCGGTATACTGAAAGTTTACATGCACTATATGGTACCGCTGTAGAAAGGGTTACGTTCTTTCAGGGGCGTATCTAGGATTCGGTCAAGGATGGGGGGGGGGCACTTTTCAAATATTTCAATGTATCTGAAAAAAATCTACGGATAATTCCTCAGACTGGTCAGTTATTTGATTATTTTAATCGCTTTGAACATGCTTACACTGTGTTCCGTCAGAAGCGTCATTATTTAAATTGCGAAATGGTAGGAACTAGGAAGTCATTATGTTCATAAAGTATAAAGAATGGATTTTATTCTATTAATATTAGCATTTTTCTTAAACCTTAAAAATGTTTTTGAATTTGAGAAGAAATGCATCGTCCTGTACTCTGTAGTTTGCCAAAACACCCTCTTCTTTAACAGAATGTCGAAAATTCATGCTTCACTCCAAGACAAGTGGAAGGGCGGCTAGACCTAAATCTTACCACCTGAAAAAGCTCAAAAGAGTTCGTGGTATATTCAATGAATCTGGTTCTATTCACAAGAAAAGCAAATGATAACAAAACCAAAAAGAACAGAAACAGTGATTCAGGACGTGAAGAGTTTCTATGAAAATCCCCCAGAACCCCCAGTTTCTCAGCAGATTTCACCAACCATAACTCCGTTGTGAAGGATCGTCAGGTACACTAATGAAAATCCCTGAAATATCAACAGAATAAATGATAGGTATGATGCTAAGGTAATATCTTTGATGCCATTATTAATTGTATGGATATAATCTTTCATTCATTCTTTGATGATGATGGCAACTTGTCATCGGTCTATGGTGTTTCATATCTCAGATTGCTACAGGACATTATTTGGTGCTAGTTTGCTATGCGATCTGATCATCATTTACTGGTTTGGCATGAGATCTATTTAGAATTTATTAACAAATATAAAAGATACAAACAGGTATACGAGATACCAAATATATATAGTATTTTATTTCATTAAATAATTATATACCATTTACATATGCAAAGCCTTATTATGGAAATACTTCAAGAAAATATCGTTATATAAACTAAATCCTACCAAACTTATTTGAGTATATAGTAAAAATAAGCAATTAATATATGTTTTTTTTTTACTTTTAATGCATTGTGACAATATTATCTCGTCTATATTGTTTGATTTGAATCACAGTTACTTAAAAAGAAAAATTATCATAATTATTGAAATATAAATACTAATGCATTATCAGATCACATTAACCTCACAGATCGCATACCAAACTAGCACCCCTTATTTGGCCCATACTGCACCATTCCGCATCTCATCTCGTTCTTCACTTTGGTGGATGCAAGACGGAGCTCCAACACATAGAACAAATGCAGTTCTAGAATTTCTCAATGAAAAGAACGGAAAATTCCTGGCCAGCACACAATCAATTTCTCAACCCTTTGGATTTTCACTTCTTGGCTGCTGCACAAACTGGAGTTTATATATGAAAAAAAATATTAGATTGTGTCTCTTATACAAAGTGTTTAAAATTTCGATGAAAGGTATAGCCATGAGACCACTAAGAAATTTGGAAGAATGTTTCGAAGTTTGCTTCGTTCTGTCTTCAGGCTGGAGGAGGTCATTTTCAACAACTTCTGCAGGGCCACAGGAGATGTGGTTCAAATGATAGTAGCCATATATATAGGACAATAAATGTTTATTAATAATACTTTCTTATCCATCAAAGTGGTGTATCTATGATGACAGTTGATGCATTAGAAGTGCTTCTAATTCGCAATTTAAAAGTGTCGTTTCTGATTGAACACAGTGTGTCAGTGGATGTATTGTATAGTCCATAAGCTGTATATCTAGTCTAATAGATTGATAGTTATTAACTTAATCATAATATTCAATCATGGGCTGCAGCAAAAATAATCAAAACCATACTGCTACACTGTGTTTCATCAGATAACGTAATATTTTAATTGCGAATGAGAAAAACTTAAAAATAAGTCAAATACCATTATAGATTCATCACTTTCAAGGAAAAGAAAGGATTTTTATTATTATTAAACATGCATTTTCTTAAATCATATGAGGCACATCTCCTGAGGTCTTACAAATTTAAAACTTGTTGAAAATGACCCCCTCCGATATGTGAAGACAGAACGGTGCACGTTTCAGAATATTCTTGCATACTTTCTTGAGAGTCTTTTTGTTATATTTTTGAGCGGAGATTTGAGTACAGTGTATAAGAGACTAATTGGGATTTTTTTTATATATAAACTTATAAACTCGAGTTTGTGCAGCAGCCCATTTGCGAAGGTCCAAAGAGTTGAGATCTGGACTGTGAATCATTCGAACTCGAAACTTTTTCTTAAATTCTAGAGCTGCATTTGTGCAATGTGGTCTTGCATCCACCAAAGTGAAGAAGTTGCAGGCTGGGCCAAATAAAATGCTGAAGCAATCAGACTTTTGAAAACCAATAACTGGTAACAAGTTGACATATTCGTTAAGGAATGCTTGAACAATTGGAACCTTTCCATTAATAATTGCAACGTAGATCATTACCTTAGCATAATACCTATCATTTGTTTTCCAGATATTTCGAGGATTTTCATTCGTATTTTTTTAATGTTTTTTTGATGGAGGCAAATTAACTTCTCGTCTGTCCAAGCGATTCAATTGGCAATGTTGGATGGTTGCTGCATAATCCACTTACAAAACCGCTATTTATGTGGTTTTCGTTAATGGTCGAACTGAAGTTCAATGATAAAAACGGAAACTAAATGAATGTATGACGATCCTCCACCACGTGGTTTTGGTGTGGATGAAATCTGCTGAAAAGCTTTTCTGAGAAAAACTCTAGTGATTTCTTCAAAGAAACTCTTCACCTCCTGAATCGCAGTTTGTGCTTTTTTGGTATTGTTTTCATTTGTTTTTTCTTGTGAATAAAACCAGTTTTATTGAATAGACCACGAAATTTTTGAACTCTTTCAAGTGGTAAGATTTAGCCACCTTCCATATATCTTGGGAGAGCATGAATTTTCGGCGTACTGTTGAAAAAGAAGGCGTTTTGGCAAACTACAGCGTACAGGACGATGCATTTCTTCTCAAATTCAAAAACATTTCTAAATTGAAAAACAATGCTAATATTAAAAGGGTGATAGAAATCCACTCTCTATAGACAAAATGGCTTTTACATAACACGACTTGAAGCAATTTAATTTCTCCCATTTCGCAATTTAAAAATGACGATTTGATAGAATACAGTGTTCAAGCATGTCAAAAGCAATTAAAAATAATCAAATAATTGACATTTCTTCAATTTGGAGGATTAATCCATATATTTTTATTAATCCGTAGATTTATTTTTAAAAAGCTCAGACCTCAAGGGGGGGCATCTGCCCCAAATGCCCCCCCCCCCTTGTATACGCGCCTGCGTTCTTTTTGAGGGAGTCCTTGCTGTTTTCTTTGCTAAGACCTCAGCAGTTTCGTTATCAATGATACCGATTTGAGCTTTAACCCACTGAAGATTGATATCAGTCAGGTGCTCCAGTGAGTTCAGGCCGTCCACACATTGATTTACCGTGTGTCTCCTTGTCCTTGAACTATCCACGGTTTATGGCCTTCTGGGAATCGGAATATATAATAACTCTCTCTACATTTGGCTCCCTAGAGATGATGTTAGTCAGTTTCTATGCTGACAGAGTGATCGCCAATATCTCTGCTTTAAAAAAATGAAGAGTGACACCCCATATATTACACTATGTCATCATTAGTTTCATCAGGTAAGTGGACTCCTGCATCCATTCTGCCAGATTCAAGCTTTGAGCCATCTGTAAAACAGGTCACAGCTGAACATTCCACTGTGTGGTCGAAAACCTCAGGACTCATTCGTAAATTTCACTTGTAGATTCAAGAAACGGCTGGTTAGGTGACCTGAGAAGATTAAAACAGGAAAGTCCCCAAAGTTCCTGTTTCACCAGTTCACATGGATCTGGTGCTTCAACGTTTCCCTTATGTAATCTCCCCTTAAAGACTTCTTTCAACCGATAGGCTCCAGCCACTGCTATGCTATCCCTCGAGAAAGTAAATTATAGGTAAATTGTAAGTACGAGTCTCCAACCCTAACAACCATGCACCGTAATAGCGTAGCTCATTATATGGTAGTGACAATCCTCATAATGAACTTCGAGGAAAGCCCTCCAAGTCTTTATAAATTACCTCATTCATAGTAGATGGCCTAAATTAACTTCTGCCCACTTGTCAGATATATATGAGATCCAAATTACCTTCGAGTCCAGGATCACTTCAAGAAAGGCAACCATGTCCATGACTAGACTACGTGTTGAATATCCAGCCCGTGATGCTTAAATCGTGGTAGTTCCATTTGCTTTTCCATGGTTTCATAAATCTACTATTACAACTTTATAGAACTACCCCTGTTAAATAAAAGCGCTATCGGTTAGGCTATAATAGGTTTACCGAATCCTTATCTATTTGGGTTGAATTCATTTCAACCGAATTGTATTTCATTTTCTACCTGATTGTATTTATACCTGGGATCGCTCATATCAGGTCAGGATGGCCGAGTGGTCTAAGGCGCTGCGTTCAGGTCGCAGTCTGGTTCTCCAGGCGTGGGTTCGAATCCCACTTCTGACAGGCTATTTTTAGTTCATTTATTATATGTTTGTGGTTATAGGTTTATTGCACACCGGTACATTCCACCTTATAGGTATGTACTTTGGAGCCGAGGGCCATATCGCTGATATTAGAAAGCAGTTAGAATATAAATTGGCTCCATGATTGAAATCACCTACCATCTGTCATTGAAAATTCTCATGTATGCAGGATAGCTACTCAGTGAATGCATTCACGTAACTAGGAATATGAATACAAAAGACACAAGCACTGATTGATGGATAGATGGATAAAAAGAGGAAAATGAAGAGGTGATAGTGAATGAATCCAACGAGTTTAATCTAATACCTCGCTGTTGAAGAGCATATCATCATTATAATTAGAGTTTTTTTTCGGAATCGAAGGCCATAAAGCCTGCTGACGACAAATGGATATTAAATGCAAGTGACTTGAAGGAACTGTCAGAAATAATTGGATCCATGATCCAAGTCACCTATCAGTGACAAATGATGCCTACGAGCCTACCTAACACAAAATCTAAGACATTATTGTCGAAGAGCACAAACCTAGCGCTATCCTCTAAAACTGCAAGTACCTATTAAAGAATGATAGACGAAAAAGAAGACACATATTCCAAATTATGACAGGTTTGGGGCCCAAGGGACGCCAACCCTAGTCTCTCCCATTCACCTAAGACAGCTTCAGGATATATTAAACTGATAAAGTGCGTTCACAAAACCTTTCTTTCTGATGTTCTATCACATTTGTAGTGGAAAATAAATAGCTTGTGATTGTCCAACAAAAGGTCCAATTTGATATAAAAATATGCAAGTAACTTAGAATTACACAAAATACAGGGTGACCCACGAAAAAGTGTAACCAACTTTGAACTAATACAAATATCGTATTACTTAGTTGATAAGAAATAGTGTGCAAGTAAATTTAAAAATTGGATTTTTTTATATGTATCCATTCTATCACCGTCATGTGCCTCTACCGTTATAGGGAATTAAATAAAATCTCTAATACATATTGAAGAAACAAAGATATTAATAGAATAGCGTTATAAGGAACGAATTAACCTTTGTAGATTTTATACTATATTAATTCAATTAAAGTGAAGTGCTATGATTGAAAAGATTCAAACTCAACAGGAAATCCATATTATAGAGTTTATTTAAACTCTGCGTTGGAGGTTTTTTCAGATTTCCTGAAATCTGAAAAAAACTCCAACGCAGAGTTTAAATAACCTCTAATAATAGTGAAGGGCTATCTTTGGTGTTGCATGCATACAATAATAAACATGCAATGACGGTGGTAGAATGGATACATGTAAAAACATTTAATTTCAAATTTTAGCTGTACTCTATTTTTATTTACTTGCAAATACAATATTTAATATAATTCAAAGTTAAGTACACTTTTTTGTGGGTCACCATGTATAAGTAAATTATTAATATTAATGACTTATCAATTACCTAACCGTAAAGTGGGGTGGATTTTACCGTAGTGGAATATACCTAGGGTAGAATATACCTAGGGTAGAATATACCTAGCGTGGAATATACCAATGGTGAAATATTCCGGTCCCACATGACCTTCGGTAAAAATAAGTCTTTCGAACTACCCGCCTACAATAGTAGGAATCTTCGTTTGGTTTTCACAGAAACCAGAGTCGTTTTAAGTCGAAATAACCCTAACTACAAACCGATATCTGGCCCGTAAGTCTTAATGAGTGGTTGTTTCAATTACTTTTTTACGGTTTTATTTGTCTATTATCACACCTTTAGAGCTACTCCAATAAATATAAGCCCCACGTGATAATTGGACTACGAAATTGTATTTATACCCAGTTTCATTGTTTAAGTCAGGATGGCCGAGTGGTCTAAGGCGCTGCGTTAAGGTCGCAGTCTGGTTCTCCAGGCGTGGGTTCGAATCCCACTTCTGACAATTTCTTTTTATTCATTTATTATATGTTTGTATTTTAGAAAACAAAATATTAAAACCGACAATATTCAGTTATTATTTTCTTTGTGTACTTTTTCTTTGACACAATTGTTTGATATTTTTATTATTTATTATGTTTACTATAAATATCTCTCTTTTCAATTATCTATTTATTATATTATTGAATAATATGTTTGGTATATAAAAAAATTGAATATTTATAAGAAATTTATTAAATATACATTCATTTATATTTCACTACCCAGATAGCAAGTTATGATGGGCCAAAGAAAACTCAATCAATTCCCTTCTCAATCTTCTATGGGTCCACCATAACTTGCTCTCTGGGTACAAAATGAAACACAGGTTTTTAACATTTCAAGTTGGTAGAAAAATCGAGTGTTACTAACCATAATATGTCGTTTTGAAAGATATCTAATGTGATGATAAATATTTGATGACTATCACATCATTAACTAAAATGTTTCAATTTCAGGATGTAGGTACTGACAATGTTGCTTACATGGGAACAGAAGGCAAACTGCAGAGTTTCAATACAGTGAGTATAAAGCATGTTAATTAATTACCATTAATATTGTATAGCCTATAGTGAAATGAAGGGATGTATTGAAAAACTAGACACTAATATCAGAATAGGTACTATAAGAGAAAAGAGTCACTGTGATGATGTACTATCAGAGAAAAGAGTCACTGTGATGATGTACTATCAGAGAAAAGAGTCACTGTGATGATGTACTATCAGAGAAAAGAGTCACTGTGAAGATGTACTATCAGAGAAAAGAGTCACTGTGATGATGTACTATCAGAGAAAAGAGTCACTGTGATGATGTACTATCAGAGAAAAGAGTCACTGTAATGATGTACTATCAGAGAAAAGAGTCACTGTGATGATGTACTATCAGAGAAAAGAGTCACTGTAATGATGTACTATCAGAGAAAAGAGTCACTGTGATGATGTACTATCAGAGAAAAGGGTCACTGTGATGATGTACTATCAGAGAAAAGAGTCTCTGTGATGATTTACTATCAGAGAAAAGAGTCACTGTGATGATGTACTATCAGAGAAAAGAGTCACTGTGATGATGTACTATCAGAGAAAAGAGTCACTGTGATGATGTACTATAAGAGAAAAGAGTCACTGTGATGATGTACTATCAGAGAAAAGAGTCACTGTGATGATGTACTATCAGAGAAAAGAGTCACTGTGATGATGTACTATCAGAGAAAAGAGTCACTGTGATGATGTACTATCAGAGAAAAGAGTCACTGTGATGATGTACTATCAGAGAAAAGAGTCACTGTGATGATGTACTATCAGAGAAAAGAGTCACGGTGATGATGTACTATCAGAGAAAAGAGTCACTGTAATGATGTACTATCAGAGAAAAGAGTCACTGTAATGATGTACTATTAGAGAAAAGAGTCACTGTGATGATGTACTATGAGAGAAAAGAGTCACTATGATGATGTACTATCAGAGAAAAGAGTCACTGTAATGATGTACTATCAAAGAAAAGAGTCACTGTGATGATGTACTATCAGAGAAAAGAGTCAC